>CM040186.1:55010446-55610446 GCA_022606455.1 Callitettix versicolor
CTTGTATAATAGGTTTAAATAGTTTAAATACAGAAAAATGATAAAGAAGGTTGACCCACGAAGTGGACAGAAGTATCCTCTAGTAAAAACACACACACACACACACACACACACACACACACACACACACACACACACACACACACACACACACACACACACACACACACACACACACACACACACACACACATATATATATATATATATATATATATATATATATATATATATATATATATATATATATTTTACAATTAACCATTATAATAGTGTGTTTGCAAAAATAAACATGACCTAATATTAAGTTTATATTTAGATTGCCAGTACCAAAATGAGCATAATGAAGTTGACATTAGCCTAACGTCCTTAGGGACTACGGGATGCTTCTCAAAGTGGGATACCGCATCCTCTAGGGGCGTTAGCAGGATCAATGTGAGCACTAAATGCATTTATAGAAGTAAACAACAGTGGTCAGTACTATTTAGTAATACGCTGATTGTAGAAACAGTAGTCAATAGAAAGTAAAATCATACTATGTAGTAAGTTATCTTCCATATATTATCACGCTAAGCGTTCCGAACGCTTGGCGACAGAAATAATTGTGTGTGTGTGTGTGTGTGTGTGTGTGTGTACTAAAACAGCTGACTGTTAAAAAATAAACATTGTTGAATGTAATATTTAAATTATAAACTGTATCCGAGACTTTAGTAATTATGGAACGAATAAGTTTTGAAAACAGAATCGTAAGACAACCTAAGCCAGTTCCAATATGTAAATTCTATTAAACAAAAGACTCTGCTTTTAGTAAACAGTAAATACTGTAGCTTAATTTAGATAGGCCTATATAATGTAAAATCCGGTTAGGCAAGGTAAATTTCATTTGTAAGTATTTCAATAAGGTATAATGTTAGAATTCAGTCATTAATTTTATAGTTTATAGTTTTAAATAACCTAAATATATCTGAGGATTCTGTTAACACTGAGAACATAGTTTATTAAGAGGTGCTATAACACTGTTCAACTTCTTGCGGTACATTCTTGTACATTATTACCTAACTACGAAAGGTCGCACGGGCTCACTAGTGTAAAATTAAACGAACAATCTTTGTACGTATGCCATTTGTTTCTCGGGAACTGTTCAAACAATTTTGATAGAATTTTGAAATTTAAGGTGGGTCTCATATTTAGGAAAGTCCATTTTAATTATAAAAACGCTTTTGCCATCTATCTACCTAAAAATATCACTTTAATGATAAAACCAATGCGAATGAATACTGAATACTACTCAATCAGCTGATATAATAATATATATAATGTTATGTATAATAATAATTATATGATTATTATATTATAATAATATACTTTCTCAAATTGAAAATATTATATTGAAAAATTTAAAAAAACAGTTTACGTACTATAAATGTTATTTTTCTTCGGCTCTAACACGACGCGAACGATTTCGATATAATTTTGGCATATAATATTTTCTGGCTAAAAAGAGAGATATTGGCGTGTTTCATCTTAGAGACAATTAGAAAACTGCGAATAACGCGGGACATATAAGTAGACCCCTACCTACCAAAGAACGGTGACCAGGTACTACACAAACTTGTTACTCTCTTATTCCACGAATAGCTACGAACTTTAGAAAGACTAATGAAAGAAGGATTTCTCCAGTGGGTTCAGAAAGTATCTTCCAGATAAATATTTAAGCGTTATACTCGTATACAGTAAATTTGTGTTTAATTGTTGGCCGCGGGGAATCGCAAAGTTTTGATTAAGTGCTGTTGTTGGTACTCCCTAAGCAATGCTGCCAACAATATAAGCACTAAGTACTTCCATACTAACACTACTTTAACTCGATTGCTAAAAGTTAAACAAATCTGTATACAAGATGTAACCCTAGATAGCATTGAGTACACGGGTACGCGCGTGCTCAACGCCGTTCACAATTTTTAGTCCGATTGGATTCAAAGATGACACAAAAATCGATTCTGGTAGCACAGCTTGGACAATTCCGTTACCCAACAAAACCTGTGCAAAAATTATTTCAGAATGGACGCTCTTTCACCTCACACTTTTTGAAAATCGGAATTAATCACTAAAATCTATACAATTTAACTTTTAAAAATATTGCAATACCACAACAATGAACATGACGGCGGTCAGGGTTCATTGTCTTATTTTCAACACAATTTGAAAGTTCAAAACGCTGACATATGCAGACTTTATGATGTTTATTGTAAATTAGCATCCATCATGCCATCAACAAGACGGGTAGGCCAACTCAGAGTACGACTGAGTTAAGGAAAAAATCTGGTTCAGAAGCAGCAAAAGTTTCTGAAAATCTGTTCAGCAGAGTTTACTAATGTTTTGGTCATTTAATAAAATTCATAATATGAGTTACTGTATCAGTACGATTTGAGAGCTAACTGAAAAATAATCTGACCGCCGTCGTGTCATTTTTGTACTCGATTTACGCCTGACTTCAGATATGATTCTTCATAAATGATTGAAATTTGAGCATAACCTGACTAACTGATTTTTTGGATTTAATTTGCAATTGTGTAATGTTTATGCAGCAAGTCTGGACTGTGTTAATAGAGTGGCAGTGACGGATTTCGGTGTTATCGATCCTCGTCGCGCGCCCAAGAAAGAATCTAATTATATTTCCACTTGATTGGTTAGGACAGAGTTAATTTTGCCGGCAATCTGCACAACTCCGGCTTTGATCGGCCGACGCCATTTTGTTTCCAACTTATTAAAAAAATTAACTTTTAAATCCTACGTTTTTTAATGTTCCACGTTTTACTGACTTTTTCTACTTCTTTACCTTCATCAACTGATATGCCTGCACAAGCGCGAGCGAGCGCGTGTGTGTGTGTGTGTGTGTGTTGTAGCATTCTAGTGTTCATAATTTTAGTCCAAATTTATTCAAACTGTAAAAAAATCGACTTTGGTTAATAGCTTATACGACTTTGTTATCTTGCCAAAGCGATTCAACAGTTTCAAAATGGCAGCCAATACAAATCTTTAAAAAATCGGAACAGTTCTTTCTTACACTTTTTTAACAATATCTCAGTCTAACATCACAACCAGTGTTAGAAATTTGTACGAATTAGAATTCGAAATAATTTACTACACATTAAAATGAATTCAACGGTGGACTGGGTTGATTTTTAACAATAAACATTTAAAATTCTAATTTACGCATATTTTAACGCTGAATATGATGGTAAAATATAAAATTTCGCACCTTCATAGGTCATCGTTAGGGATAAAATTAATTACTCTTGAAACGTAAAATTCTATAGTTTAAAATTTAGTAAAGTAAGGTTTCTTTGTAGGAAATAGTTTCTGTATAGTTCTTATAGTGAGACAATAACATACACTGTAGAAAACGATTGCGCGCGCGCACATACGCACAACACACACACACACACACACACACACACACACACACACAAATACACACAAGTACACACAAACACACACACACACACACACAAACATACACATAAAAAAACACAAAATACACACATACACACATACATACATACACAAACATACACATAAACAAACAAACAAACACACACACACACACACACACACACACACAGGCAGTTACTAGTTAAAATGGCCTGAGAAACACTGAAGACAGAAATAATTTCTCATAGCTTAAATACGAGAGCACAGATCACTAAAAACTGTTAAATTATTAAGAAAACTCTTGGGCTTATATTGTCTCTAAACACAACTCGTATATAGGGCCTGTAAGAATTAGCACCAGTATAAAATGATTCTATAATTATTACGCAGCTCTCTGGCACTCAAGTTTACTACGTTTCTGTAATTACTTTATTTCTAATTTAAAGGTTAACATTTAGCGAGGAAGGCGAGGTAGCCCATAAATTAAACGTATCCGCCCTGAAGCCGGCAGCAACAGGTCGCCCATTGAACAAGTGGATGTTTTGACGCAGCCGCACGTTCAGTGTTTGCCGAGAAGTAGATTTATGCTAAACTGTACTAATCAACATAAACCTACACCTAAAGGCGTACTGTGTTTGCGATCTTTTTCCTGCGAAATCCTGCAAAACAATACTGAGTTACACAATCTAGTTCCGCTTGCTAATACCAAAACAACCACGCTAAAAATCTCTGTACTTCTCTCCCGGCTTGAAAAGAACCTTAGTCTGCGAAACCTAATTCACCGCCGTCAACCAAAACTCACCCGATTTCTTCGCAGTGCACGCGTATCTCGGGTCTATATTACGCTAAACTAATACACTACTGCCCAGCAACTTCGCCGGCGCATCACATCGCATGCCCCGTGCTCAAAAGCTACATTTTTATTGGTGCGTTCTTTCTCTAGTTTTAACAATGGGATTCTGATAAATTATGGTGCCTCCAACTTGCTCGGGAGGAAATAGGACAGATCCGTCCAACTCTCAATAAGAAGATATTCTTTCACCATTCCTCGCCAGCCTGCGGCCGGCCTGGTGATCGCCAGGAGTACTTCTATTTCTTCCCGGAAACTACAAGTTTTTTTACAGATAGATCCTCATACTTTTTTTGGAGTATAACACGACATGCACGACACTCATGTTATTAAAACAAGAGACACACGAGCCCTGGCAGACACAAAAATATTCCACTCCCAAACAAACTACAGTAGTAACTTTAAATACTCAAAGGTCGTTGTATGTCGAAGTGTTTACAGTGCCTCGAGTATAATGTAATCAGGCCTCGACACAAACGTGTGTTGACACTGGGTTTACCTCAAGCGTGTTGCTTTCTCGGTCTGGCGCATTTCACTTGAAGTCGTGGCCCGAGACGATCCGATCTACAGGTCTCAAGACGAAAAGCCGTTAAATTTTCAACACAAGTTGGAATTATCAGCGCTGAATAACAAAACTTTTCCATGCGGAGCAATTTAACCAAGAGTAATAGCCGCACACAGCTGTCTCGCTGACGTAATAGAAACGGATTTCCAAACAGTAACAATCGCAATTTTTTAAAATTCCCCTTGTAAAATATGCATTTTTAACCTTAAAATACACATTGAAAATACGAATAAGTTATAAATATAGAATGCTGTCAGGCTCTTTTTCCAATATAAACTGAATATTTCAAAATGGTAATTTGTGTATGGCTTCAGATAAACGTAAAAACGTTATGAGTTTTTCGGATGGCCGCTATTTTGAAACGATTAATTGGTCTTTTCTGTGTACTTAATGAACTTGATAGTATATCAAAATTGATTTTTGTGCTAAGTTCGAGTGTGTGTGTCTGCGCACGCACGCTTGCTTTGTTTTTGTGCTCCTGCATCTTTAAAAGCAACAAAATATATGCACAATATATACAAAATGTAAAAAGCTGGACACATCATACAAAAACATTTAAAATGAGACACCAAACATAATTTTACCTTAACAAATAGCGTAGTAATCTGTACCGCTAATTAACATCAGTCAGACAATATAGCCGACAGGGTGCATAGACTCTTTAAACGGTTTTTTAAAACGGGATTTTAAAATTGCAAATAATACGCTCCTTACACACGCTTTGTGTACACATTGACCGTTAAACAGCTCGGAATTAGATTTACGCAACACAAACCCCCAACGTCACGCCCTCTCTCGACCAGATATAATCAAACATCAAACGGGAATCAACGTAAAGTAATTGTGAAATCGAGTTGGAAATAAAAGTAAAGGAAAAACGTTCAATCAAGAGACATGAGACAGATATGGTTTTGAACGTTGTCAAAAGGCAGGAGGGAGGGGTAACGTCAAAATGAAAGATGAAGGTTACACAAAGCAGCGCTTTTTTTACTTTTGATTTGAAATTGAAATTGTGACGTTTGTTTAAAAACAACTGAAGATTCATTGTAAAGCAAGGCTGTCAATAGACTAAACTTTACAGTAGATAATAAATGTAAAATATTAAATTAGGGGTACTTTGAGAATTAAATATACTAAGAACGTTTAGGATAACAGCTGTATTGCTTTGTTCAGCGTCACATATTTAAGTACTCGTTTTGCAAACATAAAACATAAAAATATCCAAACATAAAAATAACTTTCCAACCGTAGTCTACTTACTATTATATAGACATTGCAAAATGCTCAGCTGCGTAAAACATATGTTTTTATTGTACGCAGTATTTTTACGAAATATTATTTTTTATAATATATTCTTACATATATATATATATATATATATATATATTAGATACACACACACACACACACACATATATATATATATATATATATATATATATATATATATATATACATTTTCATTTTATAAATTGGCACCAAAGTAGTGCACTTTAAAGTTTAAATTAAATTAAATTTGTATTTTAAACATAATTAATGTTATATATATATATATATATATATATATATATATATATATATGTGTGTGTGTGTGTGTGTGTGTGTGTGTGTGTGTATTTGGAATCAGTATCACGTCTGGTTTCAAAGGACACCGCCACATCCTACATAAAAATTGAAAATATGTTTACTTTTACGATTTTACCAACTAAACACCCTTAAGTATTTTTTGTCGTCAACCCTTATACTTTTCTTGGTTTCGGACCGCTACGAAAACTATTTTAACCAAATTTTATAGTGATCACTTATTGAAAGTCCGTTACCGACAGACAGACTGTGCTTTGCCTAAGAACCCTGGTGAAAAAAGCTAAACGTTCGACTTACCACTGACTTTTCACTGAAACCTTGTATTTTTGTAAAAAAAAGGGTTACTCTGAAGTAAAACCGTAACTGAAATACAAAATTAGAAATTAAAATCGATTGTGGTTCCTGAATAAATTTTTTAAAATTAAAAAAGAACTTCGCCAAAAAATAATTATTTTTTGAATCGCTACGGGGTAGATGAAGTTAACTTTTACACTGGACGTAAGAAAGTTTGTGCAATATTCTTTTATTCTTTTAGCGTCTCTCATTTTCATTTCTCTAAATTTCATTTTCACAGTTTTCAACACCTCACCAATTTCTTTTCTTCGTTTACTTTATTATTAATAAAATTAATTATGTGGATTGTCTTCTTACTTCTTTTTATTAGCTTCCTTGCCTGTCTTATTCAAGGCAACTGTGTAACGGTTTACAATTTATTTTCCTTTTTGTTTTCCTCTCAACACCTGCTCATATTTCCGATTTTTCATAATTTTCCATATCGCTGCGTGTTCCAGATCGCCATGGCAACAGTGCCCGATGCAGTTGTGTTATCCCAGTGTAATTGGGACCCGCGAATGGGATTACTGGTTTAATTGCTACACGGGCCTCACACCATTCCATTAGGTCCAGTTTGCACAAGGTAAATACAATATTTATTGAACTGCCTCGCTACAACCAGCGGCGAGTTATTATGCTTGTGTAATTGCTGCGACGGACTCATGTAATCGTATTTCTCAACAAAAAAGACAAATGTTTGTAATGGTCGCCTTATTTACTGATCATTTAGAACTTGCTTTCCAATCAAATGAACTAAACTCTTCCAACCAGAAAATTCAAAATCAAACTAACAATCAATAGGAGTGTTCAATGAAATTCAAAGTATTAGATTAAGACTAAAACAGCAGAACGACCTTAAAGAGGTTAGCGAAAACAAACATGTCTACTGTATCACTAAGGTTATCTGTGCTACTAGACTACTCATTCATGCAAACCAACCTCCTTTTTTTTCTACATTTACCTTTCCAAAATACTTAATTTTTTCTCCATTTATATCAACTGTGTAATTCTCTGTAGACGCTTCTATCTGCATCTACTCACTTGTATATCTCTCCAACCTATTCGCTTTTATCTCTGACTACTCACTTTTATATCTCTCCAACCTATTCGCTTTTGTCTCTGACTACTCACTTTTATATCTCTCCAACCTATTCGCTTTTATCTCTGACTACTCACTTTTATATCTCTCCAACCTATTCGCTTTTATCTCTGACTACTCACTTTTATATCTCTCCAACCTATTCGCTTTTATCTCTGACTACTCACTTTTATATCTCTGCAACCTATTCGCTTTTATCTCTGACTACTCACTTTTATATCTCTCCAACCTATTCGCTTTTATCTCTGACTACTCACTTTTATATCTCTGCAACCTATTCGCTTTTATCTCTGACTACTCACTTTTATATCTCTCCAACCTATTCGCTTTTATCTCTGACTACTCACTTTTATACCTCTCCAACCTACGCTTTTATCTATGACATTACACTTGTGTATCTCTTCAAATTATTCGCTTTTACCTCTGTCTACTCACTTCTGTACCTTTCCGACTTACACGATTTTACCTCCGTTTATACCTATTCGCGTTATTCTACTGACTCTTAGTTACTATATTATATAACTAACGTCCGACTATATTATGTGTTTAACGTCCGACTATTGTGCAAACACTTGGGCTAATGCAGACGATGGGATGATTTATAGCGTATAAAAATGCCAATCTCTGGCCTGGAATCGAACCAGGGTCCTCGGGGTGAAAACCCAGCACGCTACCAACTAGGCCACTGAGGCGGCTCTCTCTCTCTCTCTCTCTCTCTCTCTCTCTCTATATATATATATATATATATATATATATATATATATATATATATATTTTTTTTTTTTTTTATTTATAATAATAATTTATTATTATTACTATACAATTGTCACTAGTCACTAGATGACTAACCTACAATATTATTCTAAAATAAATTAATCACAACTGAGAACTCCCAACAGAGGTCCCAGTATTTACACTAAACCAGTTCAAACGGTTGCTGTCTTTTTAGCCTTCTCTCTAAATGAGTGTTCCAGGAGCTGCAGAATATCAGTGCTGATGTGTGAGTGGAGTCTCTCCTCGTGCTTTGCTGCCAGTCTCTTAGCTTCTTATCTGATTGTTGGAATTTTTAAGTCCCTGTGAAGGTCGTCATTACGATAATACCATGGGGCGTCAACAATGTTCCTTAAAACTTTATTTTGGAAGACTTGGATTTTTTTGATTTGGGTTTTAGCTGCACAACCCCAAAGCTGGATCCCATAGGACCATACGGGCTTAAGTATTTGTTTGTATAATACAAGTTTATTGTGTACTGACAGTTGTGATTTCCTACCAATCAGCCAGTACATTTTTTTATACTTTATGTCAAGTTCTGTCCTTTTCTTTTTTATGTGCTCTGCCCATCGCAGCTTCACATCTAAGTCAATTCCAAGATACTTTGCAGTGTTATTGAATGGAATATTTGTGCTATTAATTACTATCGGAACATACTTATCCTTTTTATAAGTAAAGTCAACATGCACCGATTTACCCTCATTAATTTTAACTCGCCACTTTTTGGTCCAGGTAACGAACTTATCGCATGCTTGTTGCAGTTTTACAGCTGCTACTTTACTACTGTCTCCCACACCCAAGAAAACTGTGTCATCAGCAAATGTGCCGATTGACACACAATCCGGCTGCGGGATATCAGCTGTGTAGAGAAGATAAAGCAAGGGTCCCAGAACACTGCCCTGAGGTACACCCGCCTTAATCTCTCTCATGCTAGAGAATGTTATATATATATATATTCGTCTCATATTCACGAAGAAATTCGGTAATTACAATAATACAATATTACAAATTATTTTCAAACCATTTCGATTGCACTGCGCGTTGAATGAAGACGGAACGTGCCTGACAATGACGTCACCACGTCGTCCAAACAAATATTTGCCCACGTCTGTGTATCCACTTAACGTGTTTATTTTGGTAAAGTGAACTGTTTGCACAAGTCCTTATTTACGTTAAGCTTATCAAGAGTATTATAAAGACGTCCAGTAACCTTGAAGTAAACTTGGACGGAGTGTCAACACTCTACTACACTCGATATTTGTAAATAAAATCCACAGAACGTGTGATTTCAAACATATTAACAGATACCGTGCAGCCTACCTGATTTATTTTGCTTTCTTTAAATTGTTCAGGTTATTAAATGTGTTATAATGTGTTTGGCATTATAAGTCCATTGGCAAAACTAAGAATCTTAGAAAAATCATTCGCGTTTCCGTGCATGATAAAAAAGAACCAAAGTACATAAAAAGATATCCATTCTATAGTCGTAACAAATAATGTTATTATGTGTGTTATTTCGCAAGATAATGAAAATGATCCGAAAAATCACTTTTTATTGTAGCCTGTACAATAAGACACATAAATCCGGTCAATAAAGTCAAGTTTCTGGAATAAATCGATAAAACCCCTCGCTCACGATAATTTCTTATTTCAAATTTGGCGCATTGACTTCAGTTACGAATCTTTATATATGCGTAATATTTTGGCAAAATCTGACAAACGTATTTTGAGAAATTACGCTTACATTCCGTTGTTAATGTATTTGTTCAAGGAACATAAATTAGCACACAATCTACTATAAAATGTTTCAGTGAACTGTTCGACTCACCATTTAATTTGCTCTTATTTTAATAAGCGAATTTTTATTGGAAAATGGACTATTGGAACCGCCATCAAAGATCTCAGATCCGGGACTTTGAAATGAGCGTAATTTCTGTCTCCCAATTCTTTTTTTTTCCTTTTTTTTGAGGGGGTAGTTACTATATATGAAATTTCTAAAGCTTAGTAAAAACTTCGATTTTGGTAATAAATTGTACAAATTTGTTACCCAACAAAATACGTTCGAGTTTCTAAATAGCATCCATTTCGAATCTTTAAACATCCATTTATATCAATTTTGTTATTTCACTGTCTTTATCAAAGTTAAAAACTGTATAAATTAACATTTTGAATTTTCAAATTCCTCTGAACTTAAGAAATATAATTTTATGGTGATCATGATCCATGTCTGTATTTTTAATGTAACCAATATATGCAGTTCAAAATACCAATATATATATATATATATTTTAATCAGAATCTCAAAAAAATAAATTTATTCCTGGAAATTTCCTTCATCACGTCAGCGTGACGAATAAAACCGTTGATTTGACTGTGGGCTGTGATAAATTTTATCGAAGATTCGCTGTGGAGGCCAAACCCTTATCCAGGAGGAAAACAAGCAATAAACGTTAAAACAGATATTGCATTTTTGTCGGGCTTCATGCTATTTCCTGTAAACTGTGATTGCAAGGGCGGGAGCTAGGAGGGGTTGAGGGTGTTTGTATTCCGCCAGGTGTTCGTTCCTTTAATATAAACAAAACTTCAGTATTATGATGGGATAATCTGGCGCATTTATTCTGTAGGATTATTAAATGATTTGCCCGGTAGAAAACCTCATCATGCCTTTGTAGTTTTTATTTCAAATACGTCTGTATGTTTTAGGGAACTACCATTGAAAATGAGTTATTGAAGCGCCATCGTATTAAGTCCCAGACTATAAAATGAAAATCAATCGTTCATACACACACACACACACACACACACACACACACACACACACACACACACACACACACACACACACACACACACACACACACACACACATATATATATATATATATATATATATATATATATATATATATATATATATATATATATATATATATAGTTGCACATTTCTGTCACCAATTTCCTTTACCAACTTTACTGAATGTAAAACTATTACTGTTGGCTTTACTGTAAGTTTTAGATTCTTTTTACCCTTTGATTTGACATTTTCTTTGGGTGCCTTATTCGTTTTTTGTGATTGGTCACTTCGGAATATATATATAGCCTATAAAGTTTACATGTGATATAAAGTTGAAATTTTCAGTAAATAAGACCTAAGTGTCTCTAAACATTATCCTCCTTCCCATTACTTTCAGGAAATTACATTTTTGTAGGTGTTATATGGCATTAATGAATTACTTTAGGGTTAAGCAAACGTGTTACATGCACATATGTTTTGCATATGTTTCCACAACTCATATTGATTTCCAAACAGGATTTGTAACTAAATTTAAAAAAAAACAACAAACCTATGCAATTAGAGTATTTTAGTTTTTTTATTAGTTACAACATTTTTTTAAATTTCGAATTTTGTATATTGTTATAAATTAGGAATCTTTAGTTTTTGCCATTAATTCATGTAACAAGTTTTTGAGTTAGGAAGCCGTACTTTCAAATGATTGAAAAAAAAGAAATATTAAGACATAGGCTCAACAGTAAAAGAACAACTGTAACGTGATACGCGACAACATAACATCAGTGGAAAACTTGATAAAATGTTAGTGTTAGTCACTTACCAACAAGGTAACAAATAACATTTTTACACTGTATAAAACAAACCTTCGAGGAATAGTATATTTTTGCTTAAGGCGTAATCCTGTAAAAAGAAGGTAATAATTACTAATAGTAAGGTTTTTATTTATTTTACCTCTAATATATAATATGCAATAGTGTGTAACGTCACCTAATCTACTGCGCATCCTCCCAGGACTGCGCTTACTTGAAAACCCTGTACCGTATAAAATACAATAAATAAAGCATGAGTCAGTAATCATGTTTCTAATACAAAAGACGACTGTTTCTCTGCGGATACCTAGCGACAGCAAGGCACTCCTAACCGTTGCCAAGGCAACCTACATTATTACGCTGCACAGTATTTCCTCCTTTCGTTCCGTTCCGCCCTGGTGCCTTTAATTCTTTATTTCGTATTAAGTGCATTCTCTCCAATTCAATTATAATAATCGCCACACGCAACTGTCTCGCTGTCATGAAGGAAGCGAATTCCCAAAAGTAAAACTATATCACAGTACTTTATGTAGATATTAACGGCCATAATATCTTTATGCCGAGATCAGACTTTTCTGAGATCGTAGATAAAGAAATTTTTATAGGGAATTCGCTTCCATTACGTCAGCGAGACAGGTGCGTGCCATGAATATTTTAACACGGACACTACCCTATTTGCACTTCGTTTACAGTCACTCTTGTAAAGTGACGAGGTAAGAACTGAAAAGTTGTTATTGTTACAGACAGACCACGTATGCCTACCCAGTGTTAGGAGGTGGCGCATATCCTCATACTACTATATCACCATCGCAAGAATGATTTGTTTGAAAAACTAGAGACTTTGAGTAACATGGATGAAGCGTAAACGAAAATACCGATTTCAAAAACATTTTGCATGATGGTGTACTTTGGCCATATTTGACAAATCTACGATTATTTAAAAGTCTTTACTGGTTAAATACCGCTTTAAAATGAACATAATCGCGGCACGCAAATGTTTCGCTGATATAAGCGAATTTACAACAATAATTGTGTTATCTTCAACCTTCTTTTTGCAAATCTGATTTAAACATCTTAACCAACATTAAAATCCGCAAACATTAAAACATTCGAATATCAATGAAAATGCGGAAATGAACACTGACCGCCGTCATTTTCAATTAATCAGTTTCAACAAACTTATTTTGCAAATTTAAAACGTTAAATTTGTGCCTGTTTTTAACTCTGATTACGATGTCGGAACCGGGTTAAAAAAAAAACGTTCAGACAAAGAATAGGCTATATGAATTTTAAAATATTTGAAACACCGCCATTTTTAAACTGTTGAAAAAATCTTAAATACTGTCCGAGCACTAGGAAAATTAGAACACTAATATACAGTTTTACATAATTTTTTTATTCAGTAACATATGTTTCACTATGATACACGTTGAGAGATAGGGAAGATGCCTCACGTCGAAACATGTTACTAGAGTAAAACTATATAAGTGTTTATATATATATATATATATATATATATATATATATATATATATTCTCGTATATAGTCACTTTGTGTTCAATAAATAATTATCCGAACAATTAACGAAACCAATTTTTAAGCCAAGTTTAAATGTAATCTGACAATTAACAAGTAAACATTCATGGGTGGGAAGGCCTATAACGTGTAGAGGCGTACCGAGTACCGAGCTGTTTTGAATAAGCTTGCAACTGGTAATATCTGTGACATATTGGTATCTGGGAAAACTGATACTGCTATTTGTCAGTATCTGTTAAATAAAACTGTGAAGTGTCCGTAATGCTTTTGCTGGCCTACAGAGTCTGCATCTAAAATAACTTTGAAAAAAAAACAATATTAACGATACCCATTTCTTATTATGTACAGCCGCCTCGGTGGCTTAGTTGATAGCATACTGGGCTTTCACCCCGAGGACCAGGGTTCGATTCCCGGCCAGGGCTTGGCATTTTCATACGCTATAAATCATCCCATCGTCTGCATTAGCCCAAGTGTGCACAATAGTCGGACGTTAAACACAAAAAAATCTTATGTACACAATTCTAAAACTTTACTTGTACAAAAAACATATGTTATAAATACCATACCATACCATTTATACATACTATATAAATAATACCAACAAGCTAAATCTGGCGGGAAAGGAATGTGGTGCGCGCGCAGTTATCAATATCAATATTTATCTCGTCTCAGTAATTGCATAACACAAAATGTGTTAGTTTACCTAACTGTGATTATGTAGTTTGTAAACTGTTTAATTTATTTGATCATATGGGAATTGATACTACACGGAATTAGTGAAAGGGAGCTATGGTAAGAGAGTGGGGACTCGACCTCTCACTCGCACAATTATTCTCTATATCGCACTGGTGTTCTTAACAGGCCGTTTTCTAAAGGGACATGGATTGGGAGAACATATTCTTGAGATTTCACAGTAAATAACAATTAAACTCAGCCATTCACTAATAGATAAACATATGAAACCAAACTATCTGTGAAAAAGTAGCAGTTCTGTGATATCGTTTCTGCAGTTATTGTAATACAGTACAATTACACTACACAGCTGCTGCGCTTACATCGTGGAAACGTATTTCAAAATAACATCCATACACAAATGTTACGATAATATTTTTTTGAATTTTAAATTCAAAAACAAAAATGATCCCATCATTTTACAAAAAAAATAATGGACAATACTTTGATGGTTACATTAAATAAAGTTTAATATTTATTTATCACAGAAGACGTATGACTGTCTGACAATTCCAATTGCTACATTATACACACTTCAACTGTGATTACGATAGTCAAAAGAGTAAGATACTGTTTTGAGCGAATGCCAATTGGAAAATAAGATTTGGAACGGCGTCTTGTTAAGACTCAGACCCGGAACCTTGAAATTGAACCATCTTGACCTCTAGAATACTTTTTCATAGCCTTTACAAAAGTTGTTACCCAGCAAAATCCGTTCAATTGTTTCAAAATGGTGGCAATCCCAAATCTTAAAAAAATCGTAAGTTTTTTCTTGCATTTTTTTAAGATCTAATTTCACCAGCCTCAAAAACTGCATAAATTACAATTTTAATTTTCAAAATCGGTTGTTGAAATTAATGAATGTAATTTGACGGCGATCAGAATTAATTTTCGTATGTTCAATGTAAAAGTTAACAAGCTTATAAAATGCTGATTTTAATGCTAATTATGATGGTGAAGTCAGAATTTTAGAAAAAGTAATATCGAGATTACCAAAGAGCGTGCTTTGGTTATTAAAATTTAAATGCCCGCCGTTTTTTGCTGACTTGTCTAACCTCGTTTTTTAAAATCAATTTTTATGCTAAGTATAAACCCAAACCGGACTAAAATTGCTAACGCTAGATACCACTGGCTGTATATGAGTGAATATGTAGGGTTACTATTGCACTGCTACCTTTGTAGATCTTTTGTGCCCTCTTTCTTTTGGGTCTCCCCCTAATTCTAATTGGTAACTTTCCAGTTCCTTTTTTCCCAGTTCAATGTTTCTTTCTCTTAACCCTCATTACGGAGGTTATGCTCCATTTTACCAACCTTTTTATTGTGCGGTGAGATCCCGCTCATTCTATTTTCTATTGTTACTTATGGGAACACCCACAAGTAGCTAAGGAAATGAGGTCCGCCCCTTTAGAGCCCCTCACGCATGGGTAAAGCAAAGTTATTCCAGTGGTTTGATATACCACTAAGCCGGTGCCATTCACTCCATCAGCACGGGTTGCTTTACACTTTAGCCAAGCTATGGAGAGTAGTGAATGTATGAGTGTCTTGGGTAGTATGAGCTAGAAGTACTGTGGGATCGCTCACTCCAGCTGCCTCCGCCGGAATAGTTTATCTACGTAGTACATAATATACTCGAGGGCCTAGCCTAGCCTAACGAAGAACAAGGAGAACAATAAAACATGCGTGACATATACTGAAAACATACGTAGATAGACAATAAAACAACGAAGAATTACAGTAATATCAAATTTTGTAAGTGTGACGGAAGCAAGCATCTCTGTACAACCTTCCACTTATATTTCTTTTGACACCCGTCCCGCCCTATTGCTATCTTTGGTAACAGTGAAATTCTAATAAAATATACAACTGCTATCACATGATTACCTTCATGTTACCAGTATCTGCAGGAATACAAGCACGGATTCTGCAACAATTTACGTAAATTTTCTCACTTTCCATTTCACAAAAAATGAGATAATTTACAGTTCAAAAGTCAACTGAAACAATAATCTCGGCATAGAAGCGAATTTCTTAAAATTATTTTTTTACCTTAACTTTTTTGAAATTTTGATTTTACCGTCACAATCAGCATTGAAATGTCCACTTTGTAACACCACTTTGAACTTTTAAATTTTGTGCTGAAAATATAAAAATGAACCCTGACCGATGTCAATGTAATTTCTGGTTTTTCAGAATTCATTGATAATGTATGCAGTTTTATCACTTATTACGGTTTCAATAACATTTACCATAAAGAAGATATAATTTTTCAAAGCTTTCAAATGGTAGCCATTTTTGTATTCAAACGGCACAAAAATAGATTTTGTTGAGCCTATAACTTGGAAGATTTCATTACCAAACAAAATATATTCAACATTCCGAAAATTTAAAAATGGTGGTAATTTCAAATCTTTAAAATCCATAACTATTTTATTTTTAACGTTTTTGAAAGCCTGATTTCACTTTCGTAATCTGCGTTAAAAACTGCATAAATCAACATTTTTTGAATTTTCAAAATCCTTTGAAATCAATAAACTGAATTTTACGAATGGTCAAGGTTCATTTTCGGATATTCAAAAGTTTAAAATACTAATGTACGCAAATTTTTAATGCTGGGGAAATGAAAATATAAAAGAGAGTGAAATGAAAATAGAATACTTTAGGAAATACGACAGCGAGACAGGTGTGCAGCCAGTAAACAGGCCATGCCGACTAAACCTAAAAGTTTTCTTCCAACTTCCACTTGGATACCGATAAAACAGATGCTAGCACAAAAACCTAATTAGATATGCATAACGAGGCGTCACGTGACCACTTTACAGTTATAATTTCATTGTAAGTTTCAAAATGGCGGCCAAAACTAAAATCTACATTATTAGCAGCTGATGTAGAGCCGTGACCACTAAGGCATAAGGCAGCTGTCTGAGTATTTGCTACCTATTGAAACTGTCGGATGTTACAGAACCGGAAACCGGATCGATCAGGCTGTCATGGCAACCCCATCCCGCCCCCACCCACAACGCACACACGCACACGCCTGCTTTGCTAAATAATTCATTTCCCTTAATTCCTTAATTATCGGTAATACATGCATACATGCGGAGAATAAGGTGATCGTACCGCCTAAGTAAGTTACTCTTAGGCCTACTTTCG
Source organism: Callitettix versicolor (assembly GCA_022606455.1). Classification (NCBI taxonomy): domain Eukaryota; kingdom Metazoa; phylum Arthropoda; class Insecta; order Hemiptera; family Cercopidae; genus Callitettix; species Callitettix versicolor. Next base: position 55,028,100 of record CM040186.1, read on the forward strand.
GTCACACGGAGTACACGGCCGGAAAACTAAATCTTATATTGTCGGCGTAGTCTGTGAACTACCAACAAAGGGTGCTCCCGTGTAGACTAGGAAGCCCTAAAGGTTACAGCAGTAACTGTGTCTAGCCACTCTGGCCACCGTGCGACCGTTCACTGTAAAATTCAAGGACACCGGTCTTTATAACGGCCATGTTGTGTTCAAAGCCTATAACTTGGAAAATTTCGTTACCAAACAAAATACATTCAACATTTCAAAAATTTTTAAATGGTGGTAATTTCCTGTATCCCGGAAAAGTACAGGAGTTGAAAAAAATATTAAAGGGTAAAATCGTAACAGTTAGTTTTTATATAGTGTAGGTATATTACCTATTTGAAACTAAAGTGATACTTATTCCGAACACATATGCATAGATTTTACGCATAAGGAATTTATAAGTTTATACAAAGCCGTCTGACCTTTTTCAAAAATTCAAATTTTTATGCACCACTCCACCGACTCTAATTTTCACATGTTAGGTCAGACAAATTTCGAAAAATTTATAAACCTACTTTGGATCAAACGAAAAAATAATTTTCAGTATTCCACGTTATCTTACATATTTTTTTAAAAAAATGTATAGAGCTCAACAAAAACGTCTTCTCAAAAATTCACCATAAACTAGGATTTTTACACCGCTCACTGTTTCGCAGTACGGGAAAAAGTAAGCAGAATATAACTCAAGTCATTCTTATGTTTGGGCAACAATTACCTTAGAAAAGGGGCACTTAAATCGTACGGTACGAAACTGTACAGTTCTCGCTGCGGCAGTGCAGACGACACTGGTCAGCTTACTCAAATATAATATTTCGTTCGTATTTCATTTACAAATATTTTCTTAAAACAAAACACTCATCATATTTCAATAGTCGGTATTGTTTGACAAGGCGATTACGGGACACGCAGTACGTGACCATTTTATACTGTACATTAATTCTAAAGTATTACAGAGGTGGGTTTAAATTTTACCACGATGGCTGCTCCAATAGTTAATTTCAACAGGAATTTGCTAAAAATGATTTTTGATTGAATTTCCCAAAAGTTCGTTCCAGATTTTACTGGAAAACAATTAGGCTTAACTGTAATACGAGAGAAACATTTTTGTCTCAAATAATCACAAATGGACGAAAAGTACTTTAGGTGACTTAACTATTAGAAGAGTAGCATTTGTATGAAGTCGGGTAACATAACGTCGTTAAGCTAGAGTCTAGAAGTTAGAAGAATGTCTAGACGCCTTCATTCTTGAACACCTTAATAAGTAGGCCTATGCAACTGTTAAAAATCAAAAACCTTGAAACTCTCTGGCTCTTTGTTTTAATGCAAACTGATAGCAGCTTTGGATAACCCAAAGTTTAGGAAGTTGTTTCGTCTTGTTTAGTTGGAAACAATAAAAATATAAAAGGCCCGATTTTTCAAATAAGATTTTGTTGAAATTTTATTTATGTTTGAGTTTCATATATGATGTCAATAGAAAAATTTACCAAAAATAACGGCATAAAAAGCATCAAAAACGACAATGAAGCCAGACCAAAGTGGAAAACGATAAGGAGCTATCAGTAATTTTCAGCCTTTTTTTCATGAAAAAGGTGTCCAAAACAAAACATAACGTTCCTACCCTACCAAAAAAACTTGGTCCAAGAGGTATGGATAAAAAACTAAATTCCTCGAAATTGGTTATTAGTATTTTGCTAGAAATACAATATGCAGATTGATAACTCAAGTTAGTATGTATGGTCAGTAGTATTATTATGCCAAATAGTTCAAGTTATTTATTTTAACGGAAATGATAACAAAAACTGACCGTTACTAAAGTTTTTCCTTTTTCTGAACCGTAAAACTCCTTTGTTTCGAATTTCCTACAAAGGTTTCAGTTATAAATTTCGATTAATTCTGTCTCTTCCGGCTTTCTTCTACTACAGCCTGGTGTTTGAAGCTTTTTAAATAATTAAATTTGAAGTAAGGGAGTATTTGCATGATTTGCATCGCGGTTGAGTATGTTAAAGAGAAAGATATACAAAACACACAATGTACATACTACCTATTTGTGCACATAAACGGTTCACATAAATATTTACACATTAACATAATATACCGGGTATAATCCGCACATTATTAATTATTTATGTGCTCGGCATACAAAAGCGAGCACGCATTAACGCAAGTTTACAAAATAGCTTTATCTGAATCAGGTGTTAATGGAGTTTCTGTTCTATTAGACCGGTTTCCATGGCGACCGAACACAACATAACCTCAATCTTTTTTTTATTTCCGAACAGTAATAAAACAGCTGTTATCGAATTGTAACTAAGATGTAGTTGTAAATGTTTCCGTTAGACGTCGTGCCAATGTTTAGCATTGTTCTGTATTGTTCTAAGATATAGCACAGATTTCTTCAAAAGGTGTTGACGTGGGATATAGCGATAGCTTTTTTAGTGGATAAAATTAACCACCACGACTTGTATGGTGTACAATTAGGCCAAAATAAAAACATTTAAAATGTTACTTGTTTTTTAATTTCTAATTTTAAAGCATACATAATTAAATAGGCAAATGTGTTGTAATTTCAACAAGAAATCAGACATGTGTTTTCTTCTTTGTCTTAATAAGAAGTTTATCTTATAAAAATCCGTTAACTATGTATAATAACAGTTACAAAATACCCTTGCAATACGGGTCACAGTAGTTCGTAATTTACCCTAGATTTTTTTTTCCCGGCGAAAAACCTTTTAGGGTTATCATCGCCGAGTTTACCCTAGAAGTAATGCAAATAACTAATTGTACACAATACAAATACAGATATTTGGTCGTGATGATCAATTTTATTTTAATTTCAGCTTTTTAATTCATTGCATTGTGCACCTCACCGCCCGGCACAGTCAGTGCCCATGAAGGCTTATTTATACATTTATTAACAAATTCCAATCGAAAAATGAGCAAATGACCTTGAATGTACTGAACCGTATCCTGCGCTCAAGATCACGATTAGAAGGTCGTTCAAAATTTCACGCACAGCGATTTTATTTGTAACTATAGGCCCATAGGCCCTATCTGTAAACACGAAGATGTACACATATTTTATACAAATAAATTATTATTGCAGCTAGCTTTAGAAATCTATATAAAAAGTATCTGTATTATGCTTAGAAAGTTAGTTTTCAAAACTGTTTAAAATATTAGAGAGTGCCTAAATACAAGCGAGAATCATAAATCAGTTATCGTACAATAGGAATTGAATGTACTAAAGTTCGAGCTTTATCACGCAGAGAGCCTTTGGCGGCATGAGCACTGCCAATCAACAACGCCATAAATTCAACTACAAAGTTGGGATTTAACAGTTTATTTGCCACCGTTAGTGACGGTAATGAATACAGAATCTATAGATTGTGCAGAATCTATAGATTCTGTATTCATTGGTGACGGTTCAGTTTCCAAAATGTATAGAAAGCTGCGTTCTGACTCGTGGTTTTCAACAACGCCAGTCCTTGCTGCCATTGGTCGAAACATAATAGTACTGTGTCACTGTGAAATTGATAAATAGGAGTGATTTCGAGAATCCCAGGTCTTTTGCACCAGGTAGTCAGCCGGGGTAAGTCTTTCTAAATTAAATAGTTATTTCAAGAAGATTAGGTTAGGCAGATACTATATACACGTCTCGAGTGTTATTAAACGTTTTTGATAATAATTAATTGATAAATTTGTAAGGAGCTCAAGTGCTCGTCTAATTAGAAATTAGCAAAGGGCTAATGATTTTTTTGTATTAATTGTCGCCAGTGAATGTGTGTGTGTGTGTGTGTGTGTGTGTGTGTGTGTGTGTGTGTGTGTGTGTGTGTGTGTGTGTGTGTGTGTGTGTGTGTGTGTGTGTGTGTGTGTGTGTGTGTGTGTGTGTGTGTTGAATTATCGATAACTTCAGCAGCATCGAGTGTAAGGACCTACATGATCACCAGTTTTTCCACAACCTACAGCATCATCGCAGATCAACTCCAACTTCGAGCTAAATATAAAGACAATAGTAAAATTCAAGTAAGATTAATGGAAGTAAAGTAACTACTAGTAAAATTTAAAGAAATCAAATTAACTTATGTTTATAATTAAAGATAACGAACATAAAAAATCATTGAATTTTTTTTGTAAATTTAAATACATTACAGTTATTATAAATTTAAATGAATTTGCAATTTAAAAAGTAACTTTATATAGGTAGTAGTATAATTATTAAAACTAGTATTAATAAATTGTAGAAATATCAGCAATCGTAAAGTGTACTGTATTTAAAGTTACGTTTTGTTTTGTGTTTAGATAAATGAAAATTTTTGTTATCATAGAAAAAAATTTAGTTATCATCAACGACCAATCTTGTTTACAGTGTAAATTATTTATTCATGAACATCATTTAATGTTATGAATTGTTGCCCAAAGTGGGACAATTTAAAGTGACAAATATTAAATTTAATTAATATTTTTTATAATATATTTAATGTTAAAATCGATATATATATATATATATATATATATATATATATATATAAACCGGACCTTAAGAGGTCCTTAAGCGTGCTTCACGACCACCGTGTAAATTCAATGTACTGTATAATAATGAGAAGTTTAAACGACGAAGGCGTTAAATTAACGGAGGAGCCTAAGAAAACGTCAATAAAGCTTGTGTTCCAATTAAAGAGAAAATGAAGAGCCGAACGAGTCGGGGGTGAGCGGGGTGGGTAATTATCACGCGATTGGTTGCGTACGGGGTCGTGTACATTCACGGTAACGATTAGGTCGACGTTGAAGCGGTAATCTAAATCATAGGCTAACCAATGAACTGAACTGGTTCAGTTACTAAGTATAATGATCGCGGTACGCAGCTGTTTCGCTGACGTAACGGAAGCGAATTGCTAAAAGTAATTTATAATACCTTGTAAAATTTTTTGTACTACTGGTATCACAATGATAATCAACATTAAAATATGCGTAGGTAAACAGTATTTTACAGTTTTAGGCCGAGTGGTCACCAAATGCGGAGCGGAGTTTTGCTGAGCGGAACAGACTACGTATTCAAAATCTAACCTATTGATATGTTAGTGTTATCATTAATATGAGTGCGGTCACTGAAAGTGTAACGGAGTTGAGCGGAATTGAACGTCGTCGCTAGGCTTCGACTATGATTAGAACGGTTTTGAAACTGACTCTGCTTCCTCCACCACGCTGACCAGGCCTCCAAACTTATTATTTTTCGCTATCTAGGTTACCGTTGCCTAGATTACGGATTTTAAACATAGCAGTTTCCTGGGATCAATTACAGTAAGCTTGAATATTTAGATTTACAAGATACAATCGTGTTCTTTAAACTGACTTAACTCCGATTCCGGATGCCATTCGTATTCATTCCGCTCAGCGCAGATCAGGAATACATACTTGCGCGCGCGCGCGCGCGCGCGCGCGTGTGTGTGTGTGTGTGTGTGTGTGTGTGTGTGTGTGTGAAACAACAGTTTCATAATGACGGCCATTTAAAATCTAAAAATTTGGTAACTTCCTGCATAAAGTTAGCATTTTTATTTTTTAAAATCCGATGAAATTAGGAATTTGAATTTCAGGTCGGTGAGTGTTCATTTTCTTATTTACAATGTAATTTAAAACTTTAAATACTAATAAAAGCAGACACGTGTTTAATACAAACACGTTTTGAAGCCGCAATTACCTTCTCGTCTGATTGGTTTCGCCAGAGTTAATTTACGCGTCTAACCCTCGGCTTATTAAACGTAGCCCCAGCCTATACTTTGATCTTCCCCAAACTCGGGTTTTGAATTTATTTGATGAAGCCCGCGGCCATTTTGTTCGGAGCACTTTATTAACGTAAAAAATACGAAAGCAATATTTTTAACTCCAAAACTAATTTTCTTACTAACCTAAAATAAACTCGAATATTGAATACGCTTCTTTGATGGCGATGTTAAAATTAGAATTAGAAATGTGTATGTGCATGTGCGCGCGCGCGCGCGTGTGTGTAAATGTACCTTACCCAACATTCACAATTCCGGTTAGATTTCATTCGAAATTGACACGAAATTTGATCGGGTTCGTTACCCAGCAAACCGTTTCAAAATGACGGCTATCCAAAATGTTTGGTTAATTCGCTTCCATCACGTTTTCTAGATTATTAATACCTAGTTCCTTGAAACTGTTGACCGAACGATACGAAGTCTCTGTTTTACTAGCCCTTTCGTAGCTCAGTGTGTTTGTTACGCAGGAACACATTTACCGATTGTTCTGTATTTGAACAAGAGTACCTTGTCCGAACGACGTACGTGTAAGATTATTTTAATCACTTCCGTTTCAAGATGGCGGCCTCTGATTTAAAGGATGACGAGTGTAATTGCTGGCCAAACAGCTCATCCTAGTACAATTCTGAGCGCTTCGCGGTAACATTTTGCCTAATTATTACGGTTAAGTTACCGGTTAAATTGGCTGAAAAGGTTACGAGCGCGCCAGAGTAAATTGCACGTCACGCTAAAACGAAATAAATTTTGATGAATTTCGAGAAAATATTTGAGCATTCAAGAAGCATTCAAATAGGCCCGCTGTGGGGTTAACACAAGGTAACCGGAAATGCAGATTGTGTAACCAGCACACTGCGACAGCGAAGCATGTCCTAAGACTTACGAAGGATGCAGAACTAAACTGGGAAGTGTTATGCAAGGGTTACACCCGCTTCCGTTACGATGAAAAAATAACTTCACAAAATTTCAAATACGAAGAAAATCAACACAATTAGGAGGAATTTTTTTTTCAACATTAACCAAAATAGGATTCTCTCAAAAATCAACTTTAACTATTTTGATCAAATTTAGTTACAAAAGTGACAAACCTACTGTTTAGACGTCGAAGGGCACTTAAATTTAGATTGCGGAGGAAGTTGGAGAGAGGGAATACATTATGTTGGTGCAACAGGTAGCTCATTGAGTGTCACCACTTCGCTGGCTGCGTTAGATGATTGTATTACTTGAACTTGTATAGACTTACTATTAACAGCTATTGTGCCTGTTTCCGACAATATGTCTTACTTAAGAGAAAGTATTCTGATAGCCCCAATTTTAACATACCTTCACTTTTCGAGAAAAGATCCGATTCTATTAAAAAACTTGGAACAAAAAACCTTCAACAGTTTCAAAATGGTGGCAATTTAAAGTCTTTAAATATCCAGCCTATAACTTTAGTTCTTTATCTTAATAGTTTTCATTTTTAAATCTAATTTTACCATCATAATCAGCGTTAAAATTGGCAAAAATTAGCGTTTTGAATTTTCGAAACCCGTTAGAATTAAGATTTGGATTCCACAGATGTCAGAGTTCACTTTCGTACTTCCAATGTGCAATTTGAAAGTTTAAATTGCGAATACAATATGTGCGGATTTTAATGCTGATATGACAGTATTACTTTTGGAAAATCGTTTCCATCCCGTGAGCGAGACAGCTGCGTGCAGCGATTATTTAGAATTGGCATGAGATAGGCTACATTGCGCACAGGGCCTCCTTCTTACTTAACTTCTCAGAAACGGAAAACGTCAAATCTTAAACCGTAAACAAACATGATCCGACAGCGAAAGTATAAATTTCGCTTTCCTTAATACTCAGCTGTGTGCACGCACCTGTGCGCAACTGTTCTAGAGTGGTTTCATGAGGATTCTGCCTTACTTAACATTTACGTAGCAATCGTGTAATGAATTAAATAAAAAAATAAGGCATATGCGTGTTTATCTCTGCAGGCCTACTCGAGAAATTAGTAGGCCTATACATGTGTGTGTGTGTGTGTGTGTGTGTGTGTGTGTGTGTGTGTGTGTGTGTGTGTGTGTGTGTGTGTGTGTGCGCGCGCGCGCGCGCGTGTGTGTAAATGTTTATATTGTATAATATGTTATATAAAAAAATATCTCGAAATGCCACTGTCTTGATGACATTAAAACAAACTCGGTTATGACTGACTAGATCAGCTGTTCCCAAACGTTCTGCTATGAGACCCACCTTCAACTAGAAAACGTTGTGTCTAATAATTACACTTCACTAGAAGAAAAGAGAAAATGGTGTAAAGTGAGTTAAAACTGTTTAACACTATTTAAAAACTGTTTATCTTTTCTTCTGGTGAAGTGTATGTAATTCATACTTCAAACACGAAATTCGAAGAGTTTTTTAAAATTTCATTTACCAAACACATTCGCCCTAGCTAGATGCATGTCGTAGTTGCAGTAGTACCGCGAGCCCAACACGGCTACATTGTCCTATCGCCCTGTTCACTTTATTTCGAAAATATCCGTTTTGTGTGTAACTTTACAGGTGGTAGTGAAGCAGTTTTTGTGGAATTACAGAACATATTTCTTGAGATGTGTTCAATTATATACATATATATTTGCAAGAATACTTAAATAAGTTTGAATCCGTCCACTCTCCCACGACCTGGTCCCACGACTCTCTATAGCTGGTCTAGATTTTGGTAATACATTTACTCAGCAAATTCAATTCATCTGTTTCGAAATGTTTTAATATAACTCTTTTTCGATCAGCTGATTTCACCGTCGTTATTAGAGCCGCCTCAAATTACATTCAAAATGCGAAAATGAACCACAACCAAAGACAACTTTATTTTCTTGTTTTGAATTAGATTTGGGCATCTAAGTGATTGCTACTTTTTGGAAGTTTTTACGGTTATATTAGATTTTCCAAATATTATGCGAAGTGATTAAACCAACCCGAGGACAATGCAGATGATATAAACACATAACGCATAACCGTGAAAGCTTATCACCAAATCTCCGGATCCGGAAACAAACAATCCCCGGGCAGGATATTGTCCGGGGCTGCTGCTGTTGTTTGGGAAGCGTTAGCACAAAGCGCAGTCGATTTATTACAAAGTAAAAACGGTAAAAGCCTTTAGCTTAAAGAAAATCATTAACAAAATCAAAAAAGAATCTTGTATAAACAGACATATTATCAGAGACTATACAAAATGTTTGTTTGTTTTATTCTGACATACAGTAGTTGACTGCTTAGTGCGCTAAAAATAAAACTTTACATTTTTTTACAAAATCTAGACAGACTGTTTTTATAAATGCAGAAACCTTCAATTTTTATAAAACTAATATAATTTCAATTATTTGGATTAAGCCACATCCGTGCTTACGTTGTTTTCCCTATTTTTTTAAACATAATACTTCATTCATTTGTATTATGTCGTTTTTGTGAAGTTATGCAACAGGAAGTCTAGTTTCGCTACCCAACAAACAAGGTGGGTTTGTTTCTTTCTTCTATTTCCGGTCAAAAATATAAGCTACAGACCAGTTTATCGCTACTTGTTCCCATTGTTAGGCTTTGTTTAGTCTAATATACTGTGAATTTACGTCATATAGAATACAAATATAGAACATCATATTTTGTTCAAAAGGCCTACATTGATGAATTGTTAATGCTCTAACATTTATGAGCTGAGCATTGAAATATTTATAGATAAACGTTGGTAACACTTAACTATGCACTTGTTAATTAACATTTGCTATTAAAGAACAGTCTTGCGATAGACAACAAACAATGTGCAAGATATTATAAATGGTCAAACATTTTGTGCTAGCTGGGTTGGTATGTAGCATAATGGCGTAACTGTGTATATTAATAAACTTAGCCTATTTATGTAGACATGGGCTAATATTAAAGAATAATCTTGTACAATATGAAACAAATATTTTGTAAATTCTCAAAACTGTTTTGCTAGCTGGCTCGGATATGTGGCACAATGGCATTAATTATAATTTTATACTGGATATATTATTAAAATTATTTATATAGACAAAGGGAAACAGACCTATTAAAGAACAAACTTGAACAATGCGCACCAATATTCTGTAAATGCTCTAACATTGTTTGCTAACTGAGTTGGATGTGTTGTATAATGGCGTTAATTTTTTATTAAAATATGTGTTATATACAAGAAGGAATAGCATTCACACCATTTATTTCACGTTTCAGACGATATATTTTGAAATGATACTAGCTACGCAATCTATTAGCAAATATAGGAACTACTTAAGCTCTCGTGACTACATACCATTTACGAGTGTGATGGTATAAATGAATCCAACTTACTGTACCAATAATTATTGCTAAATAATATTAAACTAATTTTTGCTGAAGATGTACCTTTTTCGTAATAAAATTAAACTTTATGAATGCAAAACAAAACTGTAATTATTACTATTGAATCTTAATTGAATAATAACATAATACTATAATCAATTTATTAATATTGCATGTAAGTTGACAAGCAGTTACACTGAACCAGTTATCCTAGGCTAAAGTTAATTTCATGAAATCGTAGCCTATGCAAATAAGAATTGGTGTGAACTAATATGAAAGTATACTGTTACAATTAAACATTATGTACAGTTAATTATACCTACTCGTCAATTGTTTGGATTTAATTTAAATCCTAATTCACTGTGTAAAATATTGTCTTACCTACAACCTTCAAATCCATTCATGCTAGGTTATATTCTAGAAAACAAAAGAAATATATCAGTAATTTCACAAACACTGATCACAACACACATTCACAAAAATCAATATTTTACTACACACTGCATTTAATCAAAATATAAGTAATAAAATTATTACTTATAAACACATATATGTTACACAAACACATCATACACGGCTGAGGTAACGAAACTACTTTAACAATAAACAGCGCATGCGCAAAGACAGCTTTCTGTAACCACAATGTTATTTGTAGTGTTGTTTACAACATTGAAAGCAACGTAAATTGGAATTATTGTAGAAACACTTTTGTATCTAATTTTCGTCGAAAGTTTAAAAGGAAAAAAATTAGTAATTACAAAATATGCAAACAATAAAACAAGTTTTCTAAAACTATGCTGAAAGAATTTCAAATAAAAAACTGTTGTACTAATTATTATAGGCTAAATTATTATTGTACTAAATTATTGGCGAATTTCCTTTGAAGCGATATCATGGTACTACCCAGACCCGGTACTAAGTTCTACTATCAAATTTTCGAATTTTAAAAATTTACTATCATAGTTGTTCTTAACATAGCTGACGATCTAGTGTATAATTGAAAACCTAAGTTGTGCTGCAATGTAAGCTACATTAGATTAAAACTTTTATAGTAAGCTACTTAGAAGTTGTAAAGCTTTTTGAGTGCCGTCAATGGTAAACAGGTTAGCGCAATGCGCCGCAAGGAATAAAAACTGGGAATTGGAAAACTTGAGCACAAACTATCTTCTAAGAGTTAAAGTTCTATCAGTAACGTATTGTCATGTCCGTGAGAAAACAATGCAACTTTTTAATGAAGTTGTACACAAGACGTGTGCGGAGTGAACAAAACACACCAAGTAACCGCAACATGATGACGTTTTAAAAAAGGTTTTCGTATTTCACAATAAAAAAATACGAAAATTAACTCTGACCGCCGTAATAGAGTTAACATAGCTAGCCTATAACTCTTAAGCGTTAAATATGCAGTGAAGGTTGTGTTTTTTCAAATAGTGATTTCTGAATATTTTCTTGTTCTATTTCATACCTTTTTTAATTATACAACTTCACCCGCGATAAATATTTTTTTTAAAGATTACTTAAGATTTTAGGTCGTTTTTACGGAACTATATTGTGGCGTCATTGCTGTTTACATTGCATTAAACATATTAAATTTCATGCACGGATATATTGTTATTAATTATTATTAACTATATGTATTTACTGCTCATGCGCGTTACACATTCTGACAGCCATTCCTATTTTCGTTGGTTCGTTCTCGTAACAAAAACGTTGTCAAAATGGTGTCCCGTTATTTGTGAACTTCGCGATTTGCGTCTTTTTGTGTGGGTGAATTCTGTGTCAGTTAGGTGTTGAATATTTTTTTAACATAAAGGTTTTTTATCGTTAAAAATTTAATACCTACAGGATAACTAGTTCATTTAATAGCTTTTACACCAAACGCAAGTCAGTTATCGAATATTTTTTTCTTAATGAAATTGTTTTTACCACGCAATAACCGTGTTAGGTTCACCACCCAACAAACGTGTCAGTTAGGTTTTTTATCACCCAACAACCGTATAAGTTAGGTTTTTTTAAAAAAAGTTGTTTTTATCACCCAACAACCGTGTCAGGTTATTAATCCTTTTTTTTAAAAAAAAGTAAAAGGTTGTAATAATCAAATTCATGTTACCTGTTTCCCGCGGTAGCAATTTTGAGGTTATGCGGGTCACTTTTATTTTCGATTTTTATCGTACTTTCCGTGCTTAAGAACTTTTATATTTGAATCATGTTTTAGTGAAAAAATTCCAAAAAATCTAAAACAACCTACACAGCATATTTACAAGTGTGAGTAACATATTGATGGTTTAGTTTTAAGGACGAATTACTTATTGTATCAACAAGACTGAAATGGCTCAGCCGATTTCCGTGCCATATGCAAAATGTCCGCGAAACGGACAGTTTAAGCGCTCTCTTTAAAACGCATTTGATACCTAAACATGCAGATGACTTTCGAAACGTAACGTATCCTACTTACTTTTATCCGCCCTGCGAATGGTGGAGACGCGTGAAAAAGCCTTTCTACGCGTCCATCAAAAATAAATAAATTTGGTTTTATTGATGTCCATAAAACCAAATTTATCAAAAAAAAAAAAAAAAAATGAGAGAACTGTTTTTGTATACAAACTAAGTTTATAATTTTGTCGATTTTTTTAATCTAACATGTCGAAATTAGAGAAGGGGTAGAGGCATCATATAAACTTGTCGATAATCGATAATAGCTAGACTTGAAATTTTCAGGGTACCTTAGTACCACCATGTAGGAGTGCATTAAGAAACGATATTCCAAAATTCAACCCCTAAAGCGGTAATAATGAGGTACAACAATTTTTATTAGGAAAAATATGTTTTTGGTTGTATCTTCTTGAAACATAACATTACTACTCTAAAACACAAGTAATGAAATACATTTTTCGCCATTTCCAAAAATTTATCCCCTAAAGAGATTAAAAGGTGATAGAAATTTTAAAAACGGGGTATACAATTTTGCATTACAAATATTTTTCCTATCTTATATTCCTACATACATACTCTGAAACACAATCAATGAAACACTTATTTCAGCTTTTTTCGAAATCATCCCCTAAAAATGTAAAAAATAGAAATATAAATATTTGGATTAGAGAAGAATATTTTTATAGAATTTTCTTAAAATTAAACAAAAAACTGTAAAACAACTTATGAAACAAGTGTTTCACCATTTATCAGAATTCATTTCCTAAAAGGGTAAATCGTTTACAGTTGGTTAAAAAATAATTCTATTTTTTTTGAAACTAAGCAAAAATACTCTAAAAAACAAATAATGAAACACGTATTTAGCATTTACCAATTCATCCCCTAAAGGGGTAAAAATGTAAAAAAGAGATATAAATGTTTGTATTGGAGAAAAATATTTTTTATCGGATTTTCTTGAAACTTTACGAAAATATTTTAAAACAAGTTATGAAATAAGTATTTCAGCATTTTCCGCAATTGATCCCCTAAAGGGGTAAAAAAGGGGTAAATTTGTCCTAATTGACACAGAATCAACGTACAGCCAAAACTATTATAACTAGAGACTTGAAATTTTAAAATTACCTTAATATTATTATATGAACGTGCACTAAGAAAGGATGCTATAAAATGCAACCCCTAAAAGGGCAAAAAGAGAGCAAAACGTATTTTTGTTGAAAAAATATGTTTTGGACAGATTTTTTGAAAACGTATTTTTTGAATGCTCTAAAATACAAATTATGAAAAACATATTTGACAAAAATTTTTAATGTATGTGATATTGTGTTTCCAATGGAGGGGCGGTGGCAAAAAGATATGTTTCCAAAAACGATCTGAAAGCAATTCCAGCGAAAGCACGTTGGCCTCTTCGACTCACTCATTCCTCACCGAAATGGACAAAGGGCCTAAATGGGAGGGGGTTGTAATTCGTGTCTATTCGTGCAGTCCCAATCGTCAGTTTTAAGTTTTTTCGAGATCTTCTTTGATTTGTAACATCCTACACAGTTCATGTTATTCTCGTTATAAGCCATATCCCTTTTGAATTCTCCAAGTGGATTCTTCGTCCGATTAGAGGTAACTCTTCCGCCTTCTCTGAACCTGTGCTTCCTAGACCTATACTAAGTCTATATATAGTTAAAGTAAATGTTTATACAAAGATTGAGTTTGGTTAAAATACAGTTGAATGTTTGCCAGATAGAGTTCGCTTTAGTTCAGTGTAATGTCCAATATTAAAACACTAATACAGCTGCCGCCAGTATGCTGTTAGAAGTGGTGTCCGTATTGTGTGCGTGTGTAGTAGTGAATGGTGAACAACCCTTCTATATCTACCCCACAGAGGTTAGTCAAATTTATGATAACCAGCTGTACAAATATTGTTTTAATTTATTTTGGTACATTTTGTGCTGAATTGAACACATCGATTATTTAAAAAAAACAAAAACAAACCAGATTAACTCACTTAGTATATAGGAACAATGCTAATATGGAGGTTAATCTTTACAAAGAAACAACAAAACTTCAAATCAGCTGTGTTAAAGTAATTTCACAAGTTTAACTTGTTCTTATTATACAACCACTATCGCAATGTACTAAATAGGAGGAAAAAAGTTATTGGAGCAGCCATCATGTTAAGAACCAGACCCATATATATATATATATATATTGCAATTTTAGTTTTTTATTTGATTTCACTTGTCAAAAAATCGATTTGAGTAATAATTTGTGTAAATAACTTAAAATTCGAACAAAAAATGGTATTAAAACATTTCATCAATTATGAAGTGTACTGCTTTAAAAATTTTGTGTTCATTAAAATAAATAAAATTTCAGATATCATCAAAGGTCAATCATGTATATTGTGTAAATTATTTATTCATAAACATTGTTTGTATGTTAAAATGCGCCCAACTTAAATTTTTATGTTAAAAGCGCAAGTTAACTTGCGTCCAAAGTGGTGCAGTTTATACTAAAAAATAAATTATATATATATATATATATATATATATATATATATATATATATATATATATATTTGACATGTGTGTCGTTTTTCAGCACGCTTGCGTTTACATCTTGGTCCGATTTCATTGTTAACAGTTAACGGAACAGCTGAGTGCCGCGATTATTTTCCCAATGTAAAATTCCTTAAGTATTGACTTCAATTAGTACAGCGGATGGTTGTTTCCGGTGTGTTCTTTGATCACCTTACCGCACTTGAGTCCTATCAGAACACATTGAGCCATGTGTGGCCCACCGCCTTTAACTCAGGGTTACGCAGACAGTTTCTTACACTATTGAAACTAATGTTACAAAAATACTGCACAAACTTTCTACACGTTGCTAATTTCTCCAAAAATCCGTGTCTCATACTATCCACATAAATTCTTGGTAATTTGGATTAATTTCTCCAAACGGGTTAACAAATTTTGCTCGTATTGTCCTCAAGTCGTTACAACGACTACAGATCTACAGATCTCCGAGGGCGTACAGCACGTATAAACACAGATCCAAATTTAATATAAACGCCGCACACAGATGTATCGCTGACGAATGGAAGCGGATTTACAAAATGAATCAATATTACAATAATTCTTTTCTTACATATTTTTTGAAAACATTTCGTAATAACAATCGGCATCGGGATATGCATAAGTTATAACGCTTAAATTTTTAATTACTTCGAATGCAGAAGGAAAATTAACCCTGACCGCCGTCGGTTTGTTTTCGTAATATCAATTGTTTTTTTTTAAAGTAATGTATGCACGTTTTAACGCTGATTAAAGGGCTAAGTCTGTTTTTCAAAAAAGTGATTTTTAAAAATTAGGAATGGCCGTTATTTTGTAACTGTTAAAGGATCCAAGCTGTTATCAAAATAGATTTGTGAACGAAGTTCGAAATGTTTAGAGACCGACGGAGCTGTACCTGCGACAATGTGACACCTATACGAACGAAGCTTGCAACGTGGTGGAGAAAAGACACTTCAAGCTGCGTGTAAGAGTGCTGAGGCAATGCAGATGTCCCGCCTCGTGTCCGGCGTCGCCCAACTTGGACAACCACACTTTTCAACTAAATAGCCACTCTTATATGAAGGTAACTCAGCTGACAGTTCCGGTCGGTTATGTGTAACAGCTCATTTTAATGGGACTATAGTCCGCTATTTACGAGGTGTGTTCAGAAAGTAACGAGAATTTTAATTTTTTTAACAAAATATTTATGTATTCTTCTACATTGATGTTGTTGCCTTCAAAATAGTCTCCATTGGAGATTATGCACTTGTACCAGCGCTTCTTCCAATCCTCGAAACACTTCTCTAACTCGATCTTTGAGATAGCCTTTAGTTCTTTCAGCGATGCGCTTTTAATGTCATATACGGCTGTAAAACGACGGCCATTTAAGGTTCTCTTTATTTTTGGAAATAGGAAAAAGTCACACGGAGCTATGTCTGGCGAGTATGGAGGCTGTGGCATCGTTATAGTACTGCTTTTGGCCAAAAATTCACGAACAAGCAATGAAGTGTGAGCTGGTGCATTATCGTGGTGTAAAAGCCATGAATTGTTTCTCCACAGATCCGGCGTTTTTTTCGGATTGCTTCATGCTACTGAACTTGTAGGTAGTACTCCTTATTGACCGTTTCACCTGGTGGCAGGAAAACGATATGCTATTAATATCGAAGAACACAGTGAGCGTTATGCCGCACTTGTCGAGCCATTTTCGGTCTTGGTGAGCCAGAATGCCTCCACTGGGATGATTGAGCCTTAGTTTCGACGTCATATCTGTAAACCCATGTTTCGTCACCTGTTATAATACGTTTCAGTAATTTTGCATCGTCGTTGACTTCATTTAGTGACTCCTGAGCAACTTCCATTCGCCGCTGTTTTTGTTTAAAATTCAACAATTTTGGAACGAATTTTGCTGCCACGCGTTTCATACACAAAACATTGGAAATAATGTCATGACATGATCCAATCGATATACCAACATCATCAGCGACCTCTATAATTGTGATTCGGCGATTGTTCATAACCATTTCTTTGAATTTTTCCACGTTTTCATCGGTTGTTGATGTGCTGGGGCGTCCAGGGCGTCCGTCATCTTCAACGTCTTCACGGCCTTCTTGGAAACGCTTATACCACTCGTAAACTCTTGCTTACTCATAGTAGACTCACCATAGGCCTTTGTTAACATTTCACACACTTTGTTACACTTTATTCCATTTTTTACGCAAAATCTGATACAAATTCTTTGATCCATTTCTTTTAACAAACGAAAATCGCCGAGCTCGTAAAAACATGTCTAACCTTAGTGGCTGTCACAGACAAAGTCAACGATGAAAACAGCTGAAAGTTTTATCATACTTCAAGGGCATGTATACCAACATAATAAAAAAAATGTTTGACAATCGGACTCTCCAGAATTTTAAAAATTCTCGTTACTTTCTGAACACACCTCGTACATAGGCTACATTTTATTTTTAAAAGTACAGAATCAAACTAATACAAAGCAAAAATATACACAAAATGTAAAAAGCGGGTCATACTTACACATAAAAGACCAGAGGGCGGTTTTGGGGTTGCAACCCCTACTAATAAAAAACTATAAGATTGTTAACACATTTCATAATATTCTAACTATAGTCATTATTTGTCTGGCAACAAACCCAAGACCCACTAATAAAGCAACTACTGAATTACTGTGCTATACTATTATACTATTAAATGTTATTAACGTTTGGATTGTACATGCTTAGTGAAATGTACTACGCTTCTTCATTGAAATTATAACGTCAGGTACAAAAACACAGATATTTAATAAAAGTGTTGTTTTTTTTGGCAAACTTATATAAAGTAATACTTATATAAGCAACAGGATATGTAAAGCTACTGAGAAAACCAGTAACTTTTAAAACTGTTTGTATAATCTAAAAGTATTTTAAGAACATCCTCACGTCTTACTAATTAATCAAATTATGGACGTCTTCCTAAGAAAAAACATAAGAATAAAGTCGCCCTAAAAAGTCTTTAAAACTCGCCATTTTGCGTCTAAGTTTGGAAAAGTTTCCCGTGGAGCCTATAAGCGGAGTAGGCCTAATCTGCGCAGTTATGGGGAACAGATTCAATATGGCCGATAGGATATGCACAAACAGATCAGCGCCTAAATACAGGCTTGCTTATTAATAATCAGTATTCTATTAGCTTTTTCATAATAGCCTAATAAACATACATAGTGACCGTTTTCAAATACGCAGAGCTCGAAAAATTTGTCTTTAGTTGAAAGTGAGTTCGCGTGAGTAGAAAATTAAACCATCGCGGTCATCAATTCTTTATCCCTGAAGACGATATTGTAATCCCGAAACACGCCATAAATCGTAAGTATTAGACAGAAAATATATTCTTTTACAATATCAATTACTCTGATACGTTACTAAACATTCATTTACAACTGACCGATTTTGATAAATCTGTTCCCCCATATCTCGAGAAAAAGTTTTTGCAGCTTTTCTTGGATAAAAATGAAACCAGCTGAAAGTCCAAATTTCTCAAAATAGGCTTTTAACAAATTTCACCAAACAAAACGCAGGGCTAAGGATTGCTGTATCAACAAAAATCGAGTTCGTAAATTAACAAAAAAAAAGTAAAAGGTCATCCTAATATTTCAAAATCAATTCATCACAGTTTAAAACTGTGGGTTAAAAACAACTTCGCCGATTTTTTTACAGATAAAGGGTATAATTTCTAAAATACAAACTTTGTATATATATATATATATATATATATATATATATATATATATATATATATATCCTTCTGAACCTTACCTAACCTGACGGACAACACGGATTCTTAGCTGCTAGAGTCTCTTCGCATAATGCAATTTGTACTTGAGAAAGTTCGTGCATCATTTGTTAAATGCCTATTGCAAAACAACGTTTGATGTTATACGCATTTAGAAACGATGCTTGTCGTCTTCTGTTATTAAATGAGACGGTGACAGAAAATGGAGGCCAAAGTAAACTATTGCCAGCTTTTGTTTCGCTATACAATTACTGAGCGATTCAACGCTAGACAGTGCGTGAAAGCAGGCTATTTGGCACAGTATAATACAGTATGTACAACTAGTTAATTGAGTTATTTATGTGTTGTGACCTTGTGCCTTCAAGTAACATGTTACACGTTACAGGTCGACAAATGTTGCGGTCATCAGCTGATTTTACAACAACCCTGTGTCATTATGATTTAATCGTGTTCACTTTCTTACTTATACCGAGAAACGAAGTATAGTATAAAGATAATAACGCGAGGTAAAGTTACTATTGTATCCGTGCACATCTCTGCAGACCGAAAATTACTTTATTATGTAGGCCTGTCTGGTTCGCCAATATCTAGGGACCGTTTATAAACCTATTTTTGGTTAACCTGTTAATTATAAACACCCCAAAAACACATATATACCACTAATAATTGAAAGAACAGCAGACCTCGCGGTATATTCTGAATCAATTGCTTGGCCACCGTTCTGACACGCTCGTAGCCTTTCCCGCCAATTTAACCGGTAACAGTAATATTTAGGGAAAATGTTACTAGACCAACTTTATTGACAATTTTATGCTCATTCTCCTTGAAGCTGTCAAAATTATCATTAGGTCTTGCCGTTTAGCCAGTATTACAGGCAACAGTCAGCAACTACATTCTTCGTCGTTAAACCACCATCTTGAAATATAAGTGAATCGGCACGTCGTTTGGGTTTTATAAAAAATACCTTCGTACCAAATTTAAAAAACAATCGGTCAATGCGTTTTGTCATAACTGCACACTCGTCATCGATAAATTCAGATACCACCATCTTGAAACGGTAGTGAATGGAGAAAAAATCTTACACATACGTCCCCATTTTTGGGGGGGAGGGTTTATAAAAAATACTTTCGTACCAAATTTCAAAAATAATCGGTTTACGCGTTTTGCCAAAACTGCGCACACTATCATCATTAAACCACAGGCCGCCCATCTTGAAACGGCAGTGAGTAGGGAAAATCTTACACATAACCGGGCGTTACACAAGATACCAAAACTGCGTAACAAACCAGATTGAAACAGAGACCGCGTACGGTCACGCCGAAGTCATATTTATGGTCACATTTTGATAAACTTTGTACCTTCCGATCGTCTTCTCGGCGGACCAAATCGATCTTCCGATACAGCTTCGGCTCGGGTATTTTCTGAGGAAGTCTGTGCAATATTTTTGCTGCGTTTTTCTATGTATATAGTTCTACTTGACCAGACGTCCAGGCGAACAGTGTTACCACCCTCATTCATTCAATGGTCCATATTCAAAACGTTTCACATCAAGCGATTTATATTGGTAACAGTGCAACGAAAAAATGTCGCTTTTATAAAAAAAAGAAAGAAAAAAATTGGGACGATACAATTGCCGAATCAAAATTCTAATACATAAAACCGATAAAAGTAGACTAAATTAAATTCACTTTTTCAGTCCAAAGTCCAACAATCGTGTACAAGTTCAAGCCAAAAGAATAAGAGACTGCTTTGGGCAAATAAGAATGTCTATACAGTATTATATTTTATTGTTACAGTTCTGCTCGCCCATAACTGATATGGAAACATGCAAACCCCGCATGGCGGCTCTAGAAGTATACAACCATACAATGGGCAACCATACATCTATATCCACCAGAGCTATGTGCCACTGCCCTATAAAGCATCCATATTGGCGGGAGACTTACCACAGCTACAACAATTACTTTAACGGCACAATAATCAACGTGCATAAATACAGGTGTGCCAACGTAAGTATAATGCCACTGATCCTTGCACATGGTGAAAAATGCGCCATCAACATTTTGGAGCGGGGGGGGGCAAAATTCATTATCATAATTATTTTAAAAGAGGATGAAATAAATATTGTTATAAAACAAATCTTCTCACAACTATTGAAAATATTGAGATTATTATATTGTTATCTAAATAATATATTTTACTTACAATGACTCAGAAATATTAATTGAAATTACTTTTTTGCTATTGAGCGATTATTTCTTTAAATGGAAAAAATAAAGTTTTCAGTAATAGTTATAGTTTCCTTTCACTAACCTTAATTTTATTGTTATCAATATTCCACCCTTAAAACTGCAAAAAATCAAATTTAAAAAGTATTTTGTTCTAAAATAATGAAGTGTATTTAATATGATAAAAAATAAAATTTCGTATTTTGTTCACTTTAATTTTTTTTTCTTAAAAAATCGATCGAGCAAAAAATAAAAGATTGTAGTTAAAGATCTTTTTGTCACTGAAGGGGAGTATAGAAAGTTATCAAATTTTGAGGGAGGGCGTGCGCCACAGCCATTAGTGCGGACTGAACCCTTTGACAGTCCGCACAAACAGAAGCTGAACTAAACTGACGAGCGGATAACTACTATCGTGACTGAGAGAAGTGAAGTTGTAGCAGATATATGATCAGTCGCAACTGGGCACAACTAGTCACAACTCATTGTGATCTACCTCCCATTAATTCTTCCACGACCAGAACCAGACACAGGGTCACTGAGGTAGGCAGCCAGGAACTGCAGCAGTTAAACTTATTTCTGGCCGAACAATAAAATCTTCAAAGCCTATCCGCCGCCATCAATGCCACTTTATTGCCTAAACAATTTACAATACCGTACCGTCGTAAATCAGGTCCAATTTGCTCGATTTAGCATTTCAAAATTGGCGTTTACAAAGCAACTATATCTTCACTAGTGTTCGAGTAGTTTTTGGAATGTTATATATTAGAAACGCATGCAGCTGTGTAGCAACGTTGTGCAAGCACACTGAACAGACTTCCTCGAATTCATTGCTGCTATGTGGCAAAGTTAGCCATCGAATTTGTGTTGTTCTTTTGTTTAAAGTGCAAGTCAATCATTCAAAATTTATACTTAATATATGATAATTAAGAAAAGTATTTCTTATTTAATTTTCTGCCAGCAAGTGTAAAATAATTTACAACATTTATAGAACATTAATATATTTAGAAATTTTAAATTGCTTATATTTAAGAAAAATGTAAAATCAAAGAATTTTATTATTGTAACATAGCCATCGGACCACATATTTAAGTAATTAGGATTATGACCTATTCTTCCCGTCAGTGGTTTATCCACTCACCCGTAAAGGCTACCGTGGTTTCGAAACTCTATAGTTTCATCTTCAGGCCGTGATACAAAAATGTTAATTCCTCTGTCGAGGTCGTCACAAAGTCAAACAAAACATTAAAAACATACATCACAAACACTGAGCACAATGACTATTCCAGACTGCAGGC
This sequence comes from Callitettix versicolor, assembly GCA_022606455.1. Lineage (NCBI taxonomy): Eukaryota > Metazoa > Arthropoda > Insecta > Hemiptera > Cercopidae > Callitettix > Callitettix versicolor. The sequence goes on from CM040186.1 coordinate 55,050,530, forward strand.
AGGAATGTAACGACGTACGAGTCGCGCTTTTTCATCGTCGCTTGGCCAAGCCGAAAATATTTTAATCGTGTAATTGTGCTCAGTGTTTGTGATGTATGTTTTTAATGTTTTGTTTGACTTTGTGTCGACCTCGACAGAGGAATTAACATTTTGTATCACGGCTTGAAGATGAAACGAAAGAGTTTCGAAACCGCGGTAGCCTTTACGAGGTGAGTGGATAGACCACTGGCGGGAAGAATAGGTCATAATCCTAAAGAATTTTAGTTTGAAGTAAGTATTGTAGTACATTCATATTTACACAACATATAATTAAGTGGTTAGATTCTATTACATGCAAACACAATTTAAGAATTTTTTTAAAAATTAGTAAATGTTATGATGAACATTTTGTTTTACTGGAATGTAAATACAATATACTAAGACAAAATTTGCACATTGGTAATTTTTTCTACTTGGTAACATTTCAACTTGTCACACACACACACGCATATATATATATATATATATATATATATAAAAATTTTCACATAAATACGTGTGTGTGTGTATCTGAGACACAGAGTGTATGTTAGCAGTTTGACATAAAGAATGAAATTTGACAAACAAATCAGTTTTTAATACTATGGACCAGTTCATTACCCAGAAAGATCTGTCTAACAATTCCAAAAAAGTGACCATTCCAAATTTTAAAAAACTATTTTTTTCTTAATCTGATTTTACCATTGTAACCATAGTAAAAATTTGCACTTTAAATTTTCACCAACATATGAGGAGTTTTATAATTTTTTATGTTCACAGCTGAAGAAATGCAACGAAGGTGATTTCTGCGGATACATTCGCCTGGACCAGTACTTTATGAACTACCATTGCTCGTGTCCTGCAGGTACCTCTTGTTACTTTAAAGACAAGACAGTGCATCACATCCACGTGATCATGTATACTGGGCCTGGTTATTTAGCATACTGCCTACCACAGACTGTCAACACAAGGCAGGTGGACGTCAGATCTACAGACTGCTCGTGAATATCCATATTGTATCTGTGTACAACATGAACAGGTTTGGTTTTGTTACATGACAACTGATCCTTGATGAAAATGTCCCCCTCACTTGATACAGTAAAGTTAATTCCGTGTATGTAGCTGAATCAAGGATAAAACTGATTTGAGCACACTGCTCTTGGGATTACTGTTATCAAGCTTTCCAAGTTCAGGCCGTTCTGGATATAAAGTCTAAAGGATTTTGTCGATGCGGCTGAATTCGTGGAAGTGTCAATGTTGAAAACAATAAATATTTATAGCAATGTTTGTTTTATGAGATGAGGTGATCAAAACCTATTAAATTCTGTAAAAGTTAAAAGTTTTTTGTGTTTAGCTGAATAAAGTCTTTTCCGAATGAAAGTTCGTTCATTATGCATACTTTACTCATGTATTTTTGGAGGGGGTTCATTCAGATCAATTCTCAATCCTTTAAATATAATCCTAAATATAATTAGGATGGCCCTGGGGTCACAATATTGAAACATTTTGTTTAGTAACAAACTTTACCAAGTTCTATCATAATCAATTTTTGTGCCCAGTTTGAATCTAATCAACAAGTACATATAATTTCAGGGTCAAACTTATTTCAAAATTCTTGATCTGGGTCTTACCAACATGCTCGAATAGTTTATTTTCCAAGAAAAATTTCCTAATTAAATACAAATGCAATTATTTGACCTTTTACGTCTGACTCCATGCTTTTTATCAGACTATTTATTTGTTAAGCCTTCTAAGGCAACTTTTTATAAAAGTTTTTTTAATATTAGAATAGATTTTGTATAAAAATACAAAATATTTTTCAACTAAATAATCATAAAGATATTTTTGTTGATATACTACAACTGGATTTTTAATTGAACAGAACTGTCTTTGTCACGTAATCAAATTATGTAGCACACATGTACGGAAATTATTCACAGAGTATTTTACAAAGGTTTCATAATTTTTAAAATTCACAGATTTAAACAACAGATTCATCAGTGACCCATAAATATGGGGAGAAATGCAGATGAACACACTGTACTGTCAATTTATAACTAACAAGGCAATATTCCTCGTTTTTCTACAATCTTACTTACTTAATAGTCCATCCAGTGACTGATGCAAGCACAGTTGATAGTTATTCATAATTATATTCGCATGTAGAATATTTAAGAAGTTTTAAACCTTGCTAGTTGGACTTTTTTCTGCAACTACTGCACACGCACAGACCTGCACCCTCCTGCAACGTTAACAATATGTCCCAGAGGCAAAGGAATGAGTGTCCTTTACCAAATTACTGACTTCATGAAATGATATTCAACAAAAACACACTGTCACATTACCAACCTCCAATGCACCCTCTGGCTAGTACAGGGGTGCCCCATTCACCCTAGTAAGAAGAAAACACCCAATATATAACAATAGGTATGCAGACAGGGCCTTTAGAAATGTGTAAGGAATAAAAGTGTTTAATAGTGATCAGTGACAATATGTATTGTTGGAATTTTTGTAAGGGAACCTTCTTTTAGATTACAAAAAAATACCTAACTAAATTTGACAGTACAGATTTCCACCACTGTACAGTATAATGTAAACCATAATACACCGAGTCCTGATCCAACTAACATTCTACATTATGAAATTTTACAAAACTCTAATGGCACCTACAACCTTCATTAAAATAAAATTATATACAGATTTAAGATGGCAGTGAAAAATTTACCAATGTGCAAATTTTATCTTGATACAGGCCTATTTACATTCCAGTAAAATGAAAGAATTCACCAAATTTTTAATTGTATTTAAATTTTAATTTAATTGTACAATTGTAATGTAATTGTAATTTAAAATTTTTAAATTGTAATTGTGTGTAACAGAATCTAACTAGTTAATTATATTTTGTGTTAATATGAATATACTACAATACTTCCTTCAATCTAAAATTCTTTGATTTTACTTTTTTTAATATTTAAAATATTATATGCAATGTAAAATTTCTAAATATATTTATTTTCTATAAATGTTGGAAATTATTTTACAATCGCTGGTAGAAAATTAAATAAGAAATAATTTTCTTTATTATTAAGAAAACTGGCTTGATCGTAGGCAGCATGCTGGTGTAAGCAACAATATCCTTATTTTACATAATCTTATCAGTTTTTTTTTAAAATCTTCACCATCATAATCAGTGTTAAAGTTTGCATAAATTAACATTTAAAATATGAAAATGAACATTGACCGCTATCAGATTCATTGTCATATTTGTAATGAAATTTTAATATATTAATTTATGCAGATTACAATCGGATTTTCAAACAGAATTTTTTAAATTTTTATTTAAAATGGTCACAATATTGAAACATTTTGTTTAGTAACAAACTTTACCAAGTTCTATCATAATCAATTTTTGTGCCCAGTTTGAATCGAATCAACAAGTACATATAATTTCAGGGTCAAACTTATTTCAAGATTCTTGATCTGGGTCTTACCAACATGCTCGAATAGTTTATTTTCCAAAAAAAATTTCCTAATTAAATACAAATGCAATTATTTGACCTTTTACGTCTGAAATATTGATGATTTGAACTTTGCAATAGTTAGATATTTACATAAAGCAACATTACGATGCTCTTTTCTTCATTTATAATAATTTGATACAAATTGAGATACAAGTCATTTAAACTCGTTTCATCTGGTCTAATTAAAATCAGACAAGTTATGATTTATTTGTTTTGAAAAAAAATGATAATTGATGCAGCAACATGGTTATGCAACTCGAGTTCAGCAGATAATGGCTAAAGTTCTCCAACTAAAACTTTTAATTAATGACACAACTTTAATAAGCTGTAACTTTTTTAAACAGTGACAATGAGCTCGAACTTTTCAAAACAAGTCGACATTTTAAACGTGACATTTCAACAAACTTTTCTAAGCTAGTAATGAATGGATATTTTTATTTATTTGGTTTGCCTCTCAGATCGTTCTCTATCAAAACTAATTTCATATTTTTTGAATTCCCAACCAGATGCTACTACACCTCCTCATCCCACAACACAGTATATAAGCCTTGTTTACAGAGGATCTTGTTTCAGTTAAGTAAGGTCCTACCCCTAAGCGCTACATATCTTAAACAACCCCTTACAGAGAGAGGAACATAACCCACCCTGTCTTGTATAGTGTTAGTGTAAATACAGAACCCTGAGGCAGTCCTTTAAACACAGTGAACTTTATGAACCGAACCTAATAATGCAACAAAGTCTACATAACATGTAAACAATCCATATGCTAGGCAAATCCGTTGCTTAGCAATGTTTCATAAGTTTCAAAGGTAGTTATTGAATATCTTGAAAATTAAAAAAAAATTTACATACAATTTCAGAATCTAGTTTTTTAAATCATCAGAATTATTACCACCATTTTAAGTACTGTATTAGCAAATATTTTAAACAGGTTCATTTTTGTATTTTTAAACAAATTTGAAACTTTAATACTAATTTATGCATATTTTAAAGCTGATTTCCGATTACCATGGTGAAATCAGATTTAGAAAAAAAATTAAGAAAAACAAGTTAAGAATTTTAAAATAACTGCCATTTTGAAACTGTTGTACAGATTTTGCAGCACAACAAACTTGACTGAGCTATTACCCCTATAAATTTTTGTGCAAAGTTTGAATGAAAATTGGACCAAATTACGAACACGAGTGTTAACACATATTAATATGAAATTTTAAATGACCCTTCAAAAAATGATTACCTATCTCATTTCAAAGTCTCAGGTGTAAGTCCTATCATGAAGGCCGTTCCAATACCTCATTTGTTAAGATACAGTTTCTAATTTGCCTTAGTAAAACAGCATGATAGGATCGTAATGGTTAAAGCCTGGCACCCATTGTTATTGTTACTGATGGAAGTCACTGTCACTCCCGACAGAGACAGGAGCAATCATTTATATTAAAGCGCTTTTGTTTCCACTTTCACTTGTCACTTTGTTTTATTTATGAAAACAAAAGAAATATCGTAAGAAGTAAAAGCCAACAGCGATGATGTGGAACAATAGAAGTGTTAGCAGACAAGGCTTGGTTAAAAGAAAAATTACACACAATATTTTTGATATATTTTAAGCTATTTAAATTTCAATGAAACACAGTTGTCTCGCTTATGTGATTGAAGCAAATTTCATCAGATATTTTTTTATCATGCCCTTTTTTGAAAACTTGATATCACAATCATAATCAGCATATATTAATTAACATTTTAAGTTTTCAAATTACATTTGAAATACATAAATGAATCCTGACCGCCATGAAATTAATTTTCTTAATTTCAATACATTTTTAGAAATGAAACTGCTTATTTATGCAAATTTTGACATGAAGTACGATGTTAAAAATATTTTCAAAAAAGTGATACAATTTTTTTTAAATTGTGAAATGGTTTTACAGATTTCACTGAAATACGATTAGTAAAATGATTGATATGAACACACAGTTTGTACTTGGTGAAACTCTGTGATATCCTGGAAAATTAGAACACTTACATAGTTTCACAAAAATTCTTTTTTATTCAGTGACATGTTTTGCAAGGCATCTATGTCTGAAAATGTCTCACAGCGAAACATACCTTTTTCACTGAATAAAGAAGAATTTTGTGAAATTATGTGTTCTGATTTTTCTGATCTGGCTTTTTATCAAACTGGCATAAACTTTCAAATTACACTGAAAATACAAATATGAACACACTTTTGTTTTCTGCAGTATTCAAAATGCTAATTTATATAGATTTTAACACTGATTACAATGAAGGAATCAGATTTTCAAAAATATTTTTTTTAGATTTACAAATTTTGTTTGTTAACAAACTGTCCAAGCCATTACCAAAATCAATTTCGTGCCAAATTTGAATCAAATCTTACCAAACTTTTGCAAACATGAGAGTGATATCTCATACAATTTTTAAGACTCTTCTCAAAAAGTCATTTACAGATCAGATCAGCACTAATTTCCTGGGTCCTGATTTTGGGACTTACTATGATGGCTGCTTTACTGGCTAATTTTTAAATAAGATATTTGCTAATAAATGGTGCTACAACACTGAATCCTTTAAAAAGGACTTGAAAGGCATCCTTTACAATTATTGCTACTTTTGTGGAAAAAATTGGTTCTGGAACTATGGGCCACAAAAATAGTAAATTGGGAATAATTTTAATAACTTGCCTAACATTTCTCCAAGTTTTTATCATTCTGAAATTTCTTTTAACTTATTAATCACTTAAAATTTCTTTCTACTTTCATATTTTCACAGTATATAAAATAATGATGTAAACAATTTTTTTTTTATTCAGTGACATGTTTTGCAAGGCATCTATGTCTGAAAATGTCTCACAGCGAAACATAACTTTTTCACTGAATAAAGAAGAATTTTGTGAAATTATGTGTTCTGATTTTTGTGAAAAATTATTGAGATACATTTCTTCCTTGGTACAATCAGACAAAGAAGAACTCATTTTGCACAGTCTTTTAAACACAATCACAATTAGCTAACAATGAAACTGTACTTTCAACGAACAGCTGATAGACGAGTTATAGCAGAACAATCAGTGCGGACATACATGTGATTTGGAGGGAAATTACATGTAATTTACCTTTACTTTTTGACTTGCTCTCATATTTTTTCAATATAAGTGTGGCCACTGTGAGCAGAGTAAAGTGGCACCACTCCCGCTTTATTTTCAGTTGCTCCATTTACATTACAAACAATAGGTTCAATGCATAGTCCACTCTGCTCAGAGTAACTCCACACCATGGCCACCCACCTAACCGCATTGTGTACACTATCTGTATGGTCAGGTAGTGTGTACACTATCTGTATGTATACTACCGTATCGTATTACATACACTATATGTATGGTCAGTAATTAATGCATATGCTACAGTATGTATAAAAATTAAAACAATATGATTTTTTTAATGCCCATACTTTAAGCCAGTAAGACGAAGCATTAATAAAAAGGATATGTTTATAGGGGTAACTGTGTTGCACCATACCATATATCAACATATTGAGCTACACTGTGAATCTATAAATGGGCTAATCAACAAATTGATGTCTTATCGACTGGCAATGTGAGAGGAAGAATAATGTTGTTAGGCAAAAACATGTGACAAGCCTATTTATATCTGCTACCAAACTGTACTTATTGCATAACAGACAGTCTGAGACATTTTCAGATAATGCATACAAAAGTACAAATCAGCAATGAAGCAGCTGTACTGTTGGGTTTTGTTTACATTTCTCATCTTTGCTAAATTAATATACTGTAATACAGTCTTATCTTGTTTGCCTATTTCACGGAAATGTAGCCCAGTCACTGTGATTCTATTCAAACACAATTATATACAAAACATCCTTTTACCTTGACATATAAAGGCCAAATTTAGATAATATATCTAACGATGTTTTGAAGGTTAAGCAGCGAAACTGCTTAATATGATCAATATGGCGATATTGATAAAGTAATGTTAATTTACAAATGTAATCTTCTTTTGTGATTTAATCAAATTAACCAATGAATGCAATAACTGGCGATTACAGTACTTTTAAAGTTATTTGGCACTGGTTACTACAGAAACAGACTATATAAAAACACTACTAAATCACACACAAACATGCACATTATTATTTCATACCTAATTTCTGAAGTATTATTACTTTTTTGTTATCACACAAAACAGGATCAGAAAAATATTATAATGAAAAAATTACTTGTATGTGTATGCACACGTGCCAATAACTGTCCACTCATTTTCGCAATGTAAGTAATTTGGTGCTTCACCAAGTAAGGTAACCAAGAGAGCGATAGTTCACCATCCTGGGTGAGGAAACACACAATGCGACTAGAGTGAAAAACACTGAAAACAAGGCATATTGCAGCATGATGACAGAATCTAATATTTTTAAAATGTTCATGTAGAAGAATATACAATGCTGCCATAATCAATTCATGAAAGAATTACTGCATGATAAAACATCAGCACCCCAATGAGAATCACCAAGAACCCTCAACATATCGAGGCTTTTGTTACTTTAAATCAAGCAAATGAGGGTTCCAAGATAGTTTTTCATCATATATTAGACCCAAAAATCGAACAGTTGGAGTAGTCCGAAGTTGTATACCATCTAGATATACTAAAAGAGCTTGGATCTGTCTATGATGATCACAGGCTATACAATGAGTTTTAAAAGCAGAAAATTAAAATCCAGTAGACCTCGCTCATGACTGTAATCTATTGATTTTAAGCTGAAGGCATCTTTTGGCTGTTGCCATACATTTAGTACTTACATAAATGGCAAAGTCATCCACAAATGGAGTACAATGGACAGGAGACTACACATGAGAAGTTATATTACTGATAGTGAGAGTAAAAAGGGGTAACACTTAAGTACACTACCCTGTAAAATGCCATTCTCTAAAAAAATGCTGCCTTGGTGGCCTAGTTGATAGTGTACTGGGCTTTAATCCCGAGGAGCCGGGTTCGATTCCCAGCCAGGGCTTGGCATTTTCATACGCTATAAATCATCCCATCGTCTGCATTAGCCCAAGTGTGCACAATAGTCGGACGTTAAACACAAAAAAAAAGTGGAAACAATCGGATAATGTAGAACCAAGACGCATCCTGAAATATGTGTTTGAAAGTTGTTTTTTCCGGCAAAAAACCTTTAAGGTTATCATCATCGAGATTTGAAAGTTGTTAATAAAAACAAGTATATTGCTTGTATATTACACAATTTTAATGTATTTAGTATTGTTCTTCTCCAAACAATACCATAATATTTTTTTAGGTAAAAGAATACTGCAACAAGAGTTTGATACAAGAGAAAAGCATTTTGGATAGCAGACTCTCATAAAACCAGCTGATCAGTAGAAGATTGACCTTGCCTGAAACCACACTGTTCCTCAGAAAGTAAATTTTTGGTTTCTAGATACCAAATAACGCAGCGATTTACCATTTCCGATGTAGTGATAAATGGGAATCAGATGTAAGTGTAGTGAAATAGGAAACAAATCAGGATATACACATTTTATAGTCTTAGGTCTGCATCTTGTAGTAATGACTGTCCCAAGACCTCATAGACCACACAAGTGAAAAAATAAGCCTACATTTGCTGGACACTATACATGCTGATACAAGGGTTAATATCTTTTACAACATACATATTGTAACAATAACATTTTAATAACACAATTACACTATTATTGCTGCCTATCCAAATGTTCTCTAATTATCTGCACAGCCTGCTCTCTGGTGGCAAGAGTTTGTACTTTGGCCTGGAACTTTGTTCCCTTACCCGCTCCTTTCCCTTCCAATACATCGCATAACCTAAACACAAATATTCGTTACACATGTTCTTAGAAAATTATTTCACTCTGGAGGTAGGACATGGACAGGAAAGTTGGAGTGATTCTGGATTTTCAGTTAGGAATAAAATAATAAATCTCAGATTTCAGCACACAAAAGTTGGATACAAAAAATGGTTTTAACAATACAGTATTACTTCTGCTAATGGTTGACCTGGACAACGGGTGGGGTGGTGGAGTGAGGTCATATAGGACAATAGTCTCATTCACAAAATGAAAAATGACCCGCATAACAGTTTAGGTTTGGAATAAAAGGCATAACATATTATAAGTGTTTCCATTTTGTTAAATTATTGCTAAGCAGATGTATTGAATGTAGAGATAACATTGTGCTATGCTACAGAAAGTACAAGCTACTGAGTTAACACAAACAAGCATTTAACTTGATGGGACAATAACTTACATGATATTTCTTAGTTATCTGTACTCAGAAGCCCCCTCCTATTCTCTTTTGTGTCATCATACCTAATTTTACTTAGTGTGTCAACTCTTTTATTATGTGCTTAATTTGTCAGCATATTAAAAATTGTAAACAGTTATAATATTATCATGTTACATACTTTTGATTTTTAAATTTAACAAAAACTTTAAGTGTCTTTGTGTGCCAGTTTCAAATTGTTGTTTAAATCCTGTTTTCAATGTTTGAACAAATTAAAATGTTTTCCAAAAGTCTCTATTGAAAACGCTGACTCCTACAGCAGTCTGCTCAGATAAAAGTCTTAGTTCTGGAACTAGTTAAGACCGTTAACTAGGGTACTACTGTAATGTTTTCGTAAGGTATCTAGGCATGTTTAGATTTTAAGTTAGGCACTCACAAACAAGAGTTGATCCATACTTTCCCATTGTAGTGTATCGTTTTTATATACACAAATGATGCAAAATGTCTACATAAACAGTAATAATAACATAAAGACTCCGTCATTAAGTAACAATTTTAAACACAAAGTGTTTTGTAGGTCTAATTGTTTTTATTAATTTTGATACAATGACTTGTAAACCTAACAAACACATTTTGACAAATTACATAATTTTCTGTTTTTCTCCAAAACTCTTTAACTTTTGAAACTAAATGTTCACTAGATCATTTTCAATGGAAATTCACCAATAAATGAAATGTAATAAGTTTAACAATAAATTTATTTAATTAAAATTTTAAAAAATGGCAATCGGGGGACTTACCAACAGAAGTGAAAGTAATCAATGTTTAGTTACATATTACTATATCATATATTACATATTAGTGTTCAATTATATTACTAATCTTATTGCTAAATTAAAATTATTCACAACTGATATTAAAGAAAAAAACTTACCTACATCATATACTAATATAAAAATCAGTCTTGTACATTATCTATCAAACTGCTAATGCCCTAATGTGCCTAACATGCAAGTGTTATGATGTTGGGCTGGACATGTAGTAGTACATAATGTGAAAGATATATTTAAATGCTGTTAACAATTTTGTGTTAGATGGGATGGGTAAGTAGTATAATGTTATTAATTAAAATATTTATGATTCAACTTATTAATATACATAATTTCAAATAAATGTTAATGTAAAAAAAATACTGTCCATAGCATGTTTTGTACCCTTAGTTTCTTTAGTGGAAATGATAGCACTGAGCCATATATCTAACTGGGATTAATCAGCAGTAGAATTAGTATTCATTTCAAGATTAATAATTATGTGTTTGCAGAAAGTGTCTGTTTTTTTACAAGTTATCCGTGCTGTCACAATATTCAATATTTTCCTCACAAAAAAAGTACCAGGCCCACCTAAAAAAATGTCACTTCAAAAATAAATTTTGTACTTTTTAACACAGCCTACAAAGTTTCTACAGTACATCCAAACTTTTGCATAACTGGATCAGCCCAATTCCAAATTAGTTCAGTTAAATAGTGTTTAATTGCACCAATTTCTTTAATAATCCGAAAAGTTTATTTTATCATTAAATAAAAAATGTCAGTTTTAAAAGATTTCTATTACTATCCCAGGAATTTTTCTACCCTACCAAGTAGATTAATTAAAATTACACTAAAAGATTTTATACATACTTTGGAGCAAGAAATTCGACCAGTTCGGGTTTTCCAAAAAGCACCATATTGCCCGGACCTTTCTCCTCACCAACAGTCAAAAACAGTAATATATCCTGCAAAAATAAGTACAAAATTATACAGGAAAACCTATTCCTGTAATAGCTAAAACAATAGCTTTACTGAAAACAGACTGTTCCTGAAAACATCTTGCAAACTCATTTTGTTAATGTAATGATTATTTGGCATAGCACAGTCTGCACACATCAAGACTGTAGGTTCCAGATGCAGTTACTCCAAGTTGCTTTACCCTTACCTTTAACACTGATCCCTCATCCTCATTAGTCTGTAACTAGCATAAAGTAAAATATCTTCCCTTCTGCAACATTCACAAGTACAGCATACTGCATTAATACCACCACATGATCTGCAAAGAATTTATCCCTGAGAGACAGCTTTTCAGAATTACATTGGGAAACTAGGACAACAATGGCATAAACAAACATGAAAAGGCAATTGGAAATAACAAAACAACTTCTAAAAACATACACAGTAGTCTTAATAATTCAAAATAGCTGTAATAATTAACTATTTTTTTGTCCTTAAAGTCCATATGTTAAGCCAGTTAGACTGATGAGGATGAAGAGATCATTGTTAATGGCAAGATAAACGAATGACAGTAACTGAGCTAGAACTAATAACCTTGAGGTGCACAAGTAATACACACATGGTTAATTTCAAAATAAACACGTCAGTTTCCCATTCATACTTAATCAAAATATTTAAGCTACAATGGAAGTTTTATTTTTTAACTATACAAAGTAGCCAGACATTACACTGACAAATTTCAATGTAATTCCACATGTAGGTGCAGTTTGTAATGTATTAAAAGAAACAAAATTTTATATAGCACAGATAAACTTGTTAACATATGTTTTATAATATACATAATATGTAGCAAATGTCATTAAGTAATACAGATAAACTTACTTAGCATATGTCTTCTAATATATGTGGCAAAGTCAAAATTACAGTAACATAGATAAATTTGTTAAGATTAAATATCTTTACACTTTATATTTGTTGATGCACTTCGGAATACTTCCATTTTCCAAATTGTTTACTAAACTCTACACTTTGAAGCTAGGAAAAGCAGAGAGATATCTATTCTACAGAATTACAACATTCCTAGTGCAAAACACATGATTACATTAAGAATTTCACGTAGATAAAATTCCCAACATTTATCTCTAGATGTAGCCTATGTCCATGTGAACATTAAAATGAAATGGAAAATGATTTTTGTTTTGAAAAGTTAGTAATAAGTCAAACAGCATATTAAAGTTAAAAATATGAGGGTTCAACAAACATGTTTCAACCAATTAGCAAGAGGAAAAACTGTGGAAAAACTAAACAAAGGAGCTTTTTGAACATCATCAGTGTTCGAAAAAGCTAACAAAAAAATCTCAAAAAAGCTCTTGTGCATGCACAAGAGTCATCATAAAAAAAAAATTATACCACAATAAAGAATATTGTTGAATTTTGATAATTGTAAGGCGATTTTATGACAAAAATTTGAATTTTTAATGAAATTATGTGTATTGTGCATAATATTTAAAAAAAAACTTGTGTCACAGTATTTAACTATATTAAACATTATATTAGAGTTTTTTAAAATGTGTGTACTGTTACAAGTATGAATTTCATGGCAGAGAATAGTGTACTCAGAAAAAACTTGAGTGGAACAATCAAACCTCTAAGTATAACTAAATTGTATCTCAAATATCAATAAGTTTGTCTTTTTAAATAATAACAGTCCCACCTAAAAATTATGCCTTTTCTAAAATAGTGTTCACGGTTGACTTAATCTTGTCTATTTTTGTATTCACCTGTTATATTTTAATTTTTTTAACTTAATAACATATAACTGTTTTGATTTTTTTCCTAATAACAATAATAATAATAATTTTTGTGTGTTAAAGAATAAACAAACCAGATATAATATTCAACAGCCTGTGTTCAATTTTCATTTGTGAGTTTAACTTGCAAGTTTGCCTAAATTTCAGCTCATTATAAAATTGTTTTGTTATACACTCTATTTTGGATAAAAAATCATTAAAAAATTAAGAAAAATCAATAAAAGATTTTTAACAATTATAATATAATTTTCCCGTAATTAGATACAATTTTTAATATACCTAAACAAAATGTATATGCCGTTATCTCCCAAAAAAATCAGGCACAGTACTTGAGAAATTAAAAAAAATTCTCAAAATCGTGTCATCAAACTTACCAAATTTTTTGACCATACATGAATGAAGATTCATAACTCAAGCCAGTCTTCTGAATTTGAAAAAAAGCAATTTAAGGAATTAGAAACAAAACGGAAAAATTAAATAAACCTTCATTACCATAAAGGTTAGCTTATTTTGGGTTGTTTAAATCTCCTCTTTAACAGAATTTTGTTTATTTAAAATTTTTAAACTCGCTACAATTATAACTTGTTATATTTCACCTAGATGTGAGCAAAGTCTGTTGACTTTTAAAAACTAGCCTCATTTCAGTTTTTATTTTTTTAGATTTTCTGAAGCCCATATTTAAACACCAATGTTTTTGTAATAAATAAACATTATGAGTTTTTAACTGCAACTCAAGTAAGTTTGACAAAAGAGATCCTAACCTCTAGAAAATAACCTCAAAAGGTAAGTTCTGGGTCACTCCTCACTAAGTAGAGGCAACCTGAGAAAATCTTGAGCTTAGAGGCATTCAAGAAGAATTTCAATACTAGGAGGCTTAACTCAAGGAAACTTTAAATCAGCTTGTGACACCAGCACACTGAAGTAGAACATCTACTTCTGAAGTGTGAATCACTGGAGTGGAAAAGACTTAAAAACCAAGCTAAGCACGTTCTAACACATGAAAGATATACAACTATAAACATGGATCATTTAGAATCTGGGAAGTGCACAAAAAGCCTAAAGGCTGACTAGCCCATGAAAGTAACACATTGTAAAAAAGTGCTTACGCGCCTTACTAGAATATATAAAGATTTTAATTATCTAAAGTAATTTTGAATCTTACTTGATCATTCACTTCTCTGATGAAAGTATTCATGAAGTCAGAATCACCTTCTTTCCTAAAAACAAAAAAAAAAACAAAAAATTAAATAGAGAGCTACTGATTGTACCTTAGGTCAAAATTAAAGATACAGCAAACCAGAATTCATAGCTCTTTCAAATTCATAACAATTTGGAATACATATTAGCTACATTATCAAAAACTCTATTTCATAAGCAATCGGCAAGAAAACTAAATAATTTTACCTTAAGCTTCTCTAAAAGTCTGATTTCATCTCTTAATCAACAATAAAAGGAAAATGAGTTGAAAACAAAAGATCAGCAAGTAAATAGCATGAATACTGAATTCAGTAGGTAGTGAGTTACATATTGTGTATTAAATATAATATACATTCTGCAATTGTTAAAATTTGAGCTGATTAAATGAGGCAATTAAAATTTTTAACTGTCACTGTGATCAAAGCGAATGTTTCAGTATTATTAGCACAATGAATCACTCTGAATCTAAAAAAAAACTATTTATTACAAGCTGATTCAAAATTCTATGTTTTTGATACAGAGTGAGTAAACCTTTATGCCCTCATCCATTTGTAGTAAAACCACACAGGTCTCTACACAGATGTCAAGAGACTAAACAATAATATTGGTAAACAGCTGTCTTGCATATATGATAGCAACAAATTTCCAAAAGTATTTTCTTCATCTTATCATTTTTAAAATTCTGATTTCACTATCATATTTAGCATAATAAATACATATATTAGCACTTTAAACTTTCAAATTACATTGAAAATATGAAAATTAACCCTGACTGCCCTAAAATTAAATTTCTTATCTCAACAGATTTTGAAAATTCAAAGCGCTAATTTACACAGTTTGTAACACTGCACAAGGACCCCAAGAATATAACTTTGACAAATATGAATGAGCAAATATAAAAAACAATCTCTATAAAGTTAAATCTAAAAACATAAAATTACAGGTCTTTTAACATGTACAGCAAATCTTACATAAAAGAAGATAACAACTGTTGACAGGTCCTGCACACATAAGGAAACTGATACTGTTACAACACTTTTTGCTGGTGTGCAAAAACACAAGGAAACTGATACAATAGTTATATAATATTTACATTTCCTCATCTTTATCTTTGTGAGAAGCATCTAAAGAACGAGGATATAGGTCATTTCTGAAAAGGCATGACAGTTAAGCCAAGGGACACCCACTGCAGTACAGCATTAGATTAGCTGTCATTCTCAAGACAGTTGGGGTGACTGATGACAGAATAAATGGATAACATAAATAGACCACCAGTACTTTGGTGACTGATAAAAATAATATACTGTACTATACTCTGTTTTACAACATAAAATGTTTTGTTTTTATTATTTTGGAAAATTTAGTAAAACTATTAAATTTTCTATTTAACTCTATGTATTATATAAATTTTACATACATAGGTCCTTAATACAGTAAATTATCAGTACTTAACCTTTTAACAAGTATTCACGCAACATAGACGAGAGTACCACAACAGCACTTCGATACTCACAAGTCTGTTACCTGTTGACTTTTATGCTGAATGATATTGTCATAAATAATGTGACAGTGTTTACCTTTCAATAGACACATTCATACACTCTTTCCCAATTCACTGACACTATTTGAAACATCATTTCAATTCACTAGATGATAGGTTCGTTTACTTTTCGATTATCAATGTTTCCTTAGGGTTGCAATTAAGGTCAGCTGCCATGCCTATACTACATGACCACTTAGTGTTTTGTTTTGTCTAGAAGGTTTTTTTTATTATTTATTTATAATTTATTTAGTATGAAAGACTGTTTAAAAGGGTGACAGTTAATCCTGTCTACTATATTTATAAACAATGCACTGTATTTGTAAGCTTGCAAAGTTTATGATAAAAAATTATGATATTGACATTAAAACCATCATTTATCATATATTCCATATTTAAGCAGGAAATACAGACTGCAATAAATTTTAAAAGTCCATTTTTTGTAGTTAGATATAGTAGTCCATTGTATTGTTAAGTCTGTTTAACTCAAGGACTCTTAAAAAGATGCTAGCTTAAACCCAAGTTTTTTGTTCTTTTGACCAATTATATCACTACATTAGGCAGAACATGAGAGGGTTTATTGTGGTACTATTTATGTAAACAACTATAAAAGCATTCATCTTTAGAAAGTACATTAGAGTCTCGCTAATCCGACCTAAACCGGGCGCGGACAGGTCAAATTATTAGGGAAGTCAGATTATACGGAGAACCATTAAAAAACTTTTAAATACATGTATTATTACTAAATCTATTGTACTAAAACATAAAACAGCTCACGGAATCTCACTATAGTAATAAAGAGCAGTACGTCAAGTCATCATACCTGACAGAAAAAGTTTGTAATTGTGTTAACGGGTTGACGTTTTCTTGTCACTACATCTTGCATGAAACAATCACCTTTCTGCTTCACCACAGTCACAAGCATTCACAACACCTTTTAGAGAACAGTGAATAAAAAAAAAATGTGAATGTTAAAACACACACAAGCAGAATGCACTCTAAACGTCAACTGTTCCACGAATCTGAAATGATACTAAAAAACGGAAATGAACAAAGATAGCAGATATAAAGGTGGACAAATCCCATCTTTCTTTTGAAGAGAATGTAAGTCATCGGCTGGACGCGTAAGTGACACATAGGCGTAAAGGCCTGACACGTACACATCTTTAAAATTGCTTGAAATATTGTTCTCTGAGATTAGGTTGGATTAAATGGAAGGTCAGACAAGTGAGACTCTACTCTATGTCAAAATTAAAGTAAAAACAATTGCTGACTACTGTTATGTTAGCCTACCTATGTAGTACCCAGTAGGCAGGCTTTGGTTGCAATTCCTTTAATCTAGCAGCTTCTAATGCAGCCACATCTTTCAGCACAGCCTGCAAGTTCTGTAATAACAGAATGAAACATTGCAACTTTCTAAACAAATTTATATTAAATGTAGAAACACTTTAACAAAAGCATTGATTCCTCCTACTTATACAAACATTTTATTTTGATCGAAGAAAAACTAGAAATTCTAAATGGCTCAGTAGTGGTACTAAGTAGTGAAAACTACAAGTTCAAATTGAAAATACTATTAGTTGAAACTTATTCCTGATACAAACAACCAAAAAAAACTCGGAAAAGTAGCACCAAAGAAACTGGGCAACTTATTATTTAACTTTTTCATTCAGCATTTATTTTTGTGTAATAAGTGTTTTGCACATTTTGAAGAAAAATAAATCATGACCTAAAAATGTGAAAGTTTCAGACAATATTCTATTTAAAAGAAATACCCTTAAAATGTCTTGTACAACCATTATTCCAGTACTCTTTTTAACTATACAGAAGTATTGTTTTGTTATATTGAAACAAATGTTCTTATTATTGAGTAGTTATGGAAATGTCTGAAAAAAAATAAAGGAAAAAGAAATACAAAATGTTTTTAGATTATCTTTAAAGAAAAAATTGTTTACAATACTTACACAAATGTCACAGCAATGTATTCATAAAACTTTAAAAATGCAATGTATATTCACTACTTCACTTATAACACATTATTTTAATTAAATATATTATTGAATAATTAAAATATAAACACTTCAAAAACCATTAACTCAAGAAACGGAAACTAGAATAACTAGATAAACTTGTAACCTCAGTCTAGAGTCTAGTAAACAAAATGATGTGATACAATAGTTTGAAATGTTGCCACTAGAGTACAGCTTTCTCCAGACATAGAAATACTACTTCATAGACACGTAAAGTAATAATTCATAATAAACAAATTTTACACAATTTTTGAAGCCATGACTCAAGCGTAGAATTGCACACTGAGTGAAGAGTTACTGTTTTTTGATTATAGTTGAAAGCCAATGATGAGAGGTCCACAGGAAGAGCAGTTCCATTTGCTGAGCTGATTACATTCTTGGGATAGTCTTGTTTTCTCCTCTATGGCTCTCAAGCTGCCTTCTGCTTAAATATCGCACAATTACACAAAGGTTATACAAATAAAAGTAATTTTAAAAGTATTGCAAGCCACACTAGGGCACTTCCCAGTTTTACAGTAATAACTAGGAGACTGCGGGGCCCCGAATTTTACTGGTCGGGTCAATTGAAAAGCCCGACTTCAATTTGGCCCAAGCATAAAATTCTGGTCAAAGACAGGCCTGGACCAAGTAAATATTAAGTATTATTTTTAGGCAATAGTGTATGCAATACGCATAAATATTTTCACTTCCAAAATCCTTACAAATAATATAAAGAAAGAACAATTAAAATAATCATTGAAGGTCAAGTGACTAATCACTTATAATCATTCTATTTGTTTTACTCAACAAAACCAATTGTTGACCTGTCCAGTGGGTGCAGTATTATCGGTTATTAGTTTTATGTATTGTGATGCTACAATGAGAAAGGACCATTGTAAACATGGACTGTGCATGTTTACAAATATAGTTTCCTCTTCCAGCTGGGTCAACACACTGCCTTGTCAAATATATATGTCTGTGATTGACAAATGTACACAATCAGTTCAGAGAATCTGCAGATATCCTTTTTCCGAATGTATATCGTTTCATGATTATGTCAATAAATTAAAAGATGTAATTTTTTCAAAAACAAAAATCAAATGAAAATATTAAACACAATAACCCCTGTAATACGTTGGTTCATTGCGGTATTCACATAACTTTTGCACGCCGATATAATCAGCCCGTGGCAGTATTAACATTTTTTGTGCGCCGATGTAATTGCCCCATGGTGGTATTCACATAACTTTTGTGCGCTGATATAATTGCACCGTGGCGGTATTCACACAAATTTCTGCATGCCGATACAATGGGCCTGTGGCGATATTCACACAAAGCCGCCTCGGTGGTCTAGTGGATAGCGTACTAGGCTTTCACCCCGAGGACCCGGGTTCGATTCCCGGCGAGGGCTTGGCATTTTCATACGCTATAAATCATCCCACCGTCTGCATTAGCCCAAGTGTGCACAATAGTCGGACGTTAAACACCAAAAAAAAAAAAAAAAGATATTCACACAACTTTTGTGCGCCGATGTAATAGGTCTGTGACGGTATTCAGTCAGACCAACAGAGCCAGTATTACATCGGCCCGTGGCAGTATTCACACTTTTGTGCACTGATATAATCGGCCTATGGCGGTCAGAGGATTAAATATGAAATGAAGACAATTTTAATTCTATTTTTTTGACTTAGGCCTAGTTAAAAATGTGATGGGTTCCTATTTAACCACTTGGCCCGACCCGACCCGAAAAGCCCGAGCGGTGGAAAAAAACCCGACCCGAACTCTAAAAAACTCGGCCCGCAGACCCTTAGTAATAACAGGTTTAAAGTTCCTTGTTTAATCCTCCTGGATTATTCAATTTTGTTTAATATTCCTGGATAATCAAGATTTTGTTACACCAGACAAAGGATGTACTATATTTATTTCAAAAAACAAACTCACTTTGTAAGTCATTTTAAAAGATTTCTGTAATTTGTCAACCAACTCTGTGTGGACAGCTGGGCTATTGCTGAAACATTAAAAATAAATATGAAAGTATGACCAAAAACAGAAAAAACTGATAAATAAAATTTCACAAACTATCTTGTAATCAGAGTATTCAAAATATAAGAGTAGCTGTTATTAAAATATATAAAACAATTTTCTTCAGGGTCTACTATAAGTAAAACCAAGGACCCTTACAAAGTCTCATACACCTGCTTATCTGTCAGTTTAAATTGTGTGACCAATTACTATAAACTTGGTGAAAAATGTTTATTTTAGGGTATCATCTGAATCTGCACAACGAAATGGTGATGCTGTTTCTAAATACTCTGAAATGAATACTTCTGAAACGATTGTGAAATCCGATTTTCAAAAACAAACGAGATTAAAAAAAAATATTTATTTTATAGCAGAGTTAATTTTCAATTTTTATTCGATATTCAAAAATACACTGCTTCAATATAAGTGTTCCTTCATGTAATGTTATTAACCCCTTGTTTGGAAAGATAATAGGTAAAAAGTAGTGATTTTTGGAACGTCACACGTGTAAGGTTTATACAAGAATTTATGTTCATTTATGTGCTGCTATTCTGCATAATTTTAAGTTGCTTTTACTTGTAGGCATGTAGAAGGGAGCTGAAGGAGAAGTAGAAGCTCACAAAGGCAACCCTTCTAAACAGGAAGAAAAAGGAAAGTTTGATGAAATGTATACAAATGTTTTGTTGCGCTAAGTAACTTAAGGTTAGCTGGCACATGCTTTGTTACATGCCAGTACTTGAAAGCAATCATTTGTTAACTAACACCAAACTAGTCTAGCTTTCTTTGCTAAATAGTGCAAAAAAATGCAGTGATACACCAGTTAATGGTCTTAATTTGTTCCAGAATTTGTTAATACACAGAGGACAAATCAATACTGTATATTTTTTTAGTTCATACTGTAGCTTTTCTTTAGTTCAATAGTCAAAATTTGTCTTTTACTTCCTCTACCAGAAGCACTTCTTTTGGGACCCATTTAATTATTATTCACAAAAAAAAAACTGATAATAGGATTTACACAACAATTTGAAACTCGCACATAAAAACACTTAGCATTTTGTTAAATTTAAAAATCAAAAGTATGTAACATGATAATATTATAACTGTTTAAATTTCTTAACGGGCTAATCAATTAAACACACTGTAAAAGAGTTGATGACACACTAAATAAAATTAGGTAAATGACAGAAAAGGGAATAAGAAGGCATTCTGAGAACAGATAACTAAGAATATCATGGAAGTTATTGCTGTACCAAAACCAAACACCCATCAATCAAAGGTTTTGTGTTAACTCAGCACAATGTTTATTTCTGTAGCACAGAACAATATTATCCCTATATTTACACATCTGCTTATAAATCTTCATAAATAAATGAAAACACTTATAAATCTTCAGCCCTTTATTCGAAACCTAAACTGTTATGCTGGTCATTCTTCAATTATTAGTTCAAGGCATCTGGGTAAATAAGTTTTAAATTTTTACTAGTTGACATTTTTAGGTGTAAAATGGCATTATGGACCACATCTGTCAACATTCCAAGATGCTATTACTCCTCAAAGTTAAATTTTGTTACTTTTTGTAAATTTGTTTTAATCATGTCTACTTATCAGTCACTTCATTATTTTTGTCTTGTAAAATTATTTGTAAAGTTCATGGTTTTTGAGATGTTTTAATTTAAAACTTTTTAACATCTGCTATTTTGAAAATTTACAAAATAAAGTTTTTAACTTTGGTACTCTTGTAAAACACTAAATTATTAGCAAATTATTATATATAATATAATTATTATTATAATAATAATTATAATAATATATTGTAATATAATTATTATATATATAATATACAAACACTCATGTATATTAGCAAATTATTATATAAATATGTACCAGTCTTTACATGTCTAAGCTATTTACCAAAATCAATTTTTGTACTTTTTTAATTTTGTGTATCAAAAGTTTTTTTTAAATATTAGTTTGTTTGAATGACATCTGTAAGTCAAGTAAGTGCTACAAATACTACAGTTATCAAGTTTTGTGGGCTACTTACTTTAGTATGGTAGTAAGTGTTTGTTCTCGTTGCAGCATGTCCGTCATATGTCGTAACACACGGCCTCCAACAAGGAACTGGAGCAGGCAGTGGCCTTTTTTCCCCCTCTCCACTCCCAATAGCTTAATACACTGTAAAAAGTTTACATCATAATTTTTAATACAAACAAAAACAAGCGAATGTTTCAAATTAATTATTTCTTAATTGAAATTACTATTTTTTATATGTTACAGTAAAATTTGATTATTTTAATCTGTTACAATAATTTAAATATTTAATTTATAAAATAAAATAAAAACACAGTCTATTGCTACTCTATGGTCATGCTGAGAGTGGGTGATGTTCACACCACAGCATCGATATTACTAACTTCGACTGAGGTTATATTTATTGCCAATGTTTAATTAAAACATTAATTGTTGTGTAAATATTTAAATATTTATGTGTTCTGGAATACAAACAACTAAAGTTATTTTTGTTGTTAATTGTGTTTCAATTAATAAGTTTGGTGATATTATATTAGCTTAGAAAGCATCATGAGCTATAAGAAGAACAAAGCTGCTGGAGACAAGAGGTCGGTGGCTGTGCCTTCTAGTTAATAAGTAAAACATCAATTTGAAAGAAACATAAATTACCAATCAATATATAACATATGGGGGTTATTCATAAAGTAAAGTCCGATTCCCTAAAACTGTTTGAACGTCTGTAAGTGTTGAATGTAAATACTGAATATTGAAACACACATGTAGAACAACTCCCAGCATGCCTTGAGCATCAAACGCCATTTGCATTGTTACTGTTGCAGTGTGCTGTTTACAGTGTCAGTTCGCAATGTTTAATACACTGATTGGCCCACCGACTGTGAAAATAAGGTCAGTAATTCAGTTTTTGTCAGGAAGAAATGTTTCAGCAGCAGAAATTCATCAACAGATAAGTGAAGTTTGCGATCCCAATGCGATGAGTGATAGTACAGTGCGTAAGTGGGTGTGAGCCATACCCACGATGAAGGACGATTGTGTAATGAAAGACGAGATGAATTGCTCTCAGGCCAACCATAAGAGATGACATTAAACAGTATTACGTCAACATGTGTCAATACCGTGGACAAAAAGATTTGTGAAGATCGACGATTCCAAATTCAAGTTTAGCATTGGAATTTCCAGATGTGAGTAGAATAATTTTGTACAAAATTTCGCAAATTGTGTGCACGATGGGTTCCCAGTCCCAGGCTGCTTAATGAGACCCAACAAAATGAAAAGAATGGCTTGAAATTTTGATAAATAAGGAAGGTGATAAACTTGTAGAATACATTGTCACAGGGGACGAGACCGAATTTCTCACAAGACCCCCCCCCCCCCCGAGTCGAAACGCCAGTCAAAGGAATGGCATCACATCAGTCAAATTCAAGGCAAGCAGACAATCTCAACACTCAAGATTATGGCAACCGTGTTTTGGAATAGACATGGAGTCTTGTTAATTAACTTTATGAAACAAGGGAGAACGATCAATAAAGCAAAATGATCTGTATGTGCAAAATATCGATACAGAACAATGAATAATTTCAGTTTCTATTTGGGACTCCCACTCATGATGACACATTTCTTTATCACAACAAGAAATCCAAATTTTCAAGAAAATTGTAAAAAGTTTAAACTGATTACAATCACTGCTTTTAAAGTCAAACATTAGGATAAATCACAACAAAAAATGTTTTTTTAAAAATATGTTTCATGTTGGTAAAAACTCTGTATGTGTGCGTGACATTATGCAATAAAAAGACTGCATAATAAGAGTGGTCAATTAAAGGTAAATTTTACTAATTTAATTTTTTGTTTTTCTTTTAAGTGGTAAGAAAAATAAAACAGGCTGAACCTTCTTACACGAAAGTGTATAATGTAGTTCTGAGAAAAAATCAAGAAATTAGGAACCACATGTTGGTCATGTTGTGTGAGACAATTATAACGGGAACTTGCCAACAATAAATATTATAAAATTTGTTCTCTACATTGACAGTTTTAGGTATCTATTTTACTAGTGGTCACAGCTGTAAAATATTCTTTTTTTTTAACAGTATTTAAAGTTATAAAAAAATACATTGTAAAATTAACATAAATAGGCTAATACCATATTTATTTAATATTTTCACTTTATAATTGTTTTAATTCAATTTTTCTTTTAATAATAATACTTTTTTCTCTGCTTTTAAATAAATAAACCAGTCATAAGCAACAACTTGTATGTTGATAATTTATATCAGCTTCACCTTCCTATTTCACCTTCATATTTAGGATTCTGTAATCCTAAATAAACCTCTACAATATGAACCAGCAGAGTAAAATACAAGCAATTGAGAAACTGAGTTGATATATACACGTAAAACGTTGAGTATTGTATACTGCTTTACCTGCAACTGACACAAGTTGGAAACATGAGTTCCACAACACATATTGTTGTCCACACCCTCTATGCTTATTACACGCACTGAACCTCTGTGGTCATCTGGTAGACCTCGAGTGCGCACCTGTGAAAATACATAACATTAACTTACTCAATAACCACAAAACTAATTTTAACTTATAATTAAAAAAAAACATTCTGAACTGAAATTTGTATTTTTTTTTTAACCTGTTTTATAATGTACAAATAGTACAATGTTTCTAATAGTAACAGATACATATAAATTCCAATATGAACACAGTAATCTGGTATATATCCAGATCAATGCTGACAGAAAAAAAAGGTTTAATGGAATGGAAAGGAGAACTAAGAGTTTTGTACTAAAAATTCAAAATCATAATTCTAGATACTTTTTATATACTGTATTTATTTTACTAATTTACTGCTTTAAAATAAAATCGCTTATGAAGAAACTTTGAAAAAAGACTGAAATTACAAAAAAAAACACCTTTGTTTGGATTATTACTTAAACACTACTGTACTTTATTTCTTGCTCTTGTTGTTGGAATACACAGTTGTGCCATTTACCTTGTCACTGTCAAACACAACAGTGAGTATAAAGTCATTAAATGGAATCACATTACCACTCACTAATAATGTCAACGAAATGGATTACAATAACATTACCTCACTGGTTATAGCGATATACTGAGTATAATAACTCAGTAACAAAAACTAATGAAATGTTTACCAGTGCTTCAAGTATTAATAATCACAACTTATGACACTATCATAATAACATCGATGGATTACTGAATTACAAATTACTACAAGTTTACTGTATTTAACAAATATGTAGGCATAGCCAGGGGAGTTTTGGAGGTTGTTAACTCTCCACACTGATTAAAAAAAACTTTTTAATCCAAGTTTGCATGTGTGCAGGACAAGTAAAAATAAAATTGATATTTAGTAAAATGATTTTTTTTTTGCAACCCAGTTAAAGTAGCGCATACGATTATAATTTGAATAACCTAAAAAGTATTTTAAAAAATCATAATTTCTCATTAGTCACTCAAGTTAAAGGAGCTCTCCTAGAACATAATAAATACAAAATAAAGTTACTCTTAAAAGGCCTTAAAAATTGCAATTTTGCGCCTAAGTTTAAAAAATGCTGTCAGAACCTTCCAGTTGCCACATTCTCCCCCACGCAATATGACCATTCTACATACTCTTTAGTTCACAGGAGCTCTTTCGAAAGATCTTTTATTGTCACAACACACAAGCACAGCATACTTACACAAGAAAGGACTCCCAAATCATCTAGACATTTCAATTGGTGTGAAAAACAGATTTTGATGTTTTATATTTAAATAAGTGAAATACATTTGTTCTTTTATGTTTTAACAATAATGTAGACTCATAGCTTATAATAAAATTAAGTAATGTCAACGGGCCAAAACAAATTGTAGTGCATTTCATTGGTTTGCCAGAGAACTTGGTTCTTGGTTGGAGCTTGAATAACTTTTTAGGAGGCCAAATACGTTTTTAGATTGTTTGTACATCTATCTATCTTAGAACTTATCTACAGACTAATCAGCCATACTATTTGTTGATATATTCAAGCTTACATACTCTGCAGGTATGACTGTAATGTTAGGTTATAACAGAAATTCAGTTAAAAATATAACTCCTAAAGTGAAGCCGAAATGATGTATGTGTAACTTTTCCCCATTTATTTCTGTTTCAAGATAACAGCTTCTGATTTAATGATGATGAGTATATGCAGTTTTGGCCAAACACATTGATTGACTATTTTGAAATTTGATATGAAGATATAAACCCTAAATGATGAATGTGTAAGACTTTTCTTCATTTACTTCTGTTTCAAGATAGCAGCCTCTGATTTAATGATGATGAGTATATGCAGTTTTGGCCAAACACACTGACTGACTATTTTGAAATTTGATATAAAGGTATCCTGTATGAAGCCCAAAAGATGTATGTGTAAGACTTTTCCTCATTTACTTCTGTTTCAAGATAGCAGCTTCTGATTTAATGATGATGAGTGTATACAGTTTTGGCCAAACACACTGACTGACTATTTTGAAATTTGATATAAAGATATCTTGTATGAAGCCCAAATGATGTATGTGTAAGACTTTTCCCTTTTCCCCTTTACTTCTGTTTCAAGATAGCAGCCTCTGGTTTAATGATGATGAGTTTATGAAGTTTTGGCCAAGGGCATTGATTGACTATTTTGAAATTTGATATGAAGGTATCCTGTATAAAGCCCAAATGATGTATGTGTAAGACTTTTCCCCATTTACTTCTGTTTCAAGATAGCAGCCTCTGATTTAATGATGGATGATAAGTTTATGAAGTTTTGGCCAAGCGCATTGATGACTGTTTTGAAATTTGGTATGACCGCTCCATGAAGAAAGAGCACAAAATTTCTAATTAAGTTGGCCAAAAAGATTTTTTATAAATATTATGGTTAACGGTTAAATTAGGAGAAAATGTTATGACCACTTGTAAAATTTAAAAATATAAAAAAATAAACAAAATATTAGCAGCTTACCTAAAACTATATAAACACTAAGTAGATTTTTTTTATACAGAAATACATTTATTTTTGTTTAACTTTTACTCTGGTTATTAAAGTTTATAATTATTACTATTAATATTATTACTGACTTTTCAGAAAACTGTTATTAATCATTCATAAATTATTTATAATATTTACTAGAACTGATACCTCTTAGAATTTCTCACATAAAAAAAAACAATAACACACAAGATACAAAATTTACAAACTGTTTTAATTAGAAAAATCATTGAATCAATTCGTCCGAATACATTTTTTTTTTTTTTTTTTTTGGAAAAACCGTTAAGGTTATCATCGCCGTCATGCTAAATGAAAGTATATATAAAAAAAAAAGAATTAACAAAATATACTTATATATATATATATATATATATATATATATATATATATATATATATATATATAAAAATAAAACTACAACAAACTATATTTGTAAAATTAAATTTAACAAAATTTAAGTAGCAGTTATAACTATATTAATAATAAATACTTAAGAACTAAATAACAATTAATAATGAATAAGATTTAATAACAATTAAGTAAAGGTATATAAAAACATAACAGAAATAAATTTATATAGATAAAATAAATAAATAATATAACACAAGAAATAACAACTATATAAATTAAATTTTATTTAGAACATTTAGACGATGAAGGAATTCAAGAACCCGGTCAACGGCCGAGGCACTATCTCCCAACATCGTCTGCAAACAGTTGCTCAGACCACACATAACACGCACATTTTGAAAACCATCACAATCGAGCAGTATATGTTTAACTGTGATGGTTTCCCTACAGAATTCGCATTCAGGTGGGTCCCGCGTCCCATCAGAAATCCATGCGTTAACATGGAGTGACCAATGCGGCGGGTGATCACCACCTCTTCTCTGCGACTTGCACGTATTGACGACCCCAAGGACGAACTGTACTTTTGATTACCCTCAATTTATTACTGCTTGTAGCTGCCCATTCATTTTCCCACTGTAGATGAATTAAATGTTTTACGTGACAAAGAAAGTCAGACAAGATTACACGTTGAGTGCATGGCGGCAGAAAAGTTGCTTCCTTTGCCGCATTATCCGCTACAGTGTTTCCTAATATTCCACAGTGGCCAGGAATCCAGATAAATGATACTCTTGCACCTCGTAGTTCAAGTCTATGGACAGAGCATAGAATATCTTGAACCAGAGGGTTTACCGAATACATATCCCGGATTGCCTGGAGGGCACTTTTTGAATCAGAACAAACTACGTAATGCAAACTATCGAATTTAATAGTGTTCAAAGCCTTTAAGATGGCAAAGAGTTCGGCCGTAAAGACACTACAAATTGAGGGTAATCCATACTTATACGTTTCGTCCAGTGAGTAAAATGCACACCCAACATTATCGTTCATCTTAGAACCATCTGTGAAAATAAATTTAGCAGATGGATATGAACTAGTCAGTCGAAAAAACTCACGTTGATACACAATGTTAGGAGTGTTGTCTTTCTGGTATGCACACAAGGAGAAATCAAAGGTCGGCATATTGATTTTCCACGGAGGGACAAAACAAAAGGACCTTTCAAACATTGGGGTAGTTCAATACGTAAGTCATCAAAAATACGGGAAAGTTCTAATACCAAGAGGAGCAGTAGCATTCGGTCGAGTTTCATACTGTCGCACCAATTGATTTTTGAAAACTGTATTAAAAGCAGGGTGCCATGGTTTAGATGATAGATTGCTTAAATAAGTTAACTGTAGTTTCTGTCTCCGTCGAGAGAGGAAGGTTCCCAGCATCGGCGAGAATACTCACGACGGGACTTGAAACGGAAAGGACCAGAAACAAGGCGGATTGCAGAGTTATGGACGGGATCTAGTTTCTTTAAAATCGATGGTCTAGCAGATGAATAAACAATGCTGCCATAATCAATTCGCGAACGAATTACGGCACGGTAAAACATCAGCATACAGGTCCTATCAGCACCCCATCGAGACCCACTAAGAACCCTCAACATATCGAGGATTTTATTACATCTTAATTTTAAATCACGCACGTGAGGGCTCCACGAGAGCCTTTCGCCGAGTATTAGACCCAAGAATCGAACGGATGGAGAAGTCCGGCTGTATACCATCAAGATATAACGACGGAGCCTGGATCTGTCGACAGCGACTGAAAGCAATACACTGAGTTTTAGCAGCGGAGAATTTAAAGCCAGTAGTTTTCGTCCAAGTCTGCAACCTATTTATTACCAGCTGAAGGGTTCTTTCAGCTGTTGCCATGTTTCTGGTGCTTACGTAAATAGCAAAATCGTCTACAAAGAGAGAACATCTGACAGGGGACCGTACATTAGATGTTATGCTATTGATTGCAATAGCAAACAGAGTAACACTAAGTACACTCCCCTGTGGAACACCATTCTCTAAGTAGAAACGATCTGATAGCGTACTACCAAGACGCACCCTAAAATACCTATTACTGAGGAAGTTTTTGATAAAATGCAGAATCCTGCCCTGTATACCCCATGATTTTAATGTTTTCAAAATTCCCCTTCTCCAAGCCATATCGTATGCCTTCTCTAGGTCGAAAAAAACAGCTACTAGTGTTTGACGCAAGAGGAATGCATTTTGTATTGCAGATTCTAAAGATACTAATTGATCCACAGAACTTCGTCCTTGCCTAAAGCCACACTGGTCTTTGCAAAGTAAATTGTTGGTTTCCAAATACCAAACAAGGCGACGATTTACCATTTTTTCTACTAGCTTGCAAAGAACGCTGGTAAGAGAAATCGGACGATAGTTACTTGCATCAGTTTTATCTTTACCTGGCTTAAGAATAGGAATTACTATTGCTTCCAACCAAGCGTCAGGGAAAGTATGTTCATCGAATATACGATTGTATATCTCGAGGAGGGCAAACCTACCTGACGTTGGAAGGTTTTTGATCATGGAATATACGAGGTTGTCAGGACCGGGAGCTGTGTCCTTCGTTGAAGACAGTGCAGATTCCAGCTCATGCAGAGTAAACAGCCTATTAAGAGGAGAGTCGTCAGAAATACCGATGGTGAACGGCAATGGTTCCACTGCACTTTTGTATTTACGAAAAGCAGCGTTATACGCCGTAGAACAGGAATAGCTAGAAAAGGATGATCCTAATAAATTTACAATATCGGAACACTGAGAAACTAACTCTCCATTCGGCCGTTTAAGACCCATCAACTCCGTGGATGGAACACGGCCAGATGTAGAGCGCAGTTTCTTCCAGACGACAGATGTTGGCGTTGTTCTACAGATTGTTCCGATATATTGCGACCAAGATTCCTTTCTACTTTGTCTAAAAATTCTTCGAGAGCACGAATATTTGTCCGTGCTCTCCGGACATATTGAAATATGTCCGAATACAGTGATAACCTTAATTTTTATCTTCTTATTCAATTATATTCAACTGATATTGGCACGTAACATATAATAATTCAATATGAAAATACAAACATTTCATTACTATTACTAAATTTACTGAAATTTAACCAGGGACCCAAATTGATTCTATGGTCTTGATCGATCAAGCCTTCTTCAGGTTAATCTTGGAAAATAAATTAAATTAAATGAAAACAAATCGATATTAAGGAACAATCCCTTTCACTACTGAGGGGAAATATATAGCTAAATCATTAAAAAATATCTATATTAAATTCAAAATAAACACTTGAGGAAAAGAAGGTCTGCGCGGCTGTCTTTCTTGATGTTGCGCAGGCCTTTGACAAAGTTTGGCATGAGGGATTATTATGTAAACTTAGGCGAGACCTTCCTCGACATTACTTTCAAATAATAAACTCATATATTTCAGATAGACACTTTCGTGTTAGACATGATAACAAGTTTTCAGAACTTCATAAAATAGCGGCAGGAGTTCCACAGGGGAGCGTTCTTGGCCCAACCCTTTATTTACTGTTTACCTGTGATATACCTCAGGAAAATAATACCACCATTGCTACCTTTGCCGACGATACCGCTATTTTAGCTGTTGGAAAAGATGCGGTCGTTGCTACTACCAAACTGCAGAGAGCTGTAGACAAAGTAATTGAATGGACTAAATGTTGGCGCATTAAAATAAATGAAGGAAAATCTACCTATATTCATTTTACAAATAAAAAGTTAGTACCAATACCCTTGACAATAAACGCCAAAACATTGTCTCATGGGAATACAGCCAAGTATCTTGGCATGACACTTGATACAAAGCTGAAGTGGAAGGAGCATGTAAAGAAAAAGAAAGAAGAACTCAATATAAAATACAGGCAACTTTACTGGTTGCTTGGACGAAACTCTGAGTTGTCCATTCATAACAAGCTATTAATTTACAAGCAGGTGCTGAAGCCTGTATGGACCTATGGCATCCAAATCTGGGGCTGTACGAAAGAAACTAACATGATAGTTATTCAGAAGTTTCAAAATAAAGTCCTTCGAGGATTAGTTCAAGCTCCATGGTATATTCGTAATAGCGATTTACACCGGGATTTAAAAGTGAATTCAGTAAAAGAAGAAGTGAGGAAGGTGGCTTTGAGGCATAAACAACGTCTCCTAGTTCATGCTAATCAGGACATGAAGGACATGACTGGCACATTTAATAACGAGATACGCCGCCTCAAGAGAATCAAACCTCATGATTTGATGCTATAGAGATCCGGTGTTTAAAAGTGAAGGGACTAGATACTAGTGTCAACCCTACAAATGTGATTCAAAAGAGAGATAAATCTTTAGTCGATCTTATTGGGATTGGTCAAGATGATTAATTTGTTTTGTTTGTTATTTGTTATTTTATTTGTAACAACAAATACAATAAATAAAAAAAAAAAAAAAAAAATTCAAAATTTAAGTTGTCCACAGGACCTTGAGTCTACAATACATTTAACAATAGGTTCACAGTAAAGGAATGTGTGAACAATAGGTTCACATGTCTTTGAAATGTCTCGGGGGGTTTAAAGTGCTGGTCTTATTTAAATTTGTTTAAAATTAAAAAAAAAATCTATCAAGGATGTTTAATTATTATGTATTATTATTAAAATCTTTATTATTCAAATAGGTATAAAAGTCACAATTGTATCAATGAAAGTTAATATATTAA
Source organism: Callitettix versicolor (assembly GCA_022606455.1). Taxonomy (NCBI): domain Eukaryota; kingdom Metazoa; phylum Arthropoda; class Insecta; order Hemiptera; family Cercopidae; genus Callitettix; species Callitettix versicolor. Next base: position 55,082,845 of record CM040186.1, read on the forward strand.
CTTTGTCTTAAGCTGATTTTAAAACAAATTAAAATCAAAATTCGAAATCCATGTTGAAATTAATCTCATCCAATTTGTTTCCAAAATTTGTCTTCAATCACACTCACTATCACTTTTAAACATATTTCCGTTAACTAATATTAATTGATATTGTGCACAGAACTTAATAAATTGTCACAACTTTTACACTCCCGTTTGTCTCACTTCTTCATTTCCACGCCACACACTTCTCTTTTTATGTTGAACTACAAGCGTCCTCCCTCTTCTCTAGAAACTTCTTTTCCTAGCAAATTCTTCGTTGTTCTAGAAAATTCTGGCGTCTTTGTTATTGGAAGTCGTGTCATGGCTTAGATGGATGTCCAGGTTCATATTTTTAGCGGAATTAACTTGCCCTCCCCAAGGAAGAATTTCTCTGTTAAAATGCATTCCCTAACTCTATTTCTCTTCTTTCATGCCAAAAATGATTAACGTAATTCCGAGTTCCGTGTATATGTTTGGATTTTTTTTTTGGCAATAATGATGGATCCAATATGTCTTCCCTTAGTCTATTTAGTTATAGCACATTTCTATCTTAGCTTTAATTTGGACATTTGATGCCTATGATATTGTTGTTTTTGTTCCTAAAGTGTTGGTTTGGTAATATAATTTAGTCATCCTCGTTTAATAAGTAATTATTTTAATAAACGAAATATACTTAGACTAGGCCTGACGCTAAGACATATGTTTGTTTACGTGGTTTAGCTTAGGTTAGTACAGTGTTTATATTCGAGTGTACACAACCTATCTTGCTATTTGAATTATGCATTGTTACACACTGTTGTGAAGCACTTTGTATATTAATGAAGAATATATTGCGAATTCTCGTGGTCTTTGAATTATTAGTATTACATTTTAATCTAATTTTTAGTAAATCAGTCCAAATGTAAGTTTAAAATGTTGCTACACCCCTAGATGAACTTACCTCTCTTAGTCGTGGGTCACCCTCAGTGAAGACGTTGACGGTGACTGGTGTTGCTGTATAAATGTATTCATTAACCAACTTCTCCAGTTGACCTAATTTCTCTTTGGTAAGGTCAGGAATGTCTAGAGCAAACCAATACAAATTTTTTATTATGGGAGTCGCAAACTCTTCTCTCAGAACTTAAGCCCACACACATAAGCTTATCCTATGCAACTTTCAACATGATGATATTTGTAATATACGACACATAATAATTATATTAATCTATTTTTGTCATATATACTTCGTAGCAAAAAACACTGGGCAGCTAATGCCTTTGGAAAAATTATCTTACCAAAATTGAAACTCTGTTTTAACACATTATCTAACAAAATTAAATTGACATCACAGCACTAGAGCGTGTCCAATAACATTTAACAGTTGACTGTCAATACTGACCTTCGTATGCATTACCTGCTAGCACTGATCAACTAAAAAAATAACAAACTTTCCGTATATACATCACAAACTAACCGCTAATAACCTCCTAATGCAAGTGCATTGATAACTGACACAAAAGTGACCTTAAACAAGAACTTGCAATGCTTTAGGTCTGAATAAATGATTTCTTTTCTAAACATCTAAGATACTTCCCTACCGTCAGGGTAGGGTAGGGTTTGACGGTAAAAATATGTTATTTATTACCTCAGAATTCTACAAGGCTGCACTGATTTTGATAAAATTTTACAAAAAGCTTATCTTGTCCTCCTCTTCAAAAGTTATGCATTTTGGAAGTGTGTTTTTGTTTTTAGAGGGGATAAAAACTACCCCTTCATACAAAAAATTTAAAAACTATAGATTTAAGCATTACTTATATTGAAAGTATGTTTAAATTTAAAATAAATATTTGCTCACATTCTAGAATATATTTCATGAAATTATACAATTTTTAACCCTTAAAAACTACCCCTCATGACAAAATTTATGGAAAAAAATATTGTCAACAGCTTAAAATTTTTAAATAGTTCATTTGTGATAAAGTAAAATAATCTTACTGTTTATAATATTATTTTTGATTTGATTCAACATTCAACCCATTCTTATTCAAGAAAGAACCCCTTCTTATGAAATTTACAAAAAAAAGTCTTTAACTGTTAGAAATTTTTTAATGATGTGTTTATAATGACTATTTGTAATATTATTTTTCAGTTATTGCATCATTTCAACCCTTAAAAACTACCTCTTATCATGAAATTTACAAATTTAATAGTTTCAACAGCTCAAAATTTTTAAGTAAAAATTAATAAAAATAAAAATGATTAAAAGGAGAAAAGAAAAGATTTATCTACATTAAATAAATAATAATAATATACATATTTTATTAATGATAATCTATAATTTATAAGAAAGTGAATAAAAGTTAATAATTCATCAGAAGAGCTGTCCCTATCGACGTCCTCCTCTTGATCAATAGTTGGAGGACAGTTTTGACAATTATCACCAGAACATGTTCACATGCTGCATTATAAAAAACACCAATTTTTCAGCAGCTACAAGTTCTCCCGCATCCTTTTTTGCAATTGCAAAATATCATTTTTAGGAATTTTTCTGGTGCAGACTTGTCTAGCATTTTTTATTGGCTGTGAAGAATCCTTATAATTAATCGATCCCCAATTGGTGGGACAAATATTCCTATTCCCAAGCCAAACATTAAAAATAAACCCTTTTAATGTGCTCATATTCAGAGCATCAACTGTTGGAACCAGGGATGTTAGTTTTACAACACTATACTTTGTAGTAGCTTTAATAAAGAACCCACAACACATATGCTTTAGAAAAGCTGATAAATCTTTTACATGGCTCAATTTTTTTAACTGTATTTTTTTTGCAACTCTGTACATTATTAATGTGCAGTACCTACCAGCTTCTAACATTTCTAACTCTGAATTACTATCATTAAATATTTTAATCCGGTCTAGTAAATTAACCCGTTTTTCTAGAAGGTTGAAAAAAAATTTTGCTGCTTTTATTGTAAAATGCAAAAAAATGTTTGTATAAATAAAAAATTAATAACACTATAAATGTAATGATTTTTGTGAGACAAATTTAACGAGCACACCACATATTTATTTTGAAAAAAAACATATGCTTTCAAAAATTTCAAAAAATGGTTCAAAATTAAGTCAAACTTTTTCAAAATCTAGGCATTTTAAACTGGTTGAACTTCCAGAAACGTATTGTTAGTACTCAAGTAAAATCAGTTGTATGGTGGATAAAATTAATTTCAGTTCTTACAGCAAAGTCATTGATTTAATTGTATTTTTTTTTTTTAATAAGACAATTCATTTTTGTCATAACTCCTTTAATTTTCATGCTAATGACCTTTATGAAAGTTCATTCATACATTTTCAAGTACTTAGAAAAAGGTCATTTGAGTTTTCCTTGAAAAATGTATCGTTTTTTTGTTATTTAATGTTCAAATTCGGTTTACGGCAAACAAATCCTCAACTTTAACAAGCTATAACTCAGTGCTATTGCATCTACAAAAATAAAAGATAACAGATTTATTATTTTTTTTTAACCTTTATTTTTATTGAAGAGAAAACTTCTTTAGGCGTGTTTAGCACTTTTTGGCTTGGTAAAAAGCACTGAGCTCAAATCATGCTAAATCTGTATATGGTGAATCATATCAATTCAAACAGCTGCAAGCTGTGGCATGCCGAGACTGCCAAGAGTGCAGTACACATGTAATATTTGTATTAGTGTATATGTGAACTATGAAAGTATAAACAGGAGACAACTCATGCATTACGCTATACATACGCATGCACTATATGGCTATACATACAAACGTATATACATGTGCGGGTTATAAGTATCAAAGCACGTTGGTACATCAAATCCATGTAAATACTATGTTTTATGCATATTTTTTATATTATTATGCTAAATAAGTTGTATTTGTTTGTTTTTCGATTGCACAGCCCATCGTGTTTTTATAATTAAATAAATATGAAGATGTGTATAAATAAAAAACAATTACTTAGTAATTAATGGTGAGAGATTACAGAGTAATTGATGTGATACTTACAGGACCTATTTCTTAGATTGAATTTGTTTGAAATACAAATCAGTACATTAATACATTTTTTTATAGTTAATTTATTTATTTATTTTGGAATTACAACTGGTCTAAGACCAACAAATAATAAATAAGACTCTAATAAATACATCTACCAATAATTTATCAACTTAATCCATCCATATATCTTCAGTTTTTCTTCTTTTAATTACTACTGTAAACAATCTCTAACACTGCTTTACACCAGCTCAAAAGGTTTAAGTCTCTTCAATCGTTGAACCAAGTTCCGATTGTTTAGCAGTTGCCTAGCTTCACTGTTAACATGTTGCTGCAGTTTCTTTTCATGCTTGCTTGCATATTTTTGTATTTCTTCTTCCACTGTTGGAATGCTAACAATTACATTGTTTTTATTTGTGCTGGGCTATTGCAGCCCATCATGTTTTTATAAATAAATGAAAAATATAAAAAATAAATTAAAAAAGATGAATTTGTAATTAATGTACAAATTATCCCAGTAGGACTTCTTTCTTATAATGAATTGTAAGTAAATATTCGAATCATGAATTAAAATACAAATCAATATATATTAATTCGGTTTCATTTATTTCAGTTTTCACTTCTGACGGTCAGTTTTGCGACTGCCAAATTTTATTCCTTATCTTGTTTTTTTGTTAAAATGCAAGGTTTCTGAGTTATTTCTAAAAAACCATTTGAAAACATGAATTTTTAAAGAAAAATCAATATTTTAAATCTTATCTTAATCATGTCATATTTCTGAAAGTTTGTGTTTGTTATTCAATCACCTTTAACTACTGGACCAATTGAGATGAAATTTGGTATGAACATGCTTTAGGTACCTGAGATAAACATAGGCCTATTCCCGTTTTGAAAAATGTGATTATACTACTTACCCAGCCCAACATAATTATTTAGTATTTAGTTTTGTGACACGTGTTAACTGTACAACAGTGACATTTTCTACGTTTAATTATAGACCTATATTGGTAAATGTGAATAATAAATATTGTTAAATTATTTTAAACGCCATTATATTACCCCAGCCCAATGTAATTATTTAGTATGTAGTTTTGTGGTATGTATTATCTGAACAACAGTGACGTTTTATACATTTAATTACAAGTCTATATTGGTAAATGTGAATAATTATTATTTAAATTATTTTAAACCATTATACTACTTACCCAGCCCAACACAATTATTTAGTATTTATTTTTGTGAAATATATTCACTGTACAATAGTGGCATTTTATACGTTTATTATAGGGCTATACTGGTAGGTGTAAATAATAAATACCATTAAATTATTTTAAATTCCATCACACTACTTACCCAATCCAACTAAATTAATTAGTATTCAAGGGTTAATTGTATAACAGTGACATTTTATACGTTTTTTATGTAGGCCTATGGGTAGGTGTGAATAATAAATGTTTTAATTATTTTAAACACCATCATACTACTAACCCAGTTCAACTTAATTATTTAGTATTTAGTTTTGTGTTTTTTTTTATAATAGTGACTGTATAATTTTAATAATACTGAATTTTATTAAAATATAACAAAACCCTGTTCTTGAGTATCAAGTAGCAAAAATCTATATGTCTGGCCGAAAATCATAATTCGTATAATACTGTATACAGAAATATATTAAATTGAAATGAAGCAATTCTGATTTTGAAAATCAACTATAATTTTATTACCTACATTATAATTGCAGGCAAAGCCGCAAAAGGTAACAGCTAGTCATAAATAATTAAAAAAATATTAGCTTATCAAAAACATTTTATAGACCATTTTTTGCTTAAAATTAACTCATTTATCGTTTTTTATGATTATTTTTAATGTCAAAATTGTTACCCCTAAATTTTTTTGTTTTTTTTTGTTTAACGTCCGACTATTGTGCACACTTGGGCTAATGCAGACGATGGGATGATTTATAACATATGAAAATGCCAAGCCCTCGCCGAGAATCGAACTCGGGTCCTCGGGGGTGAAAGCCTAGCACGCTATCCACTAGACCATCGAGGCAGCTAGTGTTACCCCTAAAAAGGGTGGCATTTACCCCAAGGGTAAAAGCACACATTAGCACTACATAACTTTTGCTTTTGAGCTATTTCCAACATATTGTCCAATTTTTAAGTCAATCGTTCTATTCCAAAAAAAATTCTGAGCAAAAAACAATAAAACACTGAATATATAGTTGGCCTTGTGAATATTTAATTAAATATTCCTAATATTATACTATACTAAATTTAGCTACTACTTAATCATGTTTTCAATATTTTATTTTCATTCAAATATGAAATGTTGAATGTACGAAATGAAAATTTTATGTTCAAAAACTAATTAACAAAGGTTTTAAGATGTTACAGTTTACATATTAACTATAAACTGTTGTCAAAAAAGTATTTAAATAGTCAACAATAAATAAATGTTGCTAGACTGGAGAATAGAAACTAAATGGTAATGTTGTAACTGCAATGGCATTAACAATGAAACATGTTAGTATAAACCTTCATTTGTGTCAGAAATTCTTTCTTCCGGTAAGTTATTTAACAACTAAAATATTTTTCTTTAAATTTCTTTTAATTCTGAGGCAGGCTTTTATAATAAACAAGTTTTACATTGTTTTATTAAACAATTTGTTTTCAGATCCTCTGAGTAAAGAAAGTGATTTTTACTTGGACATCTGTGTGCACATGTGCAATTCATTGAGACAAAGTCTTTACAATATTAATTTTACTTTCTCATTACACACATAATCAAGGCAAGGGTACTGATGCCCAATGAAGCAATCGTTTCGACAACTTCATGCAGATAGGATATGTCAGACTTTTTCATCTTACAGAGCATTAAATCGGACAGTATGTAAGTGATCCTTCAGTTCTGACATAGGTCTTCACTGTGCGCATGTTTTTTTTTGCAATAATCATCCCAAACACATGCGTTTAATTGCACCAACCTTTTTTAGCTTGCTTCTCAATTCTTCCTTGACATTTATATAAGATAGTTGGCTTCTTTTCCCAATCCAATTTTTACCCACTTCTTTCATTACCATTAAACATCGAGTTCTACAGTATTAGTGCATAAAATATCAAGGAATAAAATACATATTTTAAAACAGGGTATAAAAAAAGAGTTGTATAATATACATCTGTATGCTAACAGTTGAACATAATAATTGTTACACAGTTCAAAAATTAGGGAAGATCCAGTTATCTTTTTTTAGTAAAAGAGTGGGGACAATAATACACAATCACACTCATGTCCAAGTTCAAGTGTATTGCGACAAACTAAATAAACAGCTCTGTCCTTAAAATAACTACATGTTTCAGCAGAATGATAGGTTTTAACATCTCTGTTGTGCGATTATCAGCAGTAGTAACAAAGGCAATTTAAAAATCTGCTAGCTAGCAGCTACTTTACCGATTTAATCTGCTGACAGGCTACTTCAATTTCAATCGGAATGTCTCTATTAAAATCAAAGTTTTTTTTACATTAAAGATAATCATTAACAGAATTTGTAAAATAATGATGCTGTTTCTGAATTGAAGTAATATCTACTGTTATAATATGCTTCAAACATGTTTCCAAACACAACACAAGTAGGGCAACAACTAAACAAATAACGTATATAGTACAAACCTAGTTCTATGTGTGAAATGTTCTCTCCCAACCACCATGACACCGTTCCACACCCAAATTGTTTGTCTGCGATTGCCGTTATTAAGTGTTGTCCTGCAACAAAATATTATTTAATTAATAAAGAACTTTACATGTATATAGCACAAAATCATTACAAAAATTTCTGCTTTCATCAAATGCAGATAGAGCCGTAAGCGTAAAATATGGTTTTCAAACAATTAAAACCTACGACTCCCTTTCCATATGACAAGAAACATATTAGAAATCAACGAGTTCTTGGACGTCTGTAATTTCGTCGTTTCTTACTTCATTTGTAGATCACAGTTTGAAAAATCACAGATACAGAACTATATTTCATAGATGAAATATTCAACAGGTGAATTAAAGAGAAAGGATCAATCTTTCAAACGATACCAACCACAATTCTATTTAAAATTATTTACTAGGTCAAATATTAGTTTGAAAACAGGCAATATGGCGGATGCTTAGAAGCAAAGGCGAGTACTAGAAATTATTATGTTTGCTTATGAATTTATGTTAACAATTTATATACAAATTTCATAAATCTAAAACATGCTAAATAAAGCTTTGAATCTCTTACTTTCTAATGGCATTTATTTTATTAAGATTGCAACAGAACAAATGTGTTAAAACAGTGTGTTAAGGTAATGGTGTTTTCTATCGGGTTATAATCTGCTCTCCACTCAGAGAAAAAATAACAAAGTGTTTATAACCCAATCACCACCTTTAGGGTTCCAAACCCAGGTCAACAGTTTTTGAGATAAAACTTCTTTTTCAGTGATTGTTACCCATGATGCCCTGAATATAAATGGAATTTTTCAAATATTTATTTGATTCTACACAGAATTATTAATTTTTTCCCGAAATACTATTCAATCTGCTTGTAAAAATATTAATCAATTGATATGTACATAATCGAAACTATACCATTAAATAAACAGATATACAATACATTTCACAAAAGAAAATGTTGAATATTTATATAATTCAAACATGAAAAATGCAGTGGCTGGAGGGGAAATGTTCCTCTATCAAAAACAGCGACTAGAGTAAGTGATCCATCAGATAAAGTTTGTATAGAGATGTGTAAACCTTAAGGAATAAATAAGTTTAAAGGCATATCTATAATTATATAAATGTTATATACATTTATAACATTTATGTTATATACATTTAATAATATACTTCCATAAAGTATTTTATTGAAATTGAAGTTTATTAAGCACAAACAAGTTTATAAAAACAAGGAATTGATCATGTGTAAATTTCTTACTTGCTCATTTATATATATATATATATATATATATATATATATATATATATATAACCTATATGATTGATTTATTACTAATGAAACACCTGTACCAGCAGAAAAGTTTTCGTCTAAGCATCAACCATTGCAGAAAGATAAAGAAACATTCTGCCTTGGGGTGAATAAATAATAAAAGTAACCTTCCAGACAAAACAAAACACTGTACTGCACAATACTTATTTTTAGGATAGGCAACTGCAGCTGGCACTATTTACAAACCAGCAAAACATTGAAAATCGAAAAGTAAACGATTGTATCATCTAAGTTGAATAAGATAAAAAGACTTCAAATAGTATCAACAAATTCCAAAAAATGCATGAATGTTCTTACTGAAAAGTAAATTCTTTCCTTACAATACTATTCAGTGTATAAGCTGATCATGTGAGTCATAATTTTGGTACACAAGGTGCTCTTGCATGTTATGTGAATACTTGTCAAAAAGTTAAGTGTGTAATGTATTATACAAGTAATCTTGTATAATACATAAATGGTCCTGTGAATGACAATTAATTGAGACTCTATTGTTCATGTGTTATCCAAACAGGACAAAAAGACTGGAGTTAATTTGGTTAAACTAATTAAAGCGTTAGATAACACAATTTTTTTTTTTTGGTGTTTAACGTCCGACTATTGTGCACACTTGGGCTAATGCAGACGATGGGATGATTTAGCGTATGAAAATGCTAAGCCCTCGCCGGGAATCTAACCCGGGTCCTCAAGGTGAAAGCCTAGTACGCTATCCACTAGAACACCGAAGCGGCTAGATAACACAATGTTTAGCCTCTAAGATTATATATATGTACTTATAAAGTCTTAGTATGTATAAAATTATCTTGAAAATTTCCTACAAACATAAATTCCAATCTCTAAAATTCATTTAAACAAATTATAAAATTGCAGCACACAGCAGTCTCGTGTTTCGGATGGAAACAGTCTTCCAAACAGTAACAATAACATATCACACAAAAGAACATTTTAATGTGCTCATACCTTTGTTATTAAAAAAGAACCCTGTTCACCATAAAATTTTTAACTTTTTATTACTGCATTGTAATGCTGAAAAAATTAACATTAAATTTCATTGAAAATGTGAAAATAAAACCATGACCACTGTAAAATGCATTTTTACTTCACACAAAGTTGGCAAAATAAATGCAATGTTCAGAAATAAAACCTAAAACTAACAAACCTGAATGTTGTTGCATATGGTCAAGTCGCCTTTCCCAATCCAAAATCTGATTAACGACTTGCCCTTCGTCGATTTCAGTCTCTACAAAATGCAAAGCTTCATTGCCTTTCCTTAATACTTGCAACACTGGTATCATATACTGCTGACCGTCTTTCTTATATGTTAGTGTACCATAATCACAAGGCTGTAAGTATACAAAACATATAGTAAATTTAACCTCAATATTTTCATTTTAAAGCATAGTAATACTATATTTATAAAATGTAATTATTATATTAACAAATTTTTTTTTAATCGAAATCTGTAAGTGTTCGCTATAAAACCATTTTTCCCCTTTCACTTCCATAATGAAAAAGTTATATATGCTACAAAAGCTCGTCTACAGAAGAAAATGTTTTACATAATGCATAGTGACAATTAAATACCAACAAAATGTTGTTAATAATAATATGAATTTATTATAAACATAATACATTAAGAAAAAAATCTTTTTTAATCTTTTTTTAACAAAAGGCAGGTTTTTTTAAAGAAAGCCAATCATAAAAGGATACAAGGTACAATAATCAAAAACGATCTTTATCAGATGTTAATCCTTTCATTTAGATTTAACTTTCAAGCCATCAGCTGGAACTGATATCTTTAAAAGCAATATTTTTTTTTTTTGGTGTTTAACGTCCGACTATTGTGCACACTTGGGCTAATGCAGACGATGCGATGATTTAACAGATTTATTTTTGATGTATGATTGTGAAGTTATATGACTAAAAGATGTTCCAGTTAATTATCTAATTACATCTTTAAAAAGAAAAAAAATCCTTTGTTATTTAATTTACCTGTTGCTAGGATAAGAATAGTTTCTTTATTATTATTTGGAAATAATCAAACAAATTGTTTAAGGAAAATAATTTGTTTTTTTTTCTTTTAAATTTGTCCACTTTTTATTTATCATTTACGGTAAATAAATTTACGGTAAAAAAGGTTGAAAAACCTAACACAGTTTTCAACAATTGTGGTATCAACCTTGTAATGATTGTTATAGCAGTGGATATAAACCAATCACTACTTTGTAAAAATGATAAATTTTTCTTTTATAATTGCCACACTTGAATTTAAATTTAAATTTGTCTAAAACTTGTTGATATGACAACTATCAATGAGATTGTTATATTGTGCACATTATTATTACCTTGTTAGACTTTGATTTTCGGTGACCTTAACGTAGTAAATCTAGTATGCTGTAAATGACAGTGATGTACAATCACAGTTCACAATACAGTTCCATTAAAAAGAGCACACAATCATAAGTTAAAAAATGTAATCTTCTGAGGGTGAATATCTGTTAAATTTAATAATAAAGTACGAATAAAAGAAAAAAATATTCAAAAATCAAATACTCAAGAAAAACGTTACTTTTAGTAACAGTGGTTTAATATCACAAATACCATTTAAAAATACTACTACTTCCTGCAAGGTGAACTGATAAGAACATTAGCGAGGTTTCTGAATCTCAGTTGTTTCAGTCAGCAGTAATTAATGCACTCATCAGCTAAGTAGCCTACAGTAACAACCCTATCTTATAACAAAGTTTTGATGTACAACCGAACTTTGTTATTTTGGCCTTAAATGTTATGTCAACTCAGACAGCATCATTAAGTCCGTCCCCAATATGGTTATAGATCACACATAGTGGAATACTAGTCAGTATAAAGGCACTACTCAGTTGACATTATTTGTCATTCTGCTCAAACACACAATTGTGTCACAAATTAATTTTATAATATACGGAATGTTTAGCCTATCCAATTACACTTTTACAACAATAGAAACTATTACAATTACACAATATTTTCCTCTTTTACAACAATAGAAACTATTACAATTACAGAATATTTTCCTCTCTAAAAATAACTGGATCTTCAATAATTAGTGAAATCTATAATGCTTACTGCATTAAATAGTAGGTCTAAGAATAAAGTTGTAAATTACATATTCTTTTTGTCATTAAATAAATACTGCATTCTTCTTCAGGCTTTTTATACAAAAATCAATACAACAATAAACTTTTTTACTTTTTATTCCTTACAAATCTTTAAAATTGATTCTTTTATAATGCCACTTGGATATAACATAATATATTTATTTGTCCCTTCAGTTCTATTATAACCAAATGATTAACTTGCATTGTTAATCATATATATATATATATATATATATATATATATATATATATATATATATATATATATATATATATATATATATATATATATATATATATATATTATAATATTATTTATATATAAAATTTATATATATATTTATATAATATATAATATAAATAAATAAATATATATTTCTATATATATATTTACCTAGATCCACCTATTGTAGTCCATCTATCAAAATACCATCAATTGTAGTCCATTTTTAAGCACTATATATTTCTGAAGCCTGATGATAAATGATAATAACGGTTTGGGTCCAAGTACAAAATATACCTTTCAGTCTTGAATTTCTTTTTCACGAAAAAATATTCAAACAGTTTTTTGTAATTGCATCTGTCACCTCCCAATCAAATGTGGTCCACAACCATTGTCTGACACCAGGTATCAAAACACCCTTGAATGTGGTCCCAATCGCGTATCATTTTACATTTGATTGTGGGCCAGAGCGACAAGTAGTTATATACCCCAATTGTGGTCCGCCTGCAATGTTGCCAGATTTATTTTGTATATTGATGAAGGCCTGCTTAGCTTCCAATGCAACATTCGACTCTTTGCGTATGGGTTAGTAAAAATATTATTATTTATTATTCTGAAACATACGATCTCTTGTTCTTTCTTCACCATTTTTAGTAGTTTATTGGCAACACTAACCCTAATAAAATTGTCCGAATGTATTTTTGTCTATCAGCAACAGAATTACTTCTCAAAATGAATAATTTCAAGTACGCTGGAAATGGCCATATTGTTAACAATTGATTTTGGCCAGTGAGCATCGAAATAGAAATGATGAAGATGCTTGGCTCAAGCTAATCGAGGCCGGAAAACGATGTCAACCCTAGTGGCGTGTGATGTCGCTCCAGGAACAATAACCCGAAACTAATTATATGCCAAAAACAAACATACGTAATGTAATGATATTTACAAGAAGTCTTTTGGAAATTGATTTAAAATAACCTAGGCTATTGATATTACTCGGTTACAGGCTAGTTGTTGAAGAAAATAGATAAATTAATAACATTTGATAATATTTGAAGGTAAATTGAAATAGATAAAATAACTATTTGGATAAAATAACTATAGGCCCTAATATAAATCAAAATTGGAAAGTAATAAATGAAGCCGAACTTGTTACCAAAAATAGGTTAATAGCCTGCATGTATTGATTAGTATTTAATTAAAATTATTATTTAAATTATTTAAATAAATTAAATTATTTATTTAATTATTTATTTAGTATTTAATTAGTAAACCTAATTTGCAATATTTGCAGGCATTTGCTAGGTATTGCAGTAACCTATAACTAGAAATATTTATAATAAATGAAAATAAACGATTAATTAAAACACAAAAACATATTCAACATATAACAATATACTTGTATTTTGTGACATGGTATTCAGTTCATTGGTAGTTCTGTGAACTGTAGGCCTCAATCAGTATGCGTCAAAACACAAACATTAGTTGTGTTGTTATGTAAACACCATCGACCTTTATTGTTTTTCAAGAAATTAAAAAATTACCTAAAGTTATTAAAATTGTCAGATTTAGAATACCTTCATGAAAACCTTTCGCTTGTGACCCCATTTAATAGGTTTCAAATAAAAAAATATATCCTGGCCCATATACTGGACCGCCAAGCAGCCATCGTGCATTTTTGAGCCTTCAATTTTTTTTAATGCGCATTGACTCATATTTTACTCAAATAATGAATTTCAAAGCCTAACAACTTTTTTTAAAAAAAATAATAACAAAAATTACGAAAATGCAAAAATGTTTTCACGATGTCCCTGACACGTTAAGGAGTCCAAAATATTACTGACCGTCATCATGCGGCTCATGGCACTGAAGTTTTTTAAATTTGGAATGTACTAATCAAGATCTTTGGTTTCAGACCCTAATTGATTGATTTCAATTTTAAAAATTTCAACCTATATTTTGGGCCGCTAAAATGAAATCTTACATTTATGAACCTTGAATTTTTTTAAAATGTGTAGTAATTGATATTTTACTGAAGTAAAAAAAATTCAAAGCTTAACAAAGCTTTGTAAAAAGATTTAAAAAATATAAAAACAAAAACTGTCCTAATGGGTCTCCTGCACTCTAGAGGCACCAAATCTCTAATTTATTTGAATTTCAATGCTAACTAATTATTGAAAAGATGAAAAAGTTAAAAAAAAAAACAAAAATATTAGTCATGGGGCATTTAGCGCTTCAAGGAGCTAACATTTGTTAAATTTGGATTGTACTAATCAAGACCTTTCGTTTTATATCCCACTTGATAAGTTTCAAAGAAAAGAAAAATATTTTCCGGCCCATAATTTGGGTTATCAAGCAGCCGTTGTGCAATTTTGGGACTTACAATTTCTTATGTATGTAGTGGCTCATATTTTACTCAAGTACTTAATTTCAAAGCTCAACGACTATTTGTTAAGAAGATAAAAATAATTTACGAAAATCGCAAAAATGACCCCCATGGGACCCCTGGTGTACCAAGGGAGTCCAAAAACTTATCAGCAAATGCCCTTCATGTCATATACGTTTTTACCAAATTTCGTAAAAATCGGACAAAGTGTTCAAGAGTAATCACGTAACAAACAAACAAACCAAAAGCAAGATCATCGAGTTAAAATATAGACCTCATTTCCTTCCGTCAACAAATATATTCAGAAATTAAACTAAAATGGATCTATCCTATAAAGAAGTATTGAACAGCTGTGTTCTAGTACATTGAAAATCTAGCGTAAGAAGTAGTTTATCTATGAACTGGTATATTTTTAGTAAATTGATTTAAACGGGAAAAGTAATGTATCTATGTGATAGTTATAAAAGCTCTTGAAACGTCCTTACAGCATATAACAAACATATAAGAATTAAATCATTTAAAAATTATTATGTTAATTATTACATTCAATCTACAAGCCTAAACTATAAAACCAGTGCTGGAAAGTAAAGTTAATAATCACAAGTGTGTTAATAGATTGTATATCTTAATTGAAAAGAGTGTCTTCAGTTTTTTAATAGAAATGTGACAGCTGGAAAAAAATAACTTTGGTAAATTAAATATAGATGCAAATGCTTGAATTATCCCTGTTGGCTTAATAATAATTTGTGTATGGTCATATATTTTTTCCTATTATTTATTTATTTACTGGTACAAATTTCCCATAGAAGGTAATAAATTACCTGTATACGGCACGGCACAGTTTAATATAAAACAATCATACATAGTTTATCTTAAAACTGAAACCAAAAAACTAAATCCAAACCAAATTCCAAGACGTACATTACCTTAGAAACCACAACCAATATCTTATTTCAATATATCTATATAATTCTTTCCAATTAATGACTATGGTAACGATGCATTTGGAAGCAGCCATTTTTTTCAATTTATTTTTAGTGTGTCCTTACTTACATTGAAATAGCTTTTAGGTCATTTGTTAGTCTATTAAAATACATAATAGCTGTGTTTATATTCTTTTTTTACCAGGTTCTTTATATACAGTAGGTATTTGTATAGACTTATGCCTTGTAATACTGTTACTATTTATAAATTCCTTGCTTAAATTATAATAATTTCTTAACAACGCTGTCAAAATATAACTCTGATTTACGTTTAGTATATGTTTTTGAAATTCAGCATCATTACTTATTATTTTTAACATCCTTTTTTGTAAATTATATAATGGCAAGGAGAATTATAATATGCTCCCAGCCTATTATACCGTATGTGGCAATACTGTTGAAAAGCCCATAATATATTTTAATATAGTTTTACTTGACATAATCTTTTTTAATTTAACAAACACATATGCCAAATACTTAGTTCTATTACGTAAATTAATTATATGATCCGTCCATTTCTTATATCTATTAAAGAAAACACCTAAATATTTAGTACTATGAACATTTAAAAAAATTATTATTTAAAAATATTCTTAGTGCTAGTGGTAGGTAATGTTGGTACACTATTTGCAAAAGTTACATATACAGTTGTTTGAATTATATATGCTTGAATTATCTCTTTTGACCAATAGCCTTGAATTATCACTGTTAGTCAGTATTAATAATAAATTTAATAATAGCTTAACCATATATCCTGATTTAGCTCTTGGTTACCTTCCGACCGTATATGCTGTTTTAGCTGTTGGTAAATAAAATCGAATCTGACACAAATTAATTTCTCCAGTCGTACATGCTTATTTAGCTATTGATCACTGATATATTGTCAATCACTGATATAATCAATAGCTATTGATTACTGAATATATTACTTAATATAGATTTTTACTCAGATTAATTTTTCCGATCGTACATGCTGATTCAGCTGTTGGTCAGTAATAATAGAAAGTTTATTACTATTATTAACCTCTGGCTTAAAAGTTTTTTTTAAATCCTATGACCGTACATGCGAGTTTTGCTGTTGGCCATATGAACCCATCTCAATAGTAAACCTAAATTTAAAAACGCCAACGAACCAGTAACCCGAGATTAAGAAGAAATATTTCAAATGAAAAATAATTCAAGAAATACAAATTTAATCTTAAACAACTTTATTAGTACAAATAACTTGAAACAAATATTAAAACAAAATATATTATAAATTGACGTACAAAATGAGACAATAAAATAAAATAATAGTTCAGTACATCAATACATGAAATGTACCAAGGAGCTTTTCAAAATCAATAATTTTTCCACTTTTTAAGAAAAGGAATTTAAATGGTGTAAGTAACTGCAGAGGAATATCCTTTGCTGACTGCGTTTCTAAATTGTTCACGGGGATGCTGCTTAAGAGACTGGAGGAATGGGTTTTGAATAATGAAGTACTAACCGAATTTCAGGCTGGTTTTAGGAAGGGTTATAGTACTTGTGATAACATTTTCAGTCTTACAAATATTATTAGGTTAAGGTAAAAGAAAAAGGTGAAAACTTTACTGTTGTTTGTGGACTTCAAGGTGGCGTTTAACTCTCCAGTCAGACAATATGTGTACTATAAACTTTATTCTACGGATGTTTGTAACAAATTTCTAGAAGTCTTGAAGACGGTAGTCTATATATGGATACCGAGACCAGAGTGTGGACCTGACAAACAGTTTTAGAACAGGGATATGTATTAACTCCTCCGATTTTTCCCCTTATATTTGAATGGCATACATTTTTGAAGCTTTTGGAAGGTGGTGTTCTTGTAGCAGGTGTTAAAATAAGATGTTTATGCAGATGAGATATGATTGTGATAGCGGATCATCCGGGAGTATTGCAGGCTATGATTGATAATTTAGCGAAATACTGCAGGCTTTGGAGTTTGACATTGAACCTGTTTGAAACAAAAAAAAGAATTTCATTAGAAATTACCAAATTCTTAAATATACTTTATTAAAAATATTTTTAAAATTAATAAAAAAAATAATATATTTCAAATAATTTTTTTAAAACATTATTATTAAGTAATATTAAGAAACAATTTTATTGTTTTTCTAGGATAGACTAGGATAGAGTATGAGGGTAGGATAATTGAACTTTTGAATTGAATAGTAAAAGATTTCGGCATCACCTTTAAAACAACATTCTTTGCTGTTCAGTAACATTAGTGCTAAACCTTTCAAATTAGTTTTTTTTAAATAAGCAAACAAATAAATTTCACTTACTTCACTTAGTAATTCAGATGGGCCTCCAGAATGGGTTTGTTGCACTACAGAAATAGTTGAAATAGAAAATCCACTTTTATTTCTCCGACGGCAATCTGCAAGAAGTTCTGCACCTTTAAGAAAGAAAATTACAGTTGTCTCATTAGTCTCATAAATCTTACTGTCTACCATCTTAATGAAAAAAAATCTTCATGCTGATATGTTTTTATATGCCAAAAATATTATCTCTCCTAAAACTTGTTGCTTAACAAGAGTATTTATTGATATCAAGAGTCCGAGCTGTGCTTATTTAGAGCATTTCCGAATGTCCTTATCGGCACAAACGCAACCTAAAGCCATTACACTTTAAGAAATGCTGATGCCAGCTACTATCGCGTTGTGCGGCTTCGCAGAATCGCAGGAAGTAGGAAAGGTGCTGCATCAATCACATACTGGCATTCATACGTACACAAACACATACGATATTATGCGAAACATGTCAGTGATATCCGTGTAACGGCCTACATTGACTAATCACTCATTAGTAATAGATTCTAATTATAACAAATGGCTAATATCATTATTGTTATTATGACCAATCATTTTCTTAAAGTTATAATTTTTGTCCTTAGGTATATTTATGTCATAGTAGGCCTAATGTGTAACCACTCGCAAACACACAAGTATCGCGAAATTAAAGCGAGGCCAATAAATGCAATAAGTGCGTCTTGGTTTTTTTTAAATAATAATTTGATATGTTACAACCAATATTATATTTTTAAAACAAGAAATAAAACTCCTATATACACAAAGAATGAAACAATGTGATTCGGTAACAATGGTCTTAACGAGTTAATTGCTGGCAAAAAAAAAAAAAAATCAGACTTTTCTTACTTTTTAATAGTCAAACAAAATATTGCTACAAAACTTATAAAAAAACTCTGATTTTTTCTTAATAGTTAACCTTAAAACATATTCATATCTGTAAAATCCTATGTTGCTATCCATTTAAAGTTACTTTTTAGGCAGTAGTAGCCTAGGCAAAATTTTCTAAAAAAAACTAGATCAGGGAATGTAATTTCTCTCGTGAAATGATTAAAAAATAAAGGAATAAATTTAACAGAAATGATAAAATTTAAAACTACTTAGAAAAGATTTTTTACAGATATATGAATATCAGGCCATATCAATTTTACTTTTATTATTTTGGGTATTGTTTAGGCTATATTTTCATTTAATCTATTGAATGTTTAGAACATTCAGATTCTATACCAATTTTGAATGAACTGGGCTAGTTAAAAACTTGTTTGAATTAATGAAATAAAAATAAATGTAATAAATAATTGTATTTGTAATGAATGCAGGCTATACAATTGGGTAAAACTGAATTTTCAATTAGCTTCAAACTGCACATTTTTGTGTAACAATTTAAATAATAATTTGTTAATAACTTTTTAAATAACTTATGTAGCGACATTTTTAAAACTATAAAAAGTGTATAGAAATGTATGCTACAAATTCTTTACAAGATATTTTATAAGTTGCGTATAACGAAAAATGTTGGCGTACATCGTATTTATTTAGTATGACTCAAGGCGTGATGTGTCTACAAACGACGACGTATTTACTTTTTGATCAACTGTCATTTCTAATATTACAAGTCTTCGGTAATAAGTTTTATGAAAAATAAGGAAGTGAGTTTTATTGTTAGCTAAGTTGATCACTGTATTACTACTAAGAATGAAACTGTAGAAACCATTGACTTGTAAAATACTGAAGGAGTGTTTGGTTTACTATAATACACAAATACCTTTAAACGATTAAATAAAACATTAATTAAAACAAGTTTAATTAATTACCATCCCTGCAATCATTTTGAGCCAGTTTGATCTTTTTAAAGTATTTTCAAACACTTGTAGAACCATGTTTTACCGAATTGTATGACCTACATTCAGTTCTACCAGTTGTTAGGAAATTTGTAGATTAAGTTAGCCATTTTTTTTACTTTTTATCAAGGCTAGCTTAATAATTTTAATTGTCTTGTTACCAACTGAACTTTGTAATTTTACCTTTAGGCCTACGTGACATATACTTGTAACTTATTCGAAATACTTGGGGACTAAGCAAACACCTGTGGTTTCAAAAAGCGCTAAAATGCTAAAACATGATGGTATTCATTTTAAATCACATTAATTCACTACAATAAAATTAAATTAAATTGCATTCAATTTAAATTTGAAATTGAATTAAATTAATTAATTACTATAAAATTTATTTTTATAATTTATTTATAAAAATATATTTTGGCAACCAAGTATACAATAAAATAAACTTGATTGTTTGAAAGAAAAAATATAGGCCTACATTTTTGTGCTTTTTATGAACAATCTTAAAAAAGGAGGACCTTGAGGTCAAAAAATAGGAATTTTTATTCAAAAATAGACTATTTGGATTTGGAGGATCCAAAAATATAAAAAAAATATTGTATAATTATTTTAGGCTTACTCTAAATATAATCAGTGTGGTTCTAGCGGAAATGACCGATTACTGTACGTGTGTACATTAGTTTTAATTTTGTCCATGTTATTACAAGTACACCACATAATATACCTAAAATATTTTAAAACTGTCAATAATGTGAGTGAAAAACCCAGATAACCATTAAAAACATGAATTACATTTAGAATAAATAATTAGTAACTACGTGCATGACAATAATATCATAGTTAATAGTAAGTATTTAAGCGAATCAAAATTATTTTGTATTTGATTAAAACATAAGAATAGTTAAATTTCAAACTTACCTGGTATCAACTGGAAAATTGAATTCACTCTCCTGTACATAGTAACTTCAAAAACACAGTCTGGTCAGCACTGCTCGTAGCAAACATAGGCTACAGAGAAGTAGTAATCTAATGAAAGATAACACAGGCAAACTGGCAACGCCGGAAATAAGGAGCTAAATACCGCGAAAACTCCTGCAACGTCATGGGACCACAAATGACAGTGTTTTGACACCCCTAATGTGGTCCAGATTTGTAGTCCTCGTGGACCACAATGACAGGTAAAATGATACTCGCTAGGACCACAATCGCGGGAGGTAGAAAACTATATATATATATATATATATATATATATATATATATATATATATATTTACCTAGATCCACCTATTGTAGTCCATCTATCAAAATACCATCAATTGTAGTCCATTTTTAAGCACTATATATTTCTGAAGCCTGATGATAAATGATAATAATGGTTTGGGTCCAAGTTCAAAATATACCTTTCAGTCTTGAATTTCTTTTTCACGAAAATATATTCAAACAGTTTTTTGTAATTGCATCTGTCACTTCCCAATCAAATGTGGTCCACAACTATTGTCTGGCACCAGGTATCAAAACACCCTTGAATGTGGTCCCACTCGCGTATCATTTTACATTTGATTGTGGTCCGCCTGCAATGTTGCCAGATTTATTTTGTATATTGATGAAGGCCTGCTTAGCTTCTAATGCGACATTCGACTCTTTGCGTATGGGTCAGTAAAAATATTATTATTTATTATTCTGAAACATACGATCTCTTGTTTTTTCTTCACCATTTTTAGTGGTTTATTGGCAACACTAACCCTAAAAAAATTGTCCGAGTGTATCCATTGTCTATCGGCAACACAATTACTTCTCAAAATGAATAATTTCAAGTATGCTGGAAATGGGCATATTGTTAACAACTGATTTTGGCCAGTGAGCACCGAAATAGAGATGATGAAGCCGCTTGGCTCAAGCTAATCGAGGCCGGAAAACGATGTCATCCCTAGTGGCGTGTGATGTCGCTCCAGGAACAATAACCCGAAACTAATTATATGCCAAAAAAAAACATAAGTACTGTAATGATATTTATAAGAAGTCTTTTGGAAATTGATTTAAAATAACCTAGGCTATTGATATTACACGGTTACAGGCTAGTTGTTGAAGAAAATAGATAAATTAACAACATTTGATGGTAAATTGAAATAGATAAAATAACTATTTGGATAAAATAACTATAGACCCTAATATAAATCAAAATTGGAAAGTAATAAATGAAGCCGAACTTGTTACCAAAAATAGGTTAATAACCTGCATGTATTGATTTGTAGTATTTAATTAGTAAACCTAATTTGCAATATTTGCAGGTATTTGCTAAGTATTGCAGTAACCTATAACTAGAAATATTTATAATAAATGAAAATAAAAGATTAATTAAAACATAAAAACATATTCAACATATAACAATATACTTGTATTTTATGACATGGTTCATTAGGACTGTGAACTGTAGGCCTCAATCAGTATGGGTCAAAACACAAATATTAGTTGTGTTATGTAAACACCATCAATCTTTATTGTTTTTCAAGACATTAAAAATTACCTAAAGTTATTGAAATTGTCAGATTTAGAATACCTTCATGAAAACCTTTCGCTTAATACCCCACTTGATAGGTTTCAAATAAAAAAAATATATCCTGGCCCTTATACTGAACAGCCAAGCACCATCGTGCATTTTTGAGCCTTCAATTTTTTTTTAATGTGCATTGATTCATATTTTACTCAAGTAATAAATTTCAAAGCCTAATAACTTTTTTTAAAAAAATAATAACAAAAATTACAAAAATACAAAAATGTTTATCACAATATCCCGACAAGTTTAGGAGTCTAAAATATTACTGACCGTCATCATGTGGCCCATGGCACTGAAGTTTTTTAAATTTAGAATGTACTAATCAAGATCTTTCGTTTGAGACCCTAATTGATAGATTTCAATTTTAAAAATTTCAACCTATATTTTGGGCCGCTAAAATGAAATCATACATTCATGAGCCTTGAATTTTTTAAAAATGTGTAGTAATTCATATTTTACTGAAGTAAAAAAAATTCAAAGATTAACAAAGCTTTGTAAAAAGATTTTTAAAATATAAAAACAAAAACTGTCCTAATGGGTCTTCTGCACTCTAGAGGCACCAAATCTCTAATTTATTTTAATTTCAATGCTTAAAAACTAATTGTTGAAAAGATGAAAAAGTTAAAAAAAATACAAAAATATTAGTCATGGGGCATCTAGCGCTTCAAGGACCTAACATTTGTAAAATATGGATTGTACTAATCAAAACCTTTCGTTTTATAATCCACTTGATAAGTTTCAAAGAAAAGAAAAATATTTTCTGGCCCATAATTTGGATTTTCAAGCAGCCGTTGTGCAATTTTGGGACTTGAAATTTTTTATGTGTGTAGTGTCTCATATTTTACTCAAGTACTTAATTTCAAAGCTCAACGATTATTTGTTAAGAAGATAAAAATAATTTACAAAAATCGCAAAAATTACCCCATGGGACCCCTGGTGTACCAAGGGAGTCCAAAAACTAATCAGCAAATGCCCTTCATATCATATACGTTTTTACCAAATTTCGTCAAAATCGGACAAAGTGTGCGAACCAGTGATCACAGTTAATACACATTCTCCACTTAACAAACAAACCAAAAGCAAGATCATCGATTTAAAATATAGGCCTCATTTCCTTCCGTCAACAAATATATTCAGAAATTAAACTAAAATGGATCTAGTCTATAAAGAAGTATTGAACAGCTGTGTTCTAGTACATCGAAAATCTAGCGCAAGAAGTATTTTATCTATGAACTGGTATATTTTTAGTAAATTGATTTAAAAGGGAAAAGTAATTTATCTATGTGATAGTTATAAAAGCTCTTGAAATGTCCTTACAGCATATAACAAACATATAAGAATTAAATCATATAAAAATTATGATGTTATTGCATTCAATCTACAAGCCTAAACTATAAAACCAGTGCTGGAAAGTAAAGTTAATAATCACAAGTGTGTTAATAGATTGTATATCTTTATTGAAAAGTGTCTTTATTTTTTTAACAGAAATGTGACAGCTGGAAAAAATAACTTTGGTAAATTAAATATAGATGCAAATGCTTGAATTATCCCTGTTGGCTTAATAATAATTTGTCTACGGTCGTATATTTTTTCCTATTATTTATTTATTTACTGGTACAAATTTCCCATAGAAGGTAATAAATTAACTGTATACGGCACAGTTTAATACAAAACAATCATACATAGTTTATCTTAAAACTGAAACCAAAAAACTAAATCCAAACCAAATTCCAAGACCTAGATTACCTTAGAAACCACAACCAATAACTTATTCCAATATATCTATGATACAAATGTCCCATAGAAGGTAATAAATTTCCTGTGCAGGGATACAGTTCATATACGAAACAGACATAATTTATCTTAAAACTGAAACCAAACAATTAAATCCAAACCAAATTCTAAGACCTACATTACCTTAGAAACCACAACCAATAACTTATTCCAATATATCTATATAATTCTTTCCAATTAATGACTATGGTAATGGTGCATTTAGAAGCAGCCGTTTTTTTCAATTTATTTTTTAGTGTGTCCTAACTTACACTGAAATAGCTTTTAGGTCATTTGTTAGTCTATTAAAATACATAATAGCTGTGTATATATTCTTTTTTTACCAGCTTCTTTATATACAGTAGGTATTTGTACAGGCTTATGCCTTGTAATATTGTTACTATTTATAAATTCATTGCTTAAATTATAATAATTTCTTAACAACGCTGTCAAAATATAACTCTGATTTACATTTAGTATATGTTTTTGAAATTCAGGATCATTAATTATTTTTTTTAATATCCTTTTTTGTAAATTAAGTAATGGCAAGGAGCATTATAATTTGCTGCTCCCAGCCTATTATATCTTATGTAGCAATACTGTTGAAAAGCTATACTTTTAATATAGTTTTACTTGACATAATCTTTGCGTAAATTAATTATATGATCCGTCCATTTCTTATATCTATTAAAGAAAACACCTAAATATTTAGTACTATGAACATTTTAAAGGATTATTATTTAAAAATATTCTTAGTGCTAGTGGTAATGTAGGTACACTATTTGCAAAAGTTACATATACAGTTGTTTGAATTATACATGCTTGAATTATCTCTGTTGACCAATAGCCTTGAATTATCACTGTTCGTCAGTATTAATAATAAATTTAATAATAGCATAACCATATATATCCTGATTTAGCTCTTTGTTACCTTCCGACCGTATATGCTGTTTTAGCTGTTTGTAAATAAAATCGAATCTGACTCAACTTAATTTCTCCAATCGTACATGCTTATTTAGCTGCTGATCAGTAATACAGACTTTTACTCAAATTAATTTCTCCGATCGTACATGCTGATTTAGCTGTTGGTCAGTAATAATAGAAAGTTTATTACTATTATTAACCTCTGGCTTAACAGTTTTTTTTTTAATCCTATGACCGTACATGCGAGTTTTGCTGTTGGCCATATGAACCCATCACAATAGCAAACCTAAATTTAAAAACGCCAACGAACCAGTAACCTGAGATTAAGAAGAAATATTTCAAATGAAAAATAATTCAAGAAATACAAATTTATTCTTAAACAACTTTATTAGTACAAATACGAGGGTTGATCAAATATAAACGAGACTGACTTTCTAAAAACTTTTCTGTTGGACATTGAACTCTAAAGGGTGGGGTTTCAGGTAGCCTGGGAGGTTTGGGACGGGTGTAGACGGGCAACATTTCCGTTCGGACCCTTCAGTATAAAACTATACAATGAGTGAGAGTGAAGTGCACGTTTCCGTGGAGCAGAGAATTATTATTAAGTTTTTGGCCAAGGAGGGGGTCAATCCGACTGAAATCTTTCGTAGATTGACGGCTCAATACGGGGACAGGACCCTGTCAAGAGCTCGCGTTTTTGCTTGGCACAAGGAATTCGCCGAAGGACGGGAAGCAGTAGAAAACCTCTGCCATGATCGTCGCCCGACCACTTCCGTCACGGACGAAAACATTGAAGCTGTTCGGAAGCTCCTGGACGAAGACAGACGTATATCACTGTGATTTATTGGAAATGAACTCCAGTTGAACTATGGTAGCGTTCAAAAAATCGTTACATCAAACCTGGAACTCAGTAAAGTATCTGCAAGGTGGGTTCCACGAATTTTGACCGACGTTCACAAACGGAATCGTTTGGAGATTTGCCAGCGACTATTGACCCAATTTGAACGAGATGGTGAGGCATTATTAAACCGGATTGTCACCTGTGACGAAACATGGGTTCACCATTACACTCCCGAGTCGAAACAGGCAAGTATGGAGTGGCGGAAGAGGGGAGAGAGGGCGCCTCTGAAGGCCAAATCACGATCGTCGGCCGGGAAGGTAATGGCCACTGTATTTTTCGACTGTATTTCATGTCGATTTCCTCCATCAACGACGCACAATATTATTGCGATGTTTTAGAGGCCGCAAAACAGTCTTTTCGTAGGAAAAGGAAATCTAAACCGGCGAGAAACGTCATTCTTCTTCACGATAATGCCCGACCACATTCAGCTTAACGCTACGAGGCTTAAACTCGATCAAATTGGCTGGGAACCAATGGAACATCCCCATACAGTCCAGACTTATCACCCTGCGACTATCACCTGTTTGGGCCACTCAAAGAGGCGCTTGAGGCCAGCCAGCGTTTGAAGACGATTCTGCGGTGGAGGCCTTCGTGCTCCAATGGCTCAATGAACGCCCGAGAACTTTTTACGAAGATGGAATTAAAAAACTTCCAATCCGGTGGGAAAAATGTGTTACTCGTGCGGGAGACTATGTAGAAAAATAAGTTGTATCAAGAATAATTTGTAAGTAAGCAATAAATTTTTTAAAAAATCAGTCTCGTTTATATTTGATCAACGCTCGTAACTTGAAACAAATATTAAATAAAACAAAATATATTATAAATTGATGTATAAAGTGAGACAATAAAATAAAATAATATTTCAGTACTTCAGTACATGAAATGTACCAAGGAGCTTTTCAAAATCAATAATTTTTCCACTTTTTAAGAAAAGGAATTTAAATGATGTAAGTAACTGCAGAGGAATATCCTTTGCTGAATGCGTTTCTAAATTGTTCACGGGGATGCTGCTTAAGAGACTGGAGGAATGGGTTTTGAATAACGAAGTACTAACCGGATTTCAGGCTTGTTTTAGGAAGGGTTATAGTACTTGTGATAACATTTTCAGTCTTACAAATATTATTATAGATTGAAGGTAAAAGAAAAAGGTGAAAA
Organism: Callitettix versicolor; assembly: GCA_022606455.1. Lineage (NCBI taxonomy): Eukaryota > Metazoa > Arthropoda > Insecta > Hemiptera > Cercopidae > Callitettix > Callitettix versicolor. The sequence continues at coordinate 55,110,100 of CM040186.1, forward strand.
TTTTACTGTTTGTTTGTGGACTTCAAGGCGGCGTTTAACTCTTCAGTCAGACAATATGTGTTCTACAAACTTTATTCTACGGGTGTTTGTAACAAATTTCTAGAAGTCTGAAGCCGGTAGTCTATATATGGATACCGAGACCAGAGTGTGGACCTGACAAACAGTTTTAGAACAGGGATGTGTATTAACTCCTCTGATTTTTTCCCTTATATTTGAATGGCATACATTTTTGAGGCTTTTGGAAGGTGGTGTTCTTGTAGCAGGTGTTAAAATAAGATGTTTATGCAGATGAGATATGATTGTGATAGCGGATCATCCGGGAGTTTTGCAGGCTTTAGTATTGCAGGCTAAATTGATAATTTAGCGAAATACTGCAGGCTTTGGAGTTTGACATTGAACCTGTTGGAAACAAAAAAAGAATTTCATTAGGAAATTACCGAAATTCTTAAATATAATTTATTAAAAATATTCTTAAAATTAATAAAAAAATAATGTATTTCAAATAATTTTTTTAAAACATTATTAAGTAATATTAAGAAACAATTTTATTGTTTTTCTAGGATAGACTAGGCTAGAGTATGAGGGTAGGTTAATTGAACTTTTGAATTGAATAGTAAAACAATTCGGCATCAACTTTAAAACAACATTCTTTTGCTGTTCAGTAACATTAGTGCTAAACCTTTCAAATTAGTTTTTTTAAATAAGCAAACAAACAAATTTCACTTACTTCACTTAGTAATTCAGATGTGCCTCCAGAATTGGTTTGTTGCACTACAGTAATAGTTGAAATAGAAAATCCACTTTTATTTCTCCGACGGGAATCTGCAAGAAGTTCTGCACCTTTAAGAAAGAAAATTACAGTTGTCTCATAAATCTTACCGTCCATCATCTTACTGAAAAAAATCTTCGAGCTGATATGTTTTTATAAGATGCCAAAAATATTGTCTCTCCTAAAACTTGTTACTTAACAAGAGTATTTATTGATATCAAGAGTACAAGCTGTGCTTATTTAGAGCATTTCCGAATGCCCTTATCAGCACAAACGCAACCTAAAGCCATTACACTTATAAAATACTGAAGCCAGCTACTGTCGCGTTGTGCGGCTTCGCAGAATCATAGTAAGTAGGAAAGGTGCTGCATCAATCACATACTGGCATTCATACGTACACAAACACATACGACACATGTACCGAAACACATCAGTGACCTCAGTGTAAGGGCCTACATTGACTAATCATTCATTAGTAATAGATTGTTATTATAACAAATGGATAATATCATTATTGTTATTATGACCAATCATTTTTCTTAAAATTATAACTTTTGTCCTTAGGTATATTTATGTCATAGTAGGCCTAATGTGTAACCACTCGCAAACACACAAGCATCACGAAATCAAAGCGAGGCCAATAAATGCAATATGTGAGTCTTGGTTTTTTTTTTAAATAATAATTTGATATGTTACAACCAATATTATATTTTTAAAACAAGAAATAAAACTCGTATATACACAAAGAATGAAACAATATGATTCGGTAACAATGGTCTTAACGAGTTAATTGCTGGCAGACAAAAAAAATCAGACTTTTCTTACTTTTTAATAGACAAACAAAATATTGCTACGTAACTTATAAAAAAAACTCTGATTTTTTCTTAAAAGTTAACCTTAGAATATATTCATATCTGTAAAATCCTACGTTGCTATCCGTTTAAAGTTACGTTTTAGGCAGTAGTAGCTTTGGCAACGTTTTCTAAAAAAAACTAGATCAGGGAATGTAATTTCTCTCGTGAATTGATTAAAAAATAAAGGTATAAATTTAACAGAAATGATAAAATTTAAAACTACTTAGAAAAGATTTTTTACAGATATATGAATATCAGGCCATATCAATTTTACTTTTACCATTTTGGGTATTGTTTAGGCTATATTTTCATTTAATCTATTGAATGTTAAGAACATTCAGATTCTATACCAATTTTGAATGAACTAGGCTAGTTAAAAACTTGTTTGAATTAATGAAATAAAAATAAATGTAATAAATAAATGTATTTGTACTGAATGCAGACCATACAATTGGGTAAAACTAAATTTTCAATTAGCTTCAAACTGCACATTTTTGTGTAATAATTTAAATAATAATTTGTTAATAACTTTTTAAATAACTTATATAGCGACATTTTTAAAACTATAAAAAGTGTATAGAAATTTACGCTACAAATTCTTTACAAGATATTTTATAAGCTGTGTATAACGAAAAACGTTGGCGTACATCGTATTTATTTAGTATGACTCGGCGTGATGGGTCTACAAACGACGACGTACGACTTTTTCAATCCAACTGTCATTTCTAATATTACAAGTCTTTGGTAATAAGTTTTATGAAAAAATAAGGAAGTGAGTTTTATTGTTAGCTAAGTTGATCACTGTATTACTACTAAGAATGAAACCGTAGAAATCATTGACTTGTAAAATACTGAAGGAGTGTTTGGTTTACTATAATACACAAATACCTCTAAACGATTAAATAAAACATTAATTAAAACAAGTTTAATTAATTACCATCCCTGCAATCTTTTTGAGCCAGTTTGATCTTTTTAAATTATTTTCAAACACTTGTAGAACCATGTTTTACCGAATTGTATTACTTGCATTCGGTTCTACCAGTTGTTAGGAAATTTGTAGGTTAAGTTAGCAATTTTTTTACTTTTTATTAAGGCTAGGTTAATAATTTTAGTTGTCTTGTTACCAACTGAACTTTGTAATTTTACCTTTAGGCCTACGTGACATGTACTTGTAACTTATTCGAAATACTTGGGGGCTAAGCAAACAGCTGTGGTTTCAAAAAGCGCTAAAATGCTACAATATGATGGTATTCATTTTAAATCACACTAATTTGTTACTATAAAATAATTTATTTATAAAAATATATTTTGGCAACCAAGTATCCAATAAAATAAACGTGATTGTTTGAAAGAAAAAATATAGGCCTACATTTTTGTGCTTTTTATAAACAATCTAAAAAAAGGAGGACCTTGAGGTCAAAAAATAGGAATTTTTATTCAAAAATAGACTATTTGGATTTGAAGGATCCAAAAATATTAAAAAAATATTGTATATATTATTTAGGCTTACTCTAAATATAAACATGGCTCTAGCAGAAATGACCGATTACTGTACGTGTGTACATTAGTTCTAATTATGCCCATGTTATTACAAGTACACCACAAAATATACCTAAAAGATTTTAAAACTGTCAATAATGTGAGTGAAAAACCCAGATAACCATTAAAAACGTGAATTACATTAAGGATAAATAATTAGTAACTACATGCATGACAATAATATCATAGTTAATAGTAAATATTTACGCGGATCAAAATTATTTTGTATTTGATTAAAACATAAGAATAGTTAAATTTCAAACTTACCTGGTATCAACTGGAAAATTGAATTCAGTCTCCTGTACATGGTAACTTCAAAAACACAGTCTGATCAGCACTGCTTGTCTTCATAGGCTACTATACAGAGAAGTAGTGATCTAATGAAAGATAACACAGGCAAACTGGCAACGCCGGAAATAAGGAGCTAAATACCGCAAAAACTCCTGCAACGTCATGGGACCACAAATGACAGTGTTTTGACACCCCAAATGTTATCCAGATTTGTAGTCCTCGTGGACCACAATGACAGGTAAAATGATACTCGCTAGGACTACAATCGCGGGAGGTAGAAAACTATACATGTTTTACATTACATGTTTACAAAGAAAATTATATATATAATTTACAAACTAACCTTTTAAATAAGATATAGAATTTATAGCTATAAGATATAGTTTTATAGATATAAACTATCAGTTTTAATAAAAAGAATTTATCCAACCCTATCTAACTGTTACGTATGCTGTTTTTTATGGGTTCCAGTCCAGATTTTCAGTACAGTCTTGCACAAAACTTATGGTAACCTAACTTTTGTGTGACAATTTCATGCAACTCTTCATGCAATTTCTTGCAATTCTTGAAATTTGTGGAAAACTAAGCGATAGCTTATTTGTGGAAATACTGTGAACCGACGGTCTTCTTTAATTTTCTCATTGACTTTAGAGACAATTTCCTCTGTCACAATGCTTAGCTGTTCACTTCGTTCTTCGTCGTACACATTAGTTCGGCCATTTTAAAACCTAATGCACCACTGACTCACTCTACCTTCAGTGATCACATCATTACCATAAACTTCAGAGTTGGCGATAAATCTCAACTGGTTTATTGCTCTTAGTCAACAAAAACCGTATCACAGACCACACTTCACAGGTCGCAGGATTTTCAATAGCAGCGCACATTTCAAACTAGTATTGTATGGGAACGAGCAGCAACGGTAAACTCTCATTAGCACGGCTAGATAGCCACTGAGCAGACAAACGCTCTGACACCAAGATGGCCACAATATCCCTGCTCCTAGCGTTTACAGAGCAAAACGTAACCGATTTTCTGGATAGCCCTCATATATCATTGGCTTCACAACCCTTGTTGGATCTTGGCCAACTTCATGAGTTAGCATTTGTAGTTATTGTTTGTTGTAGCATGATGATTGTTTCTAGTGTTTAATCTTAATCTAATTCATATTATATTTTTGAAAGTTTGTGTGTTTGTTTGTTATTCAATCACGCTTTAACCACTGGACCAATTGAGATGAAATTTGGTACGTATATGGTTTAAGTATCAGAGATACATATAGGCTTATTCCCGTTTTACAAAACGTCATTATACTATTCACCCAGCCCAAAATAATTATCAGTTTTTAGTTTTGTAACATCTGTTAACCATAGTTAGGTTTAATTACTGTTTACTGAACATGAGATTTAGGCACCTGAGATGGACAAAGATCTAATCCCATTTTACAAATTTTAATCTATGTTTTATTTATTGCAAAATTATTGTTTTTAATGTTACATTTTCATCTAATAATCACAATCTAGTATTTTTCATTTAAGACTATTCAATGTTTGTAAAACAGAGTGCAGAATATATATATTATATACAATTTTATTAGGATACTTTAATTTTAATTTAGGTAGTATATATATTTGTGTAATTACATTATATGAAAAAATGGTAAATATGCAGTGCAGTATCTATTGGAGTTTTCGATATTTTTCTTACTAAAATGCTTTATTATGTGCCCAAAAGCAAAAATCCAAAATATGAAAACAGGAGAAGTACGATAAAAATCGAAAATAAAAGTGACCAACATAACCTCAAAATTGCTACCGGCGAAAATTGGTACCGTGTTGTACTGATTTTAGACGTATTTTTATTATTTTACTGACCTACAGATCAGTAAAACAATAAAAATACGTCTAACACGGGTTTGGATGATAGGAAACCCATTTTTTAAAAGAATAGTGCATAACCTAAGTGACACGGTTGTTAGGCCTAACACGGTGATGCGTGAAAAAACCTTTATATTTTTTTAAAGATTATTTGGCTACATATCCTAACTGTCACTGTTGTTAGGCCAAACACGGTGATGCGTAAAAAAAAATTTATATTTTTTTAAAGAATACTGCATATCCTAACTGACACGGTTGTTAGGCCTATCACGGTGATGTGTGAAAAAACTTTTATATTTTTTTAAAGAATACTACATATCCTAACTGATATGATTGTTGGGCCTATGATTGTGATGTGTGAAAAAAACCTTTATTTTTTTAAAGAGTATCCAAACCTTACATAGGCCTAACATAGTGATGCGTGATAAATCTTTATATTTTTTTAAAGAATACTCCATAAGCTAACTAACATAGTTGTTAGGCCTAACACGGTGATGCATTAAAAGAACCTTTATTTATTTTTTTCAAAAGAGTACTCCATAACCTAACTGACACGGTTGTTGGGCCTAATACGGTTATGCATGGAAAAAACTTTATATTTTTTTTAAAGAGTACTCCATAACTTAACTAACACGGTGATGCGTGAAAAAACCTTTATATTTTTTTAAAGAGTACTACATATCCTGACACGGTTGTTGGACCTATCACGGTGATGCGTCAAAAAACCTTTATATTTTTTTAAAAAATACTAGGCTACATATCATGACATGGTTGTTAGGCCTAACATAGCGATGCGTGAAAAATCTTTATATTTTTTTACAGAATACTTCATTAGCAAACTAATATGGTTGTTAGGCCTAACAGTGAAGCATTAAAAAAACCTTTATTTATTTTTTTAAAAAGAGTACTCCAAACCTAACTGACCCGGTTGTTGGGTTAAACAGTGATGCAGGAAAAAAACTTAAATTTTTTTAAAGAGTACTCCAAAACTTAATTAACACGGTTGTTGGTCCTAACACGGTAATGCATGATCTTTAATGTATATTATGATTGCGGGCAAAGCCGTGACGGGTAACAGCTAATCATATTATATTTCTGAAAGTTTGTTTTTGTTTATTTGTTTGTTATTCAAATACACTTTAACTACTGGACCAAATGAGATTACATTTGGTGTGAACACGTTTTAGGTATCTGAGATAAACACAATACTATTCCAGTTTAATTATATAATAATGACTTTTTAATAATACAGTATTTTATTAAAATATGACATGATCCTGTTTTAGCGTATCGAGTAGCAAAAATTTATATGTCTTGGCCGAAAACCATAAATCGTATAATATTGTATATAGCAATATATTAAAATGAAATGACTTATTCTGATTTTGAAAATCGACTATAAATTTTATTGCTTACATTATAATTGCAGGCAAAGCCGCAACGGGTAACAGCTAGTCATATTATATTTCTGAAAGTTTGTGTGTTTGTTATTCAATCACGCTTTAACCACTAGACCAATTAAGATGAAATTTGGTATGAATATGGTTTAAGTATCTGAGATACACATAGGCCTATTCCCGTTTTACAAAAGTTATTATACTACTTACCCAGCCCAAAATAATTATTAGTTTTTAGTTTTGTGGCCTGTGTTAGCTGTAGTTATTTACTGGACCTGAAATTTAGATACCTGAGATGAACATAGATTCAATCCTATTTTAAGAATCTTAATCTGTGTTTTATTTATTGCAAAATTATGCTTTTAATGCAACATTTTCAATATTTTAATTGAAATTTTTTTCAAAACACATTAATTTGTTACTTTGTGTTGAATTTTCAATATTATATGTAAAAAAATACCTACTCAGAGTGCCAATTGTAAGGTAGTATAGATATATTGTAAGGTAGTATATATATTTGTGTAATTACATTATATGAAAAAATGGTAAATATGCAGTGTAGCATATCCTGGATTTTTCGAGATTTTTGTTACTAAAATGCTTTATTATGTGCCCAAAAGCAAGAATCCAAAATATGAAAACACGAGAAGTATGATAAAAACTGAAAATAAAAGTGACCAAAATAACCTCAAAATTGCTACCCAGCGAAAATCAGTGACGTGTTTTAAATCGGTAAAACAATAAAAATACATCTAACACGGGTTTTGGGTGATAAGAAACCCATTTTTTAAAAGAATACTGCATAACCAAACTGACAAGGTTGTTAGGCCTAACATGGTGATGCGTGAAAAACCTGTATATTTTTTTAAAGAATACTGCATATCCTAATTGACACGGTTGATGGGCCTATCATGGTGAGGTGTGAAAAAAACCTTTATTTTGTTTTTAGAATACTACTTAACCTAATTGACACGGTTGTTACACCTAACACGGTGATGTGTGAAAAAATAATTATATTTTTTTAAAGAATACTACATATTGTAACTGACGTGGTTGTTAGGCCTAACACGGTGATGCGTGAAAAAACCTGTATATTGTTTTAAAGAATACTACATAACATAACTGACACGGATGTTGGGCCTATCACGGTGATGTGTGAAAAATACCTTTATTTTTTAAAGAATACTACATAACCTAATTGACATGGTTGTTAGGCCTAACACGATGATGCGTGAAAACCCTATATATTCTTTTAAAGAATACTACATATCCTAACTGACACGATTGTTAGGCCTATCATGGTGATGTGTGAAAAAACATTTATTTTAAAAAAAATACTACATAACCTAATTGACACGGTTGTTAGACCTAACACGGTGATGCGTGAAAAACCTTTATATTTTTAAGGAATACTACATATCCTGACACAGTTGTTGGGCCTATCATGGTAATGTGAGAAAAGAACCTTTATTTTTTTTAAAGAGTATTGACCTGACATGGTTGTTAGGTCTAACATGGTGATGCATGAAAAATACTTTATATTTATTTAAAAGAATACTCCATAAGCTATCTAACATGGTTGTTAGGCCTAACACGGTGATCCATTAAAAAAACCTTTATTATTATTATTTTTTTTTAAGAGTACTTATAACCTAACTGACACGGTTGTTGGGCCTAATACGGTGATGCATGAAAAAAACCTTTATATTTTTTTTTAAAGAGTACTTCATAACTTAACTAACACGGTTGTTAGGCCTAACATAGTGATGAGTGAAAAAACCTTTATATTTTTTTAAAGAATACTACATATCCAGACACGGTTGTTGGGCCCATCACGATGATGTGTGAAAAAACCTTTACATTTTTTTTAAGAATACTACATATCCTAAATGACACGGTTGTTAGGCCTAACACGGTGATGAGTAAAAAAACCTTTATAATTTTTTAAAGAATACTATGCTACATATCCTAACTAACACGGTGGTGTGTCAAAAAACCTTTATATTTTTTTAAAGAATACCACATATCCTAACTGACATGGTTCTTGGGCTTATCATGGCGATGTGTGAAAAAAAACATTATTTTTTTAAAGAGTACTCCAAACCTTACTGACACGGTTGTTAGGCCTAATATGGTGATGCGTGAAAAATCTTTATATATTTTTTTAAAGAATACTCCATAAGTTAACTAACATGGTTGTTAGGCCTAACTCAGTGATGCATTAAAAAAACCTTTATTTATTTTTTAAAAAAGAGTACTCCAAAAGCTAACTGACACGGTTGTTGGGCCTAATACGGTGATGCAGGAAAAAAGCCTTAATTTTTTTTAAGTACTCCATAACTTAACTAACACGGTGGTGCGTTAAAAAAACCTTTATTTTAAAAAAGAAATTCACCATAACCTAATTGACATGGTTGGTTGTCCTAACACGGTGATGCGTGATCTTTAATGTATATTACGATTGCGGGCAAAGCCGTGACAGGTAACAGGTAATCATATTATATTTCTGAAAGTTTTTTTTTGTTTATTTGTTTGTTATTCAATCACACTTTTTACTACTGGACCAATTGAGATTAAATTTGGTATGAACACAGTTTAGGTACCTGAGATAAACACAATACTATTCCAGTTTAATTGTATAATAGTGACTTTTTAATAATACTGTATTTTATTAAAATATGACAGGACACTGTTTTAGAATATCGAGTAGCAAAAATGTACATTTCTTGGCCGAAAACCATAAATCTTATAATATTGTAAATAGAAATATACGAGGGTTGATCAAATATAAACGAGACTGATTTTTTTAAAAATTTATTGCTTATTTACAAATTATTCTTGATACAACTTATTTTTCTACATAGTCTCCCGCACGAGTAACACATTTTTCCCACCGGATTGGAAGTTTTTTAATTCCATCTTCGTAAAAAGTTCTCGGGCGTTCATTGAGCCATTGGAGCATGAAGGTCTCCACCGCAGAATCATCTTCGAAACGCTGGCCTCCAAGCGCCTCTTTGAGTGGCCCAAACAGGTGATAGTCGCAGGGTGATAAGTCTGGACTGTATGGGGGATGTTCCATTGGTTCCCAGCCAATTTGATCGAGTTTAAGCCTCGTAGCGTTCGCTGAATGTGGTCGGGCATTATCGTGAAGAAGAATGACGTTTCGCCGGTTTAGATTTCCTTTTCCTACTTAAAAGACTGTTTTATGGCCTCTAAAACATCGCAATAATATTGTGCATTTATTGTGCGTCGTTGATGGAGGAAATCGATGTGAAAGGCGCCTTGATTGTCGAAAAATACAGTGGCCATTACCTTCCCGGCCGACGATCGTGATTTGGCCTTCAGAGGCGCCCTCTCTCCCCTCTTCCGCCACTCCATACTTGCCTGTTTCAACTCGGGAGTGTAATGGTGAACCCATGTTTCGTCACAGGTGACAATCCGGTTTAATAATGTCTCACCATCTCATTCAAATTGGGTCAATAGTCGCTGGCAAATCTCCAAACGATTCCGTTTGTGAACGTTGGTCAAAATTCGTGGAACCCACCTTGCAGATACTTTGCTGAGTTCCAGGTTTGATGTAACGATTTTTTGAACGCTACCATAGCTCAACTGGAGTTCATCTGCAATAAATCGCAGCGATATACGTCTGTCTTCGTCCAGGAGCTTCCGAACAGCATCAGTGTTTTCGTCCGTGACAGAAGTGGTCGGGCGACGATCATGGCTGAGGTTTTCTACTGCTTCCGCCCTTCGGCGAATTCCTTGTGCCAAGCAAAACGCGCGAGCTCTTGACAGGGTCCTGTCCCCGTATTGAGCCGTCAATTTACGAAAGATTTCAGTCGGATTGACCCCTCCTTGGTCAAAAACTTAATAATAATTCTCTGCTCCACGGAAACGTGCACTTCACTCTCACTCATTGTATAGTTTTATACTGAAGGGTCCGAACGGAAATGTTGCCCGTCTACGCCCGTCCCAAACCTCCCAGGCTACCTGAAACCCCACCCTTTAGAGTTCAATGTCCAACGGAAAAGTTTTTAGAAAGTCAGTCTCGTTTATATTTGATCAACCCTCGTATTAAAATGAAATGACCTATTCTGATTTTGAAAATCGACTATAAATTGTATTGCCTACATTATAATAGCAGGCAAAGCTGCAACGGGTAACAGCTAGTTGATTACCCGTTATAACTTCATAACACTCATGTGCTAGGTTATGCACGCAGAAAATTACTAAATATCCAGCTAATTAGATTAAGTTAAACTGATACCCACATTTCTAGATTCAAAGCACCTAAAAACAGATTCAGACCCTATTTATCAAAATATTTTTTTTTTTTTTTTTGGTATTTAACGTCCAACTATTGTGCACACTTGGGCTAATGCAGACGGTGGGATGACTTATAGCGTACGAAAATGCCAAGCCCTCGCCGGGAATCGAACCCAGGTCCTCGGGGTGAAAGCCTAGTACACTATCCACTAGACCAACGAGGCGGCTTTTATCAAAACAAATCACATGACTCCAATGTAGGCTACTTAATATAAGAGTGGTCCCAGAATAATGGTTAATTGGATTACTGTATATATACACAACAGCATATAATAAAAAGGCCATGGAAAAGTAAAAATAAATAAAATTTAGGCTGTATAATTTCTTATGCTGATGATACAGCAGTAATTTCATCTGAAGATACTTTGAAAAATACTATCAGTACAATGAATCTTACTTGATGTAACAGCTGATTGGCTTGTTCTTACTGCTGACAAAAGTTTTATTTCTTTTGGAAATTATAAAGGTAAAGGTAGTGTTCCGGAAGACGTTGAGATCAAAATTAAAGACAATTTTATAAAAAGAGTTGAGAATATTATAAATATTTAGGTGTTGTTTTTGATTTTATGTCAACTGGGATAAACACACTGACTATATAATGAAAAAAGTAAAATATTTTATTTTTGTATTTTATGAAGTGTGAAAAATATTGCATAATATGTTACTACTTTATATTTTACGCTTTTTTCCAGAGTATTGTGAGTTATGGGATTGGGCGTACTATTAGTATATATTTAATAATACACTATTACTATAAACATTTAAATCCTCTACACATATAAACATTATTATTATATAAACATTCATAATATAACCTACTATAAACATTGCAAAACAGGATTTTTAAAATTACAAATAAAAATGAATTTTTAAAGAGAAGAAACCTTTAGCACTATTGCAACTTTTCCAGTTGGAGTCTTTATTGTTTCATTATGAGCATTTAAATGGTATACACATAAATTCAAATAGCATGACAAGGAATAACAGCACAGTATTACCCAAAAATTGCAAAAAAGGAAGTGAGAAGAACAGTTATATAAGAGCAATAAATGTATACAATTTACTACCTCGGCATATGAAAGTATTGTCATTCAATAAAAGCACTTTAAAAATAAGGATGAAAAAATAGATGTTAAATAAATCTCATAATTGTGGTTATTGAATATGGACTGATGGCTGTGGTTGTTGTATATAAAATATGTAAAACATATTTTACAACATTTTTTTTAAATATTGTTTAATTTTGTATGTAGCGTTAAGGTACCAGTCCGCATACAAGGATTTGTTTCCCTCTGCAGTTATATTCACTGGTTTTAGTAAATAAATAAATAATAAATAAACTATAATAAATGCTTACTTGGCCTCCACCTTCAGGGAAAAAAATTGTATTTTCAAATATAACATTGTATCCAATCACTGATGTTTTCTTTCCATTTACAGCTCTCTTCATTTCTGACTTTGTACATGATATTGTAGTAGTTTTGTACTGCAAAATAAAGCAAAAATAAATAAATAGCTAAAAAGATGAAGTAACAAATTAATCTCAATGATTGTTAGAATGTAGACAAGCCAATCACAGGATGAAAACCAAAATCATAGCTTATTTTATATAAAAAAAATTTTGCAAGTTTTGTCTACTTAACAAAAGAAAAACAAAGTAGGCCCTAAACTATAAAATGTGTAACAAAAACCATAAGTAAAATGTATTACCATTGAAAATGGTAAATATGACTTTTAACTTGTTTTGTAATTTACATAATTTTAGCATCAAAATACTTTATTACATACTCAATAGTAATAATATAAAATATAGGTATTTCTGACTTTTTGGTACTTTAATTTTTAGTTTTATTATGTGCTATATTATTTTGTTGAGAGATATTAACCAGCAGAAGATTAAATTTATGATAAATTTACAACAAATTACAATTTATAACCATTTATTACGAAACTATATTCTGACGTCCATTTTTATAAAGTAGCAACAACTTTATATCTGCCACAATAACTTGTTACAAAGGTTAGTAGCTTTTACGGAATACTAATTATATAACAAATAATAAAGTTAAACACCCATAGCCAAGTCAAGTTAGGTTCTGAAGTATTTTTTTAAAACTTTACATTCTTTTCATTATTAAGAACACACATTCCATTAATCATTTCCATGATGAAAAACACTTTTCCTACAACCATGTTAAACACCCAACATCCGAGTCAAACACCCAACAACAGTTGAGTCAAGTCTGAAGTTTTTTTAAAATTAAAACTGATATTCTGGTGAATAAGCTGTGTAAGTTGTTTTCAATTTTTCTGTATTTATTCAATTAAAATGCTTTATTGCATGCCCAATAGCAATAACCCAAAATATAAAAGTGCGGAAAACACAGGAAATATGATAAAAATAAAAATTAAGTGTCCTGCATACCTTTAAAATTGTTATCGCACATAAGTAATAAGCCTTAACATTTAGTAATGGCTGTCAGGATGAATAATGCACATGAGCAAAGGTAGTTAAATGCACATGAGTAGTAGATGCAGTTAATAATAATGTGCATGACCATAAAATTTAATATGTTTAATGAAATATAAACAGCAGTGATATCACAATATAGTTTCGTAAAAATACCTAACATGTTTTTTCATTGTAGGCCTACATGCATGTAAATTAATAATAAAAATATACTTTTAAAAAAACCTTTAAGATCCTAAATGGTTTCTATGAAATTAGTATTGTGTGGAAAACAACACGGTTTGTATCATGATGACGACGGCCTTTCACTTGTGATGTACATAAGCGCACCAGTTACAATAAAACATTAGTTTCCTTATTAATTTTATAATTATTGCCGATTTCAAACAAGAATGATTCTTTAAAGATGCTGTGATTTATAAGAAAATCTACAATACAACTGTAACTCCAATCTAAACTGACAAAAAGAGGCAAATCGCAAAGTTCACAAATAGAAAAAATGTATCACTTTATTACTATGAGAACTACGAAGCTATGATAACATGCATGATAAACCTCAGTGGGTAACCCCGGCATAGTAAACCTAGCATGCTCTATAAGATGTAAAAAACAATGATGTCATAATATAGTTCCATTAAAAACTGCATAAAATTGTACATTACAAATTTATTCTGCATGTTATTCTTAATTCAATAATAAAGTATGTAATAAAAGAAAAAAATATTTAAAAATCATTACTTTAGTAAAACAAGTTATGTTATAATTATCTTGAAAGTACTATAGCCAAGAGTTAAACTTGTTGATGTGAAAACTTTTATTCATATTCATTAAAAATGTCTAAGAGGGAAGTTAGATACATATTCAATGTCCTATAAAATCATAGCTTTTACCCATGCAAAAGTAGTAAGACAGACCTACTAAAGACGATTTCGTTTTAAAAATACAATAATGTCCACACAAAAATTACATTAACCTCAACCCTCTGAAAAAAAATGTTCCAAGGTACAGTTGGCCTACCACTGTTTTTTAATAAATCTGGCTTAAGGACAGTGTATAATTTTAGTAATTATTATAGTAGGAAGTAATTATTAACTTGTGTTTAGGAAGAATTATAATTTACACCAATACTTGTGTATATGCTTCACAATACTTTAAAATCAATATAAGGAATAAAACTAAACTTTGCTAATACATGATATTATTATTCATTTAATAACATGGCATGAATGAATATTATTAACAAAGCGGCTCTTCTAAGAAGCAAAAAATTTTAAAATAATTATTCTTGTTTTTTTTACCTCTCTTAAGAAACTATTTTCTTGACAGGCGAATACCATGTTTCTTTCTCCTCATACAGTCATATATTAACTAATTAATACCAATGATTATTTCTACCAAGCCTTACTTTTTAACAAACTATTTCTTGAACACATTGTCTACTTTGTTTTTACTTTACTAGTAGATTAACGATTAACTAGATTATGAACGAACTACCAACAGTGAAACATTGCTAATACTGATAACTGCTAACCTCTACTGCCATTAATACTGCATGTGTTAGATCTATGCGTGTACGTCTACGGTTACATGATCTGTTTGTTCTATAATGTGTGTATGGTTATTTTGAATTTGAAAGTTTGAAATCAGTGTGGCCAATTGGCAGGTATTTACACAATTTGCGGGTAATTTTACAATCACTGAGATATACAAGAAAGTTTATTCGATTCATCTTTTGACATCTTTTAAAGTGTTGACATTATTTTGTACTTCATAGCTTATTTTGTATTCAAAGTAATCTTTACATGTGATCCATGTGTTTTTCAGTTCATTTCTATATGACTTTAATATGTAATACTGTTATTTTTACGCACAACATAGGTTTTATTGCTAACTAGCCGTGGGTACCCGAGTTGCTGGGATCTAAATGAAATGATTATTCAAATTTACTAAGATAATTACAAAAAAATAGTCTTTTAACAAATTTTTTAAGAGTTTGAGAGAGTGTCGCGAATTAATACATCTTTTCATATTGATAACTGAATTGAGAAATACAGCGACTTTGGGGTATGGGTAGTATTTGTTCTATATAATCTGTGGAGGCGGGTAACCGTGGATGTAAAGGCTCTACCACCTCATAGTATTTGCTTTATTCTTTCAATAAACAACCTCTGTGAAATGTCGAACAAATATCCAAAAGATAAAAATTTCTTTCCGGAAAAACAAAATAACATTCAGAATAAGTAGTGTGTGTGTGTGTGTGTATATATATATATATATATATATACACGCACACCCAGGCAAGTGCACACATTGGTTTTGGTAATTTGCGGGTAATTTTATGTCTGGTTGTGGTAAATTATTACGGTTGAAATTGGCAACTCTGTTTGTAATTGAATAGTTAACGGAAACTTAAATAGGTGCTTGAAAATAAGAGCTGTGGTTATCCTAATGTTGAATTAATTTTAGAGTTTAAATTATTGAATGTTATTTTTCTTTAAAATACTGCAGTAAGTAGTCTAGTTTGTGTATGTATTCTTATTTGTACTAAAACAACCGATTATTAAAAATTGAGATCCGAAGAAATATCTATAAAATTTTCTTATATTTATTTGCATGTTAGTGCTAGTTTCTTTAAGTCCTAAATATACATAACTAGCTGTTACCCGTTGCGGCTTTGCCTGCAATTATAATATAGGCAATAAAATTTATAGTCGATTTTCAAAATCAGAATATGTCATTTCATTTTAATATATGTTACATAAATTAAATGTAAATGTAAATATACTATTTACAATATTATACGATTTATGGTTTTCGGCCAAGAAATATACATTTTTGCTACTCGATACTCTAAAACATGGTCCTGTCATATTTTAATAAAATACAGTATTATTAAAAAATCACTATTATTCAATTAAACTGGAATAGTATTGTGTTTATCTCAGGTACCTAAACCGTGTTCATATCAATTTTAATCTCAATTGGTCCAGTAGTTAAAGTGTGATTGAATAACAAACAAATAAACAAAAACAAACTCAGAAAAATAATATGATTAACTGTTACCCGTCACGGCTTTTCCCGCAATCGTAATATACATTAAAGATCACGCATGACCGTGTTAGGACCAACAACCGTGTCAGTTAGGTTATGGTGTATTTCTTTTTTAAAATAAAGGTTTTTAACACACCACCGTGTTAGTTAAGTTATGGAGTACTCTTTAAAAAAAAATAAGGCTTTTTCCCTGCATCACCTTATTATGCCCAACAACCGTGCCAGTTAGGTTCTGAAGTACTCTTTTTTAAAAAATAAATAAAGGTTTTTTTAATACATCATTGCGTTAGGCCTAACAACCATGTTAGTTAACTTATGGAGTATTCTTTAAAAAAAATATAAACATTTTTCACGCATCACCATGTTAGACTTAACAACCGTGTCAGTTAAGGTTTGGAGTACTCTTTAAAAAAATAACGGTTTTTTCACACATCGCCATGATAGGCCCAACAACCATGTCAGTTATGATATGTGGTATTCTTTAAAAAAATATAAAGGTTTTTTCACGCATCACTATGTTAGGCCTAACAACCGTGTTAGTTAAGTTATGGAGTACTCTTTAAAAAAAATATAACGGTTTTTTTCATGCGTCACCTTATTAGGCCCAACAACCGTGTCAATTAGGTTATAAGTACTATTTAAAAAAAAATTAATAAAGGGTTTTTTAATGGATCACCGTGTTAGGTATAACCACCATGTTAGTTAGCTTATGGAGTATTCTTTTAAAAAAATATAAAGTATTTTTCACGCATTACCATGTTAGACCTAACAACCGTGTCAGTTAAGGTTTTCAGTACTATTTAAAAAAAAAGTTTTTTTCACACATTACCGTGATAGGCCCAACAACCGTGTCAGTTAGGATATGTAGTATTCTTTAAAAAAATATAAAGGTTTTTCACGCATCACCGTGTTAGGCCTAACAACCGTGTCAATTAGGTTATGTAGTATTCTTTAAAAAATTAAAGGTTTCCTTCACACATCACTGTGATAGGCTCAACATCAGTATCAGTTATGTTATGTAGTATTCTTTAAAACAATATATAGGTTTTTTTTTCGATCACTGTGTTAGGCCTAACAATCATGTCAATTAGGATATGTAGTATTCTTTAAAAAAATATAAAGGTTTTTCACGCATCACCGTGTTAGGCCTAAATACCGTGTCAATTAGGTTATGTAGTTATCTAAAATAAAATAAAGGTTTTTTTCACACATCACCATGATTGGCCCAACAAATGTGTCAGTTGGGATATGTAGTAGTCTTTAAAAAAATATAAAGGTTTTTTCACGTATCACCGTGATAGGCCCAACAACCGTGTCAGGATATATAGTAGGCTATTTTTAAAAAAATATATAGGTTTTTTCACGCATCACCTTGTTAGGCCTAACAACCGTGACAGTTTGGTTATGCTGTATTCTTTTAAAAAATTGGTTTCTTATCATCCAAAACCCGTGTTAGACGTATTTTTATTGTTTTACCGATTTACAACACTTTACTGATTTTCGCCGGGTAGCAATTTTGAGGTTATGTTGGTCACTTTTATTTTCGATTTTATCGTACTTCTCGTGCATTCATATTTTGTATTCTTGCTTTTTGGCACATAATACTATTTTAGTATTAAATAAGGCATAAAATGCTTATTTTAGTAACAAAAATATCGAAAAATAAGGATATGCTTCACTGCATGTTTACCATAATGTAATTACACAAATATATATACTACCTTACAATTGGCACTCTGTGTAGGGATTTTTACATTTAATATTGAAAATTCAACACAAAGTAACAAATTAAAATCAGTTTTGAAAAAAATTTCAACTAAAATATTGAAAATGTTACATTAAAAGCAATAATTTTGCAATAAATAAAACACAGATTAAGATTCTTAAAATAGGATTGAATCTATCTTTATCTCAGGTACCTAAATCACATGTCCAGTAAATAACTACAGTTAACAGATGTTACAAAACTAAAAACTGATAATTATTTTGGGCTGGGTAAGTAGTATAATGACGTTTTGTAAAACGGGAATAGGCCTATATGTATCTCTGATACTTAAACCATATACGTACCAAATTTCACTTTAATTGGTCCAGTGGTTAAAGCGTGATTGAATAACAAACAAACAAACAAACAAACAAACACACAAACTTTCAGAAATATAATATGAATTAGATTAGATTACGTATCTCCTATGAATTAAACTGAATTTCATTGTGATCTATTTCACAAAAGTTAGAAATAACATATTCACCACTGGAATTTAACTAACTTGTGAAAAATAGTACTTGCAAGTATTTTATAAACATAAAATTACAAGTCAAGACTTGTAGCAACCATTAAATTTTACCAATGGTAAAATTTTTTAATAAAAAAATTTTGGGCATGTACTGAAGCATTTCAGTAAAAAAAATGTCGAAAAAGGCAGAACAGGCTACACTGCATTTTTACCTAATTTCTGCCAAAATTTTACAAATTTGATTTGTGTAATATTTTCACAAGTTTACACTGGTGAAAACAACAGAATACAATTTTGATATTTTTTTGGATAGAAAATGTAAAAATATGGAAAGTTAAAAAAAAAATCTAAAAGTGAGCTGCATAACATTAAAATCATTACTGCACAGAAGTAGATAACATGGTTCTCAACACAAAAATTACTAATTAAATATATGTTAATAATAATCTTTTTTTTAGAAAAAAACACAAGATCCTAATGAGCTCGGTTGTGCCTGAAAAGCCAAAAACGCTTGAATACTAGCAGGAGTGGATTTTGAGAAATTACAAACATGTGCATGTGGCATACATAAGCATGCTGATTGCAACAAAACATTAATGTTTCCTCATTAAATTTACAAAAATTGCCACACTTCAAACGCGAACTGGTATTTTTAAAGATGTTTTGATTTATAAGACAACTTGAACGTAATCCCAACCTAAACTAAGAAAAAACATAGAAGTCACAAGTTCTCAAATAATAGCTGTCATGGTTTAACAAACTTAAAAACTTTTCTATATAACAAAATAAATGTACTAACAATGAAATTGGGAAATGCGCTCATTATTACTACCTCATTTGACTTAAACCTTGGCATAGTAAATCTATGATGCAGTATAAACGTGCTGCAAGGTCACAATGTAGTTCTATCCCGTTAAAAATCATAAGTTATTGTAATACATTTAATCTTCCTTGGATGAATATGTCCCACTTTAATACCAAAATATGTAACAAAAATAAAATATTCAAAAATAATTACTTTAATAGAAAAAATGGTTTAATGTCATAAATACTAATTAATTATTATAGCCTCAAATATACTAACAAGAAAACAAATAGTTGTTATGTTTACTTGTAACTTTTTCACTAGTCATAAATATTTGTGAAATAACTTGTAACAGTCAGGGGACAGTAAAAAGCCAAATTATGGTTTTGTTCGCTTAGCTTTACTGAGTACAATCAGTGTCTTTCAACACAATGTACAGTCAAGTAGGCCTTTAACAAGTAACCATGGAACCCTATTATTTGTTCAGAAGAAAGTTATGTTTCCTTTTTTTATGAATGATTAAATTACAAATGGTGTATAAATGCTTATATTACAGGAAAACAATAGCAAGTTTGAAAAAATATGAAAATCAAAGTGACGGATGGATAAAAAAATATAAAAATTACTCCTGCATAGTTGTAGTTAACAAGTTTTTCATCATGAAAATGATTAAGTAAATGCACATAACAAATAAAAAAAAAAATAGAAACTTTTTTTTAAATTAACCTCACAATTAAGAACCTCACAAATTTGTATAAAAGTGGATGGAATTGATGATTTATTAAATGCCTATAATTAATAGTACCTCAGTGGGTGATTTACTACATCAAGTAATAAATCTAGCATGTACCATGCAATGTAAAAGGAAATTATGTCATAATGTAGTTCAATTAAAAGTTGCATAAAATCAAAACTTAGTGTAAGAAATTTAATCTTCCACAGGTGAATATCTCTTATTTGAATAATAAAAGAAAATATATTTTTTTAAAATTTATTTTGTATGGGGGCTTTAAATGTCATAAATAAAATGCTTTAGCCTTTAGTCAAATACAGTGTTAATTAGGTGGGCCTATAACAACATCGGATCATCGGATCTGAACCACCAGTCAGTTAGACCAAATGAAACTATAGCACTGACTGAACTGTCTGGTATGTCAACTTAAATCTTTATCACTCACGGTCAGCCTGTTGAGTAAGGGAAGGGGAACTATCATATCCTACCTGTTGCCATCATTATAAGACTTCATCATTTTGCCCAGCCCAGTGGTTCAATTAGTGTTAAATAGCTACATATATTTTATATATGTGTACTAGCATCAGCTGTCGCAGCTTTTTGCCCACAAAACTTAAACTGTTTCAGTAATGTAATAATTTATAAACATTAAAAAAATATATTAATCAGCATGATCATCTGATTCACCAAACGTAGTTATTTTTTACAATGAAAATGAACAAAATCTCATATCCGGAATATGATATGTTTTATGGATTTCAAACATGTTGCTTGAATTAGAATATCCAAAAACTAATATTACCCCCAAGAGACTTTAATCAGTACTCTGAATTTATGAATTTTTTAAAAGTGAAGAAAGTAGTTACAACCTGCTTTGGTTGAACATTGGTCTGTTTTCAAATTCTGTGTATATGAGCATCTATTTTATTACATCACCGAAGATTAAAATACTAGAAGTGCCATCTTGTATAACCATTTCATTATTATTTGAGTTGTAGATTATTTTTTTCTAATTGCAAACTTGTATACATCTCTTTCACAACTTTAGGGGGTGAATTTTTAAAAATACTGGCATATATGTTTAATTAATGGTGTTTTCAAGTTTTTTTAATGTTTCATGAAAATATGATCAAAAAGAACTTTATTCATCTTCAAACTTTTGTATCTACTTTTCGTCCCTTTAGGGATACCTCATTTTTTATGTTTTTGAGTATTTAAGTTAAGGTTAAAAAAATATGATAATTACTGTTTCCATTGCAGACTTTTACATCTCTTTTTTACCTCTTTAGGGGTTGAATACAGGAAATGTTGAAATTTATTTTGTTATTTTTGTGTTTTTAGTGTATATTTATGTTTCAAGAAAATCCTTTTCCCAAAAATATTTTTTCAATGAAAGATTGTATACATATTTTTCCTTCTTGTAACCCATTTTTGCCCCTTTTGAGGACGAATTAGGAAAAATGTTGAAATATATGTTTCATAATTAGTGTTTTTGAATATTTACGTTTACTTTTTAAAAAATTCAATAGAAAAATATTTTTCTCCAATGCAAACATTTGTACCTATTTTTTACATTTTTATTGTTTTAGGAGAGGAATTTGGAAAAATGTTGAATTACATATTTTACAATTTGTGTTATACAAGTTTTTGTTTTTAACATTAAGAAAATCTGACAAAAAATATTTTTCTCCAATACAAACATTAATACTTCTTTATTACATTTACATTTCAGAGGGTGCACTATGGAAAATGCTGATGTACATGTTTCATTATTTCTGTTTCAGAGTTTGTATCTAGAATATATGATTAAAAACATTTTCTAACATCTTTTAATCCCTTTGGGGGATGAATTTTTTTGAAAAAGGTAGAACATATTATTAACTTGTGTTTTAGAGTAATTATGTTAAGTGTCAAGAAGATTCGACCAAAAACAGTTTTACCATTTAGGGGTTGAATATTTTAAAATTGTTTCTTAGTGTACCCCTACATGGTGGTACTAAGGTATTCTGAAAATTTCAAGTTTCTAGCTTTATAGTTTCGGCTGTGCTTTAGTCAGTCAGGACATTTATATATATATATATATACAACACATACACATACAGGGACACTGTGATTGATGTGGCTAAAGCACGGTCAGTCGACTGCGTCTCAACTGCGCACCTTAAGGTTCTTAGTTCTAGCTGCAGTTACTCCTATGCTTTTCCCTTACCGTTAACACGGATTCCATGTCCTCATTAGCCATGCACACACATATACATATATATGTGTATATATATATGTATATATATATAAGGCTACTTTTTTACAGATGAATTTTGAAGAATCATATTCCTGGGAATTATTATTTGCTTGTGGACGGTATGAGACTTTCAAAAACTGGCCACATGATGAAAATTCAAATTGTAGTGCGTTACAGGTAAGAATAAGTTTATAATACAATATTATGATTAATATATACTCCAATTTGAAATAAATGAAAGTTACTACTTGTGCTTTACCTTTATTTTAAATTTAGTAGGCTTACACTATTTTAAATTTTTATCAAAACTTTAGCAAAATCTGTTGAAAATCTCTTAGGTTTTCACACTGATGAAAAATTTATATAGGTTTCTTGTTGTTTGTTGACAACTAGAATTTTCTAGGAGGTGGAAAGACTATGTTTTAAGTGTTTGACAACCTAAATCATACAGTATATTGGGATATACAGTGGGACCTCAACTTATGAATTTAATTCGTTCTGGAAGTTGTTTTGTAAGTTAAGGCGCATTTTACATGTAAATTGCCTAATTCGTTCCACCACCCCCCAAACTCCCCCCATACAATGAAAAATATATACATTTATGTCAAATATGGAAGAATTTTGTATTAATAAAACACAGATAAAACCTGAAAAAATGTATTAATTACACATAATATGTACTAAATTACATATATATATATATATATATATATATATATATATATATATATATATATATATATATATAATACTAATATGAAAAAAATGTGCATAATAAAGTTTTTTACTTCTAAAGATTTGGATATGTAGCAAAGTTTGTGGGAGGAGGTAATTTATCTTAATATTTTAATTACCATTACTTATATTTTTCCTTTTTTGGGTTCATTTTCGTCTTCCCCAGTTTCTTCTGACATACGTTTGGTGAAATAACATTTTTAGCAACAATAGTTTTTGCCAACTTTTAAGAATGCTTCTGAAATGTGTTAGGCAAATGTCATCAAAATCTGCAGCTGCCTATTCATAAACACTTTTTCGGGTTTTTTTTGCGTCATTTCGTTAGGTAAGGCATGTTTTGTAAGTTAGGGGGGGAAATTTCCGAAATCCTGTTTTGTAAGTTGAAATTTTTGTTAGTAAGGTCTTTGGAAGTTGCCCCACTGTATTTTTGTTATTTTATAGCAAAAAGCACATTGAGGCTACTTTCGCCTCCCTAAATGCAAGTTTGAGTGTAAAGTGTTAAAATAGTAAGTGTAAGTGTTTGAGAATCAATAATGTACTTACTTCCAATATCATCCACTATCATTAGTACAATATATCTGCCATCATCAACACATTGCTAGTGTCCAAATCCAGACTGAACTAATAAAAAATTAATCTGTTAACACTTTTTTTATTTAAAAAAAATATGAATATAAAATGTAGAATGCAAAAAATGAAAAAAAATGATGTTTGATGTTATGTTCTGACCATGTTGTAGTTACATCCTAATTACACTTGTTGCAGATGTGCAAAGCTGGGTTTGTCTATAATCGACAAGGTGATGCTGCGACTTGTTATTTCTGTCTGAAAACATTAGAAGGCTGGGAAAAAGATGATATACCAATGTATGTATGGTTATAAGTTAACTATTATAGTTACAGAATAACAGTGGCAGATTTGCCTTTTTTACTTACAAAAAACGCAAACCGCCTCACATCAAATTTGTGTTGGGCATTTATATTAATTGATCTTGAGGAGTTTTTACACTTATGTTATAATGGATTGTGTCTGAAGTGTATTTACTAATGTGAGCCACTTGTGACTGAAAAGGAGAATGTCTGTACAACAATTTTGCTTTTTTGCCAATTAATTTAATGAAGAAACCAAAACGAAAAATTATAGTAATAACAAAGTAATAAATACTATGTCAAACACTTTAAATATAATATATAAATAATACTCCTTACTGAATGTTTGTTGACCCTGCTAACTAAAACTATAATCAGTATTTGAGTATTCTTATTTTTATTCTGTAATGATTTGCAGTTTAGGATTATTCCAGTGGTTCATAAAGTGTGCGCCATAGTGCCTTGGTACACCTCTGAAATTTTCAAAAGGCTTATAAGTCAAATCAAAGAGTGTGTAGGCAAGTGACTGCCTAATGAAATCAATAGCATAAATCAAATCAATAATTAATATTTAGACAGACCTATATGTGTTTGTGTGTGTATATATATATATATATATATATATATATATTCAATACTCACAGATAATGAAACAACAGCGATTAAACAGATAGAAGTCCTAAAGGAATGTGCAGAGAGGGTCGGTCTACAGATCTCGTTTAAAAAAACCGAATTCTTCTGTACAAAATTAAATATTCAAGAACTAAACACAAAATATGGTAAGATAAACAGAGTCAAACACTTCAGATATCTGGGAGAAATTCTTGAACCCACAGGTGGCGAGAAGGCTGCGCAAAAGGTTCGGCTACTGAGAATGAAGAGGGCTCTCGGTATAACGCGTGATATCTACAATAAGAGATGTATGTCGACGCACACAAAAATCAGACACTACAACACAGTCATAAAACCGGAGGTATTATATGCAAGCGAGACGCTAGCACTCCACACAAAAGCTACCATGGAGGTTATTTTGAAGGAAGAACGCAAAATCTTGAGGAAGATCCTTGGCCCGAGATTAACAGAAGATGGATACAGGTTGCACTCCCGGAAGACCACAGAGAAGATATCGAACCTGGCAGCAGATATCAGAAGAAGGAGGCTTCGGTTCTATGGACACATCAGTAGACTCCCAATAACGAGACTTGCCAACAGAATCCTTAAGTATATACAAGGTGTCAAATCGACAACGTCGTGGATCGCACAAGTCAGAATAGACCTACATGACGCAGGAATAGACTCGACAGATGTTGAAGACAGGCGCGCATACAGGAGAAAGATGCTCGGTTGGAAGGTCCCAGAGAATGAAATCCCAAAGAGAGCAGGGGTAAAATGGACGGAGGAGCAGAAGAGGATCCATGGGGACAGGATGAGGGAGGTGTGGAGGATTAGAAGGAACAAGACATGAGTCGGAATGCTTTGCATGATCCAACAGGGTCTATGCGCAAATAATAATAATATATATATATATATATATATATATATATATGTGTGTGTGTGTGTGTGTGTGTATGTATGTATTGCTAGATAGACAGGTGTTGTCAAGTGTTTGTGAACCGAAGCCTCCTTCTTCTGATATCTGCTGCCAGGTTCGATATCTTCTCTGTGGTCTTCCGGGAGTGCAACCTGTATGCATCTTCTGGTCTTAATCTCGGACCAAGGATCTTCCTCAAGATTTTTGCGTTCTTCTTTCAAAATACCCTCCATGGTAGCTTTTGTGTGGAGTGCTTATATATATATATATATAGTAATAGAATTGAGTGATTATTTTTCAGGCTTGAACACAAAAAACATAAAGCCGACTGCAAGTTTGTTAATCTTAATAAACCTGAAAGAAACTTGTTCGGGGTTGAGTTGCTGGAACTCTTGAAATTCAGAATAACGAATGTGTTGGTAAGTGTAGAATAACTTCTAGAGATAAATCTTAGCACTCTAGCTGATATTTTGTTTTTTAAGAAAACCAGTCATATATTTTGCATGCTGTTTAATGCATATCCTGATAATGAATATAAAAATCCTAATATAAAATAAAAAAATCAACTGATTTTCTTGACTTGTTCCAAAATCTGGTATATACAGATATATATTTGAAAATTGTTCATTTTACAAAATATTTACAAGAAACAAAAAAGGTTCGTCTTTTAAATTATGTATCATAAACAAATATACTGCTTAATATTTAAACAAACAAAATGCTTTGATCTTTTATGTAAATTAAAGGATAGCAGAGTTATCAGCAGAAGCAAACTTTGGTTTTATCCTAATCTTGTGTTTTGTAAGCAACTACCAGGAAATTATGTTTT
Source organism: Callitettix versicolor (assembly GCA_022606455.1). NCBI lineage: Eukaryota > Metazoa > Arthropoda > Insecta > Hemiptera > Cercopidae > Callitettix > Callitettix versicolor. Next base: position 55,136,649 of record CM040186.1, read on the forward strand.
TGGTTTTTTGTTAATAACGTGGCTATTGTGTACAGATATTATTTTGTTCACAAATAAAAATATAAGTGTTGTATATATTTTTGTAAAATTAATAGTTTCTAGATGTGTAATCCAAGGGCAGGATTATGTTAGTGATATTAATGGAGTGGTATAAGAGAATTTGGCTGGAGTAAGTCAGAACATATTATTATGCATCAATGTCTGAATTGATTCAAGTAGCAAAATTTCAACACCATTTGTTGTTCAGAATAAGTTTAGTTTTGTTCTTGTTTGTTAACTGATAATGTGATACTTGTTCATTATTTGGTAGTTGTGAACAACTTTTTTCATATTGATATTAAACTTACATTAATTACTTTAATATAGACTGATTTTCTTAGCATCATCTTGCTGTGACTAAATATACAATAATATTAATTGGTATACTATTTAAATTGAACACATTTTAATTAAGTCTATGTACTTATTTAGATAATGATAAAAAAATTCTTATATATTTATACATATTAATATATTATTTATTTGTAGTGTGCAGGCCTATAAGCTGGAACTCGGTAATATTGTGCACAAAAGTAATAACTAAAGAAATGTCACATATAATATATCCGACTGTAGATTACCATTGTAATTTACAATCTAATATGATTATCATCATAAGGGATTACCTGACACTGCATCGGAGCATGGCAGTAATGCTGGTGGGCTCAGTGTAGTGGCACAGGTCACCCCCCCCTGATAGGTAGGCCTGATTTACATCCAAGATAGTGCCATTAAAAATTGCATAAAGTCATAACTTAAAAAAATATTACCTATAATAATAATAATGTGAGTTGTGTGAAACAGTTGGCAAGGAGAATAGGCAGAGGCAGTGTTGTATAAATAACAAGCGACGGCAATTCATCATGTAACAACTTTTAAAGTAATTTCTTCACCTCTTCTTGTTTTTCCATTTTTATAAACATGTAAATTTGAACATGCAAGAACATAAGTCTAGATGCTTAGGCCTATGTTAATAAAAAACACTCAGAGCAGATCCCTGTGGATGTGATCAGGATACCATGTCATAAGAAAACAGTAATTACCAGGCCGATGCTTTGTGCTTGCCAACATCAGATGGAGGGGATCAAGGTTATTCATATATGCCATTCCCTCTCTCAATTTCCTAGTCTGGGATATATTAACAACCCATTTTCTTTAATCATTAAAACTTAAGCCTTTTTAAATTTAAAATTATATTTATTTTCAAACAGAGTTGGCCATAGTCACCTTTTTTTACACTGGTTTGGCATATAAGGTCTGTTATTTTTATGTACAAGTCTTTAATTATATTACATTTAAGTTATTCTCCTGGTGTAATTTTGGCTTCTTTACAAATAAATTTATGATTTTCAGACCACATAGGTTTGGCTATTTTTGATTTATGTACTAGGCCTAATCACATGTTCTTTTTATGTTCATTTATCCTTACGTTTAGAGGTCTTTTCGTCTTGACATTTTATTCTGTAAATACAGTTTTTAGAGTCATAAGTGACATTTAATGGTTTTGTTTTAACAAAATGTTGCCTATCAATGTTTTTTTTTGTATAAAAGCAGTTTGGATTTTATTTTCTAACAACACACCTAATCCATAATAAGTACGTTAACATATCATGTTCTTCTCTACATAGTGGATGTTTTAATAGTTTTAGAATAGAATGTAGTATCTAGGCACTAGTGAAGAGAATGGAGGTGGGAACTATCTTTATCAAAAAAGTATCGGTGAGGAATTTTTTATGACACAATCTACAGTTTCAACATATAAACGTGTTATTACCAGTACTGACGAAAAACTAAGCAATTTGATTACATTTCCTAATACATCAAGTGCAATATTATTTAATGGTTAAAATAAGTTCTGAGTATAAAAGTATTATATATTATTTTCAGTAAATATATTATTTTCAGAACAAGGACTATGAAGAAGAAAAGAAGAAACGTACAGAACAATGGGAAACATTCAAAAAAAAAATTCAAAAATAAATTTAATGTTAATTTTTAATTTAATATTACTATTAAAACATTGCAATTTTAAAATTTGTAAGAGTTAAAAATTTGTTAACATCCTTCCAGTAATTGACACATTTTTTATCAAACTGTAAATAACTGACTATATAGTAATGAATAAATGTTGTTTTTATAACTATAAAAAATTTTGGAAAAATAAAAAAACATTGAATTTTAAAAAATCAGTACCTATCTAGCAGTGTGTGTATATATATATATATATAACAAAATTGACAGTGATTATTTTTCTTGCAAGAGCATAAAAACACCAAGCAGACTGCACATTTGTTAACGTCAATATGCCCAAAAAAGACTTTTTGGTTGAGTTGTTTGTAAGTGCAGCATAACTTCTAAAGATAATGTTTAGAACATAGTAATGCTACTTAGTGCATATACAGTACTAATATTGAATTTCCTAATATATATATATATATATTATTATTATTATTATCTGCGCATAGACCCTGTTGGATCACGCAAAGCACTCCGACTCATGTCTTGTTCCTTCTAATCCTCCACACCTCCCTCATCCTGTCCCCATGGATCCTCTTCCGCTCCTCCGTCCTATATATATATATTTGTTTATGACAAATAATTTAAAAGAGGAACTTTTTTGGTCCTTTATGAACATTTTGCAAAATTAATATATATATATATATATATATATATATATATATAAACAATAAGAAACATAAACAAATATATTGCTAAATTATTAAACAAATATTATTGCTAAATATTTAGTATCAGTATATGCACTAAATAGCATTACTAAATTCTAAGCATTATCTCTAGAAGTTATGCTACACTTTCCAACAACTTATTTAGTCTGATTGCTAAGAGACTCACCAATTAACCAACCATAAAGTCTTTTACGGGTTTATGTGTGTTCATTATTATATAGTCTATTATTTAGAGTTGAACCTTGAGAATAAATGTGTAATAATATATTTGTGGTTTGTGGCTAAATATTAACTGGTCAAATACACATATGAGGACTGGCCGACAGAAGTGAGTGACTACTTCTTTTGGCATGCCTGACTGTATATTTTTTCACTATTATGGTTTAATTATTTTTATAAAAAATTTAGATGCATGCAGAAAAGGGCAACTCTTGAAAAATTATTTTGTATTAAATTTCACGTGTGTAGGTAGACAACTTAAAAATTAACTAAAACTGTCACAGACTATGAATTTGAGTATCTTACGTATATAAAGGATTTCAATAATTAATAAGTTTATAACCCTACTTTTGACAGTTCTATCTACATGACAGTTATACTGTCTAAGTATAGTAATAAATATATTTGTGATTTTGGCATTCAAAAATTGGTATAGGTCATATACATTAAATAATTTAACTACAAAAATTTTAAAAATACACATTAAATAATTTAACTACACAAATTTAGAAAATACACATTTTTAAAATTAACAAGAACAATAAACCTAACCTCAATTGAAATGATATTGAAGCTATTGTGTGAAATCGGCTGTTTAGAAGTAGTTACTTCCAGTCTAGATATATACAAGAACAATACATGCTGCGAGGTATGCATTACGGATTCAAGCATGATGCGAAAGCAAATGTTCATACCCATGTTTTGTCAATTGCAACCATACGTTTTCACGTCAAAAATACATTTTATTAATCACTAAATTAAAGTATTCTGTTGTATTAATGTAATAATAATGTTCACTAGAGAGCATGTATGGATGTGTTGGAGCGTTCCGTGATGGCAAACTAAATTCCCCCCCTGCAAAACATACACCCATACCCCGCAATAAGCAGTAGTCACTTTAAAAATAAAGAAAAATTAGAACTATACTTCAACAACCTCGAGTGTGTTGTGAACAGAAATTACAGTTTGCAGTAATTGTTATGTATTGCATGCCCAACAGCAGACCTCACAGTATACTGCCTCCATGATAACGCTCACAGTAACTAATTTTTACAAAAATGTTACTGATCCATCAGCAATATCATCATTAAATCAAAGGCTTCTTTCTTGAAACAGAACTGAATGAAAAATCTTAACAAATACATTATTTGAGTTTTATACAACCCTTAGTATCAAATTTCAAAACAAATGGTCAATGTGTTTGTAACAGAAACCATACACATATACATCAAAATCCAAAATCGATCAGTCAATTAAATTGTACGATTCACGGATGTTTGTAGGAACCCGTACAAACATATTCCCCCTTGAAATTTGTTATCAATCATTCCACATTAAACAAACCCGTCAAGAACATATGGGAACTATATCAAATCATATTTAAATAAGCAAAGCAGTCAGCATTTGTGGATGTCCAAGTTATTTCTAGCAGTATAATCACCTTTATCAGGAATTATACAAGTAGGTTTATAACTAACACAATATGAAGCTCTAAAACAATATTATGGATAGGCCTTAGGGAAAGTTGAGTTATAAAAGTTAAAAAACTAGGCTGGAGATTCCTAAGGATGATAGTTGGGTAGGTGCAGGGGCAGACAGCCCAGAACTACTTGGGTAGGTCATATGCAAGATCCTTGGTATCAGGCAGACAATTATGGCAAACTCTTTGCAACTCCTTATCATTCAAAGGTAGAAGAGACAGGACTAATAAGAAGAAGCAGTTAGACACAAGTTTAGAGACCCGATTCTAATGATGGGGACTGATCAGATAGCCAAACAATATATTTTCTAGGCCCTTTGATAACATTTAGAGAGAAAGATAGGTGATGAGGAAATCTGGACACCTAGTACGGTATTACAGATTTACAAAGACAAAGAGAAGCATTGATGCTGGGGTGTACTGCCTAAGACCAAGGGTAAAGAAAGCTGTTGTCCAGGCTGAAGTAATGGCCATTGATAACTGTGTTTGAGATGGTTTGAAACAGGCTTACAAGAAGGCTCATATTCATATTTATACCAACAGTGTGGCAGTGTCAAGAGAGCTTCAACGCTCCCTGAGAAACTGAGTTACTCTTCACTGGCTTCCAGGGCATAAGAGGTTATTGAAGAGGCAGACCAAGCTAAATTTTTATCTAGACCAAGCTTTAGGAATTTCTATCACTGGCCAGGTCTGCTATCAATAGGTCGATTAACAAGTAACACTAGGCAAGATGAGATAACCTACATGGGCATTCCTAAAGCAAGTGTCTCTTGGGTAAGGTAGCATGGAGAGCTTAGAGTAGCAGGAAACGTTTTAGGCAGAGCACAAATCAGGAAAATCATGAGGCTCATTACTGGGCACTATAATCTGAAGGTTCACATAAACAGTATAGGCATGTACCACGGAGAAACCGAGTGTAGGTTATGCAGTAAAGAGAAGGAAACTGCAGAACACATAATTTATGATTCTTCTTTTAATAGGTTCTTGCTAGCAGGAGGCTAAGGTTTTTGGTTTCCAGGATCCTACAGACTTCCAGCAGGATGAGCTAGTATTCAAAGAGTACTTGGTTACACAGGTCTGTCGATCGCAGTGCCTGAGATTTTATAATCCCTTCCAATAGTATATCTAGATCTAATCTAGATGCAAGTTTATAGTTGTGTAAGGTTCATATTCAAATATGTTAACCCTAAACACACTTAGGAACCAATGAGCAATTTTTGTGCTATGAGTCAATGTCTTGTGTTGTTACAATTTAGGACAGTCTAGTTATTGATGTTAATTATTATTATATTTATTTTGAATAGTTTACAAGTGTTCTGATCATGTTATTTGAGTGATTATGTAATGAATTACATACAATATGTGATAATTTTTACTACAGCTACTACACAAAGTTAGAGTAATAAAATACAGGATGTTTTTTAAAAGAACTCCCTAGTTTTAATGTGCTCTAGAATCTGTACAAAGAATACATACTATTCTAGTTTGAGTTATTTAATTCATCAATTGTTCAAATTTTGCTCACGTAAATGTGGGAATTCAGTTCCTGCAGTAAACAGGCCTGCGTGCCCTTGAGAATAATGGTGATAGCGCTCAGTACTGTGCAATGGCTACTCTGCAAAAACAGGCGCAATGTGTTATTTGGCTTGTGAAAACTAAGTCTTACAACATTATAACGTAATTTTAGATGTGAGTATGGTGGTCAAAAACTATCCACTATTGGCTAAAGTCTTTCAAAGAAACCGGCAGTGTTTTAAAAGCGAAGTTGCCAGGTAGACAGAACTTCTGAAGCTATTGTTGAACATACTCATGTTTCATGAGTTTGGAGGCCAAAGAAGTCATTGGCCAGACATAGTCTACAATTAAGGGTGTCTAAAGGTCCTTTGTATGATATAGTATTTAAGGCTTCATTTGTGCGCCTACAAATTATAACTGTTACATGAAATTAAACCTACTGATAAAAACAAAAGATTGTAATTTGCTGTAATATTCTGTTTTCTGATGAGGTAACATTTCATGTGAGTGGAACAGTTAATCGTCATAACTACAGAATTTGGGGGGGGCACAGTCACTACATGTCGTTATTTAGCATCAATGTTATTTTCCAAAACTTAATGTTTGGTGCTGTTTGATGGAAGATCGAGTGATTGGTCCTTTCATTTTTGTAGAAAGAACAATAAACAGGGACGTATACTGTAACGTGTTGACAGAGTATGTTTTTCCCCAAGTGGAAGATATTGAGGTGGGAAAAGGGCTTGTTTTTCCAACAAGATGGTGCCCCACCTCATTATAGTAACCGAGTGCATGGTGCTTGACACTTGCTTTGCAGGAAGGTGGATAGGCAGGGCTGGCCCAATCTCTTGGCCACCACAAAGCCTGGATATAACCCCACTTTACTTTTTCTTTTTGGGACACAAAAACTGTAGTATACGCTGAAAAGATTCATGACAACCATTTATGGGAAAGAATCATCATGGCAGTTGACAATTACACCGTCTATGTTAGTGAATACCTGGCGAGAAGCGGAATATCATCTCAACGTGTGTAGGGCAAGAAATGGATTCCATGTTGAAGCTTACAAAAATTAAAAAACTTGAAGAAATTTTTTTTTCATTGTATGTACTCGATGTAGTTTTCTAAACACTCTGTATATCCCTAGTACGGGATAAATACACTATATTTAAATGGTTGCTAATAATTCACACACGGAAGGATTAAAGGTGATGTTCAGACCAGTGGTTGTAAAAATAGAACAACAAATCACATACTATTCATATTTTTATGATTCTGATAAAATTTCACAAAGTAAATACAACAAAACAGACGAGAATAACAGGATACAAAAAAAAAATTATATACAGACTATCAACCAAAACTGTTTTTATAATTTATTTTACAAACAATTTCAAAATTGTTTTCCCCTTAAAGCCAATAATTTTAAAAAAACAGAGTTGTTAAGGCAAGTTTGGTTTTGTACCGAATATAATAAAAATACACTTAATGTTTGTATACGAATTACGTTCTTACATTACAAACAGGCTATTAATTATGTTCTTAAATTAGTAGTCTTCAAAAAATGTACGATCTAATGATGCACAAACTTTACGGCTGCACAAACTTTCTTACATTGACACTAATATTATAAAATATTCAAATCTTTTGATGTAACATGCCATATGCATAAAAAACTGCTTTACAGGTAATACAAAATAAGTAAAATCTAAAATAAACCAGTTTGATTAAATTTGGAAAACTGAGTTAACAGAAATTATAATTCAACCTATGCAATTTCAATAAATATTAGCTGACATGCAATCTGTGGAGACAAGGACTGGCAGTGACGTAGTTTTATTTTGTTTTAGGAAAATTTGTGAACAAAATCATTTCACATACTGTTAAATTTAGGCTTAAACATGAGTATTTGGCTATCTCAGTACCAAGAGTGAGGGAAAAGACGATAAAAATGTGTGTAAATGTTTTTTATCACCTTTTTTCAAAATTGATCAATTTGGTACCAAAATATACGGCTTAAAAATCCATTTCAATTCCATCAACACAATTTTGCTTGATGGATATATATTTTTCAATACAACTTGGTAATTAATTCAAAATTTTAAAGAACTCTTAGAAATATAATTACAGTCTCTCTCTCTCTCTCTCTCTCTCTCTCTCTCTCTCTCTATATATATATATATATATATATATATATATATATATATATATATATATATATATATATATATACCAAAAGACTAGATCTGATTACAAAACTGGACATGTAAAATTTAGTTCATAATTATATTAAAATATTGAATATAAAATAAAAAAAATTGTATTGATGACATCTCAGTTCGCGGACATCCAAAGTTTAAATTTGAAATATAGTACATCGTTCATAAATACAACTAGCACTATTCCTCGTACTGGCTAAATAGGGACTATATGTTTTACCTATTAACATTAATGCAACAAGTGCAGAATCAACCTTCTTAGATAAAAAAAAAATTGGTGAATCAAACAATGTTCTACTGAGAAGTGAACTATTTATTTCTTTGAACTGAACTATGAAGTGTTTCGTTTAGAAATCTTTTGTAATCAAATCACACAACTGGACTGGGCACTGATTCCGAAGCATTCCAATCCCTGTTATTATTAATGTTAATTTAGATACTCGCCATCATTTGTGTACACAGATACAATACACGAAGTAACAATTTAAAAAACAGAAATGCAGATTCTGCACAAATAATCTGACATGATATTGATATGTCCATCTACTATTTAATACTCATTACCAAAATAAAACTGCGTACTATACAGACCAATCACTATTTGAGATGATGTAAATTATGTTTGCCATTGATGTTTTGCAGAAATGTCTTAACATTTAAACTTTTGATTTTGTGATTTGCGAACACAAAAATTTGTTCAATGCATTTCAATACAATGGATATTGTTAGCCTTTACAATGAAGACTGACTGCATTTCATCTACACTTATACACTACTTCATAGATTTGATGTTATTTAACTATTTCCGGCCGCAAAACTAAATATACTGAGTTTAGTGGCCTACACAGTAAACTCTGGTAACCACCATATTCCACGTGCTGATGTGCAATACCCTTAAAACTTTAGTTGTAGTCTTTAGGCCTTTCTGCATTTTTTTGAACAAAATAATTATTTTAGGTTTTATCATTCTAAACCTCACAGAATTTGTGTTGATAAGAGACCAACAGCATTATCTCAGAAAGTGATTTTTGGTTCAAAAGTATAAATAAATAGAAAAAGATCTAATATTCGAAAACAATTTACTAAAGCTACTACTTAAAGTAATTCACATGAAGCACTAAAGTTTCGAAATAGAACAACATATCAATAAATATAACAATTTCTGTATTAGTTTATTAAATTTTTATCATAAATAAGATACAAAATGTATATCGGTAGCAAATTTATATTTCAAAAACCAGTTTGAGCATAAATTTCATATATTGAGAAATTTGTCAGATTCCCATTTTCTTTTTGTTAAACACTCTATTACATGTTTTAGACATATTTTGTTTAAAAACAAAGACTAATTTCAGCAAAATCTGATAAAATCACTGGAGCAAATTTTGCAAAATTAGATATTTTCAATTTAAAAGGAGATTGTCACCATAGCCCTATTATGATCATTACTGTGTTATATATAACAAAGCCATTTCATTAAGGAAGACGTTAATAAAAAAATATATATTACTAAAAAATGTTAAAAATTTATAAAAATACTAATTATGTTTTTTGTAATAAAGTGTACAATAAAATTTTGTATATACCAATAAGTTTGTGCGATTAGCTTATCCTACTTTAAAAAAATCATAAATAAAATGAATCACGAGACATTTTTTTCATACTAAACTACAGTATTGTAAACATTTACACATGTTGAGTAAATTACCTTAATTAATGACACTTAATGGTTAAACACATTATTATGTTACTCAAAACTTTTTTGTGAAGCTGTCTTTTCTTTTTTAACGTTTCACCTAGTGTACGGATTTCTTGGTTTAGTATTTTACAGCAGTACAACAATCAATTAAACTCAAAAAGCAATTCTTTCACATGCCGAAATATTTGTAATGATTTAAATTAATTAAAGATGTAAAAAACAATGGATTATATACACAATGCTTAAGATACTGAGATCGGGGTTACAGAAACTGATTTAACAAAACACTGACAGGACACAATTTATTTTTTAACCTCTACACTTCTAAATTTACCTCAAACCATCTATGGTTTTTCTGTTCCGCCTCGGTGGCCTAGTTGATAGCATACAAAGCTTTTACCCCGAGGACCCGGGTTCGATTCCCGGCCAGGGCTTGGCATTTTCATACCTATAAATCATCCCATTGTCTGCATTAGCCCAAGTGTGCACAATAGTCGAACGTTAAACACCAAAAAAAAAAAAAAAAAAAAAAAAAAATGTTTTAACTATTCCTTGAGGTACAATTTGTTATGTTATTCTTCAAAATAATGAGATTAGAATACTGTTGAAATTTTATAGACGATTCCAAATTGTTTAAAAAAATGTCTTGCTTTCTGCAATAATGGTTCAGAACTAAAAATGTTAAATACAAAAGTTATTTTAAGTATACTATGTTTTTTAAATATTTATTGGATTTAAATAATTCTAACCCACTGGCACATACAACTACTTTTTTTTTATGTAAAACAGTCTTGATACTCTGGCTACGCAAGTATCGTAAAATATTATGTAAGAATAAAAAGTAGTTAAAAAAAGCATTTAAAAGCTATAAAAATATCTGATTCCTACTTATTATATCAACTTTTATAAGGCATTATGTTCGAATTAACAAGATCACAAACATTAAAGAAATTATCAAATTATGTCTAACATTTAATCTTTAAAAGCAGTAACATTCAACGCTTAATTTTGTTGCAACTTTTACAAAATTCAGGTACCGTACTTAAAATCTAAACAAGGCACAAAAAACAATTCTTTACTTTCATACACATTTAATTTATTTTTTCAAATGTTTTTCCATAGTTCTTGTTTCATCATCAGATTGGAAAAATAAGTTAAATTAGTTTCAAGGAAATGTCCAGTAAAACATGTTTTAAAAAAACAAGAAAGTGACCTATTTTGAGATTATTTTAACGTTTAATCACTACAGAATAAATTCATTTTTTGTTCAATTCCAAAATAAAATATCTGCACGAATGTTCAATTTCAGCAATCTTTGTAAAAAAAACAATGATAAATCCAACTGCTAAGTGAAATTACTTTGACCTATACAGTAAAAACCTTATGAATGAGTAATCACACTGGTTTCAAATTTGATATGTGAAAACATCTGACTTGCCTTAAAGATAATCTATGATTTGTTTTTAACAAAAACCATACTTTTAAACACAATTTTTATAAAAAAAACTTTGTTTTTAATGTATTAATTTAATATACGACTGTGTGCTGTATTGTTAATTTGATTTTATTAAAATTTGTTTCAAGCTAATTAAATTTATAACAAGGGACATTAAAAACTTTACACAAACAGTGTATATGCAAATAATGTCTAGCTATTATTTACCAGTCATTGCGATATAATGTGCCATGAATCAGTCCCTCTACTCTGTGATCCATCAAAACAATTACATAGTTCTTCTTTTTTTAAGATTACTTTATGGTAATTACAGTAATGAGGAAGAGGGACTGGCATACCCCCGAGCTTGAAGCACATACAAAATTTTTTGTGTGTATTTTTTTTGTGTATTACAAAAGTTGACTCCAAAACCAAGAATCTCAACCTCGATGGAAAAGTGAAAGAATGGCAAAACAGAAAATAACATTTTCATGAAAAGTTTTCTTAATTATTTTTGTTGGGTTCTGAAGTGCACTTTTGAACTTGATTTTAGTTTGGTAATCCATTTAGCCTTATATTTCATTGTCATTTACCAAACACCTTGCAGAAGCGTGGCTATTGGTGTTCACTTTTACCTTGTTGATAAAACTAGAGACCATACCAACACAAAGTCAACCTCATATTTCTGTAGTATATTAGCTATTCTTGTTATTTGAGCCTACCTTAATAAGTTAGTGATCCAAAAAAGCATCAAAACTTTTAATGAGCCAAATGTGATTCAATAAAATATTTAAAAAATAAGTGCAAAACAAAATGAAACGTTAATATTCTAACTACATAACTTATTGCAACCCTGTATATACTGTCAGTCATAAATTACAATTTACAACCATTACCAAATTTGGTGAAAACTAAATCCCTATATATATAATACAACTTGAATTTTTTTTCTATAGATTTTTTGTAATGTTTAAATAGCCCTAAGTCATGATAGCAGATCTGTTTTTTAAGTAAGGCCTGCATGTAAAAACTAAAATAACAACCATCCATCATAAATTCACTTATTTATACATTTTTCCCTTTTTATGTTTCAACAATAATGCACAAGTTTTTGTAAATCTTCCTCATAGAGATCAGCTGCCACTGAGGATAGCAAAACATTCTCATCATTTTTAATCCTTCACCTTTGTTAAAATGCTTGCTCTTGAAGAACTGTTTCAGATGCTGCAGAAGCCTGAACATGACCATGGGAGTTTACTCCTCGGACCTAGAACTTTTTTCTCATTTACAATGTACACTTTACATGTCTATAGGTAGATGTAAAAACATATACCGATAACTGGCTAATCAGTAATATTAAACATGATACATTTGTACTAAACAGAATACAGACTGACATCAGCTTGTGCGCAAGGAATGGCAAGAGCCCACCAATTTATTCTATTATGTGTGTGTGTATACACAATCTACAAACAAACCTTACTTAAGAAACAGCCTTCATATATTGAAGTTAAAATGGTACTAACACAATAAAATTTTAGTAAACTAAAAATCTTCCATTCTAATTTTAGTAATTTTAAAATTTTACTAAAAAATTAGCTATTTTATTCACATCTAATGAATTCGAACTGATAAAAAAATCTGGTGTCTGTATGTATTATCTGCAAATGATTCAGAAGAATTTTATAACAGTATTGGAAATATTATATTTAATGTATTAACATGATTTCAATTTACATTTTAATTCAAAACAAATATATCTCATGTTGTTTGCACAATTAACAATAAATATAAAATCTTCAATAGCAATGCAGTGATAGTAATGGACATTTTGTTTCTGGGTTTAAATGAAAAATTCATTATTGCAAGTGATTTGTGATACAACTTCCACCAGAACAGTAAAATAATGAAACAAATAAAAAATTCACTTTAAGTGTCCAATAACTTTTTACAATAACTTATCTGTATTTTAACTTTTTTTACAAGCAGGCAGGACAGAAACAAATAAATTATATGCTACTGTCTTGATAAAATAAATAAACTTGAATGCTTAAATAAGTCTTATCGGCTGAATTGTTCCCGGTATTGCCCGTGGTGTGCTACAACCCAAAGCATGATTTGGCAACACTGTTCTAATTTACAATGTCACCAGATTGAGCATTCTTGCGTTGTGTTGTAGCAGACTGTGGAGAATGACAGAGGAGACATTTGGCAATGTTTGATATGAATTGTGAAATAATAATTATTATAAAACAAAAAAATGTAGTTACAAAAAAGTAAAGGAATAATTGAAAAGTAAATGGAAGCAGCTAATATAAGTTGATAAAAAATAAACTGATATTTCAAGTTCATGCAGAAATCTCTGAACCAAAAACAAACTTTTATGATTTTTTTTAAGATATAAAAAAATGTTCTCAGATACTAAATTTGGTCATTTCAACGTAACATGTAAATATATTAATTCCAGTATTATAACTGTTTTTTTAGACTGACAGTTTAAAATATTTAAATTTTGACAACACTTCCAAGTTGTTTGAGGGGAAAACTACAATGCAACCAAATCTTACTTAACAATAACAAATATCCTCCTCTATCATTAAAACGAAATTATCTAATGGAATTGCTAATCAGTGTATCAATAAAATAAATATAATCACCTAATTTCTACCTGCTTGTACTGTACATAGAATTAAAGCTTTTAATAGTTTGTATGATTTTCGCTGTCTTTCCTACTAAATAACCTGCAACGACCTGAATGTTGGGTTGCTGAACCTATTACTTCCATCCACCTAAGAACAGAAATCAGATATTTTACGACAGCATAGTTTTATGATGAAGAGGAAATGAGCTCGAACAGGAAATCACAGATGGTAATAGAATATCTTTAAAGACATTTAGGAGGAAAAGGCCAATGTTGATGGACACTATGGAGTCAAGGACTGAGATGGTGGGGTTTAAGACTCTATGAAACAAAAACTACCCTAAATTTTAATTTTTGTCTCGTATATCTCATATACATTGATTTTACACTATTAGAATGAAATTTCTGATGAACTGAACACAAACAGTAAACTGAGCGAGATATAAAGTATAAAAGACAGTTTGCAATATGTTTTGGTTTTTAACACTTCATTTGAACAAAAATGAAAACAAATTTACAACATAAAAGCTGAACCAAGGGACTCAAAGAAATGTATACACTATATACAAAAAAATAATAACTTCAACAAAATTGATATGAACATTGTTTGAATATTCACTTTTCACAAGTTTAAAATTAAACATATAAAACATATATAAACAATATCAGTTACAGATATTGCAACACAAATAATTTTGTACTTTCAGATACCTTTAAGATGAAATTAAATTTTTGAAATGCCTCACTGACCTGCTAAATGTATATTCGCTTTCAGCTCTGAAGAAATAAACGTGATTCTTAAACTGAAGTTTGAAAACAAAATCTTTGTGTATTGCGTCCTTATCCGAAGGTGTGGACACAATGTAGCCTAACAAAGGTAAACTGGCCAGTGGTGAATCGTCCTGCTTAACAAATAAACAAAACTTGTTCTTACATGCTATTTTATTTACATGTATGAAATTATTTTCCCTTACAAGCTTGAACACAATGTAGCCTAACAAAAGTAAACTGGCCAACAGTAAATTGTTCTGCTTAACAAATAAACAAAACTTGTTCTTACATGCTATTTTATTTATATTTAAGACATTATTTTTCCTCACAAATCTTAATATATAAAATTAATACAGTTACAGTGTATCATAAAAACTTAAAGTTTAAATTTCAACAACTTTTTTAAAAACATTTTATTAAGTTAAAACACATGTTTTTAGAAATGTTGATTTTATTTTATAATTACTACAAAAATCAGCTAATACCAATAAAAAGAAAAAGATGAAATAACACACACTCTGAAGTAGAAAAAATTTTGTACATCAGAAAAATATGAATATAACGAAATTTTACTGCCATTATCGTATTTTAAACATACATTAAAATCCATTTCAAATTAAGTTCATAAAATCTCTCTGAAACACTACTGGGAAGCTAGATTGCTCTGCAAAACAGCTGGATGTTAAATAAATTGCTTGAGTAAATAAACGGCTGAATGAACGAGATAGCAAGCTACAAGTTTAAGTCTGTTCAGAAAAGGATTCCGTCAAGGACAGTTGAATGGATGGATAGTCCAGAAACCAATTATGGGGACCTTGGAGTAAAATCTGCGATCAGGAGCGCTGATAGGGAAGACGGCCTTATACATCTTAACACTGCTGATCGTAACAAAATACCAGAGCAGGGAAACACTGCAATATCCAGGACCTGTAGAACTATTCCGACACCAACATCGCAAACATATATGAGGTACCAATTTCATATTCATACATTGCCTGCCTTACGCAGATTAAATTAGTGAAATTCAATGTAAATTTAGTTGATAAGAAAAATAGAAACATTGGATAAAAATAATTAATCCATCCAAATTTCAAGCATGTGTAGATAAAATCAATATTTTATATAACTGAACATGTTTTCACAAGCAATTTAAAGAAATACAATAGAACTAGCAATTGAAATTATGTGTATGTTTTGAAATTATTTACATATTTATCATATAAAAATATGTCGAGAGAAATGAAACTGTATAAATGAAAGATTACTAAAAAGAATAAATACACACCAATTAATTTGCATTGACTACATAAATTTATTATCAGAACAAATATTTATTAGTGGTTAAATAATAAATTGTAAATTCAAATTAATATAAGGAATAAAATAGTGTATCCAGAAAGAATTATTAAAAATCTGATTAAATATAAAATGTTCTAGTTATTGGAATTATCCATAATGTAAAAGAAAAATTTGTGTTAAATAATTTACTAGTTATAGTGAATAAAGCATAAGTTCTTTGTGAAGTGAAATTTTCTTTTAAACAGTTATTTCCACAGATCACTCGATCTTAAGAAAATATTTATATATTAAAAAATTGAATATATAAATATTAAAATTCTGCAAAGGTGTGTGGTTGTAAGAGGCCATTATACCAGGGTTATGTAGTTTGCTCTAAAGAAAATTATAAAGGTTTACTTTATCCCAGTTCACAGCAGGTGAGTAACTAATAATATTGTTTAAATTAAATATTTAAATATATAATGGGCATTAGTTACTGCAGCTTGGCAATAAAAGGTTAGAAGGATAAAAGGGACAACCAGGCACATTCTACTGTTGCCCCCCCTACACATACTATTTTATATTTTAGTGTTATGCATATTTCAATATCAGTTTCTTCGTGTAACCTTTTTTTTACCTGAAATGTTTTATAGAAGAAAAGGCAGAAGTTAGTAAAGACGACCCAAAGTTTCTGCCAACCATTGCTGTTTTTAAACTTTCTTAACAGGTAGCCACTTAATTGATTCTGCAACAGAAATATTATTAATATTGAGAAAGGATGAAAGAGTGTGAGTAATACAGTATTATTTCCATGCTCATTATATTAATCATTTATGTAATAATAAATAGTTTTTTTTTTATACTATAATTAGTAACTTAAAGCAGAGTTGGCAAACTAACTTCAGTGTGCTCAAAATTATTGTTTAAGCTTTATATTTAATTTAAATCATCATGAACATGTTTCTTTATTCTATAAACAAATCTTGGTATTAAAGTTAAAACACTTATTGTAGTTTTTAAATATTTGTACTTATGCAACGTATTCTGTTCTGCAGATTGCCTCGTTATTTAGCTCCCTATTAATTATTCCATAGAACAGAACTGATGCCCTCAACAAATCAATTACAGTGATAGCTTGTATGTTTTGAAATTCTTCAACATAAAATAACTGACCATGCTCAATTAATAAAATTTTTGTGATGGTTCCATCGGAAGTTTGTATAGTTCTTTATTCTCTTGTTGGTGGAGTGTGAAGTTGTGTATCTGAATAAAAAAAATCCATCTTTTCTTTATATGTTATTGCTTGGAAATAACATCACAGCACAGCACAATCAGTGGTGTAAACATATAATTTTAAATTATTTTATTCTTTTGCTTATGTATATATATATATATATATATATATATATATATATATATATATATATATGTTTTATTTTAAGGTGAAAAGCACATTGAGGCTATTATCGCCTCCCTAAATGTATGTGTGTAAACTGTTAAAGTCGTAAGTGTGTGTGTTATACTGCGAGGGACGTTTAAATCCTTTCAATAAGTGCAGCGCGTCTGCACCCCCTGCAGGGACCCACACACACACACATATATATATTATTATTATTAGTATTTGTGTATAGACCCTGTTGGATCACGCAAAGCACTCCGACTCATGTCTTGTTCCTTCTAATCCTCCACACCTCCCTCATCCTGTCCCCATGAATATACGGGACAGGATATCTCCTCCGCTCCTCTGGCCATTTTACCCCTGCTCTCTTTGAGATTTCATTCTCTGGGATTTTCCACCCAAGCATCTTTCTCCTGTCTTCAATGTCTGTTGAGTCTATTTCTATATCATGTAGGTATATATATATATATATATATATATATATATATATATATATATATATATATATATATTATATATTCATTGTATTGTACTTTTTGTTTATTTCTTTCCAATTACAATTTTACATCACTTTCGTTGTGTTGAGGTTAAGTGTAAAAGAGGACCTAACACTGTCTTAATAAGTCAAGTAAATAAATAATTGGCATGACCACCAAATTAGAAGAAAATAAACTTACTTCTACAGCTATCAGCTGATCCTCTATACTAATGCTGGTGTTTCTATGCCAACACACATGAACAGTAGTGTTGCTCCGCTGAGGCGACACTTTGTTGTTAGCCCCATCTTCTTGACCACATTTATCCATCACTTCATCTGATGAGCCTGACAGCAAAACAATCAGTTTTATCCCAGCTAGGATAATAATAACGTCTTCAAAATTAAATTTTATTATACATGAATTTGTGCACTGCTTAAAAATTTGAAACTGATATAAACATAATCTCAATTTTATATACAAAATATGGTAACACATGTTTGGTTAATTATATGTGTTATTTTCCTACTTTTTACTACAATAACCAATGACAATATTCTTAAATTAAAATGCTTTTTAATTAAATAAAAGATATATATATATATATATATATATATATATATATATATATATATATAAAAAAAAACAGGTCCAGGAATGTGCATAAATACCAGCCTGCAGAACATATTTTATAGTCTCAATTAACTGTCACCCTTTTAACCATCAAGCTAATTCTGTTATCTAATATTTTTAAACAGTCTTCCATAATAAATAATTTGTAATAAATAATAAAAGTAAGCTACTAGACAAGACACTATAATTGGATACAACTTATTTGTAGCATAGGTGACGGCAGACTCTAAGAGCTACCCAAAGCAAATATTGATAATTGAGAAGTAAACGATCCAATCACTTAGAGGAATGAGGTAAAAACACTTCAAATAGTGTCAAAAAAAGTCCAAAATGAATTTTTCTATTGAAAGATAAAAGCTCTACGTATGACATAATACTATTTAGCATATAAGTTGGTCATGTACTAGTTTTTTGTACTTGTTATATAAATCTGTGTCCATTTTCTTCGTAAAAGCTATATTAAATCAAAAGAAATTATAAAATTAATTTCAGAATTTTTTCTTCCCTTCATTTTTTTGTTTAAACAAATTCTTAACGTATATGTGCCCAGAGAGTAAAGGAGAGCTTCCGTGGTCCCCCGATTCTATTTTAGGTAAACTTAGATGTGGGACACTAATTGGGAACCACTGCTGTAGTTGTTATAAACACTTTTAATTTTGCCATATTTTAGCAGCATGTGGTATTCTTTTGGAAGTAATGCATGTGGATTCATGTTTAATTACAGAACAAACATGGTTCCTCTTGACTTGAAATTATACATGATTGACCAAGTTTGTAATTTTTTTTACAATTTGAAATTGAGTTATTGGAGCAGCAATCAATAAGATTATGTTAGGCACAAGTCCATACTGTCTAAGAATAAATTATCTTCAAGTTCTAAAAAATATTTCCTTTACATTAAATTGTAGCCTGATTCAGTTCTTTCTTGGTACACAAATTTATTTTGGTGCTGGTAATGACTTGGGCAAGTTAATTATGCAAGCAAAATAAGTCCTTCTATTTTACAATCGTGGCTATTCAAAATATCATAAATTCGATATCTAATACTTTCCACCACCATAATCAGTGTTAAAATGCTAATTCGTGAAGATTCTAATGCTGATTAAAATGAAACCAGATTTTAAAGAATATTTAAATTTTTTAACGGCTACCATTTCAAAAAAAATTGTAAATGTAATGTTTTTTTTAATTCATTTCCATGTCAGCAGAGTAGCAACGGAGCATAAAAAATACTTTGGGTACCAGAGAAACACATTAAGCTTAAACTAATTTCCCCACAAAAATATTTTCAAGAAGAAAACATAACCAGCAAAAGACTCGATCACTATTCCTAAATAGCTTCAAATTTTTGTTAAATAAATTCATTTTAAATTTTCTAAATAAAATCCAAATTACCATGGATTACGTTACAAAGGGGATTATAAAAATGTTGAAAACTTTGAATTATCTAGAGTGTAAGCTGTACGTAATTTTTGGAATGCAATAAGAGACAGACTGTTTTTTGGAACTGGTACTTAATAAGGAAATTTGCAATCATTTGTGCATGAAAACAATACACTCAACAAGAACATAAACCTAGATGCCTGGGACTATGTTAAAAAACTTAAAAATGAAAACAAACCCTGAGTGGTCAAAACAGAAGAGAAACCACACGCCACCAAGAAAATGAAGAAGCAACACAGTATCAAAAATAGGTTGTGTTCGAGGTAAACCTAGCCCAGGCTTAAGTTGAGCACTTGAGAACAAGAAATGATCCATACTCTCAAAAATGTCTTGTATTGTTTTTGAATACACAAATGTCCGGAAAAATAGTAATAAATAAAAAGAGTCATTATATAATCACAAGTGACCTAACACTTCACACACACACATGGCCTACAAATATATATTAGTTATTATTACTTACTGCAAGATTTCAGGCTCAGATAGTTAACCTTGTCTTCGCGACCTCTAGACTTGCTGTTGTCGATAGCTACAGTCAAGTCTTCCAGCCATTTGTCTTTCTCTTCTTGACTGCCAGCAGCTAATGTTAATACCCTGCAATATAATAAACAACTTTTACATTTACAGACTGCAGTCAGGCATGACAGGAGATGATGTAATTATGTTATATTTATAAAATTATACAAGTATGTGGACATAATTGCTCAAGTTATGCTCAAATGAAATTAAAGCCTGTATATATACATATATGAAATTTAACTCCATTTATTTAATAAATCCATTATTTATAGAACCAGTAAAATTACATTCTACAGTGTAACCGCAGAGAGAAACAAAGCTCTGTAAACGGACTGGTACTTAAAAAAATTAACTATAAAACTAAGATTACAAATGTAAATTCAAAATACATATTTTCAAACATATATGAGGCTTGTCTTTTAAGTAAGTATCATTTTGAAATTCTAACTTACACGCCTACACATGTTAAAAAAGGAAAAAAGTGTATTTATAGTCCTCAGTGCTATATATGTTCTGTTTCAAGATCTTAGTGTTGATTTCAAGGCTTTTCTATTAAGTGATAACATTTTCATTTCTTGTGTAGCACAAACACAACTATTTTTGTCACTACCTCTTTTGAGATTTTTTGGTAAATTAATACTCATGTTTTTAGTTCTACTACTCAAATTAGAATATATAGTCTCGAGTGACTCAATACATTAAAGGTTCTAATCTGAAGAGATTTACCAAACTCAAAGGATATATCTCAATTATAAACTGATTCCCAATTATTATTTTAATATTATGTTTTGAAAAAATTGCCATCAAGTAATACAATTATTATAAGCATCTCCCCATGCTGTTATTCCATAATTAATAAGACTTTGAATGAGAGTATGATAATTTCATGAAATTTCAGAATTTTTACTTTCATTACATTAAAAATGTATTTATCCGGAGTGGTAAAAATACCTGATAGTTAGGAGGAAGTGGGTTGACATCAAGTACATGAATCAGAGGGAGTGGGTTAACTCTACTTGCCAATTATTGTCATTTGAGCGAACACTGAGTAGTGGTTGCCATTGAAATACTTGCAAAAAAAAAAATTATACATAACATAGATCATTCTATCATCATTTTATTTATTTTTTCTTTCTTTCTTTTTTTTTGTGTTTAACGTCCGACTATTGTGCACACTTGGGCTAATGCAGACGATGGGATGATTTATGAAAATGCCAAGCCCTGACCGGGAATCGAACCCGGGTCCTCGGGGTGAAAGCCCAGTGATCATGTGGTACAACTTGCTTTTGCTGAAACGATGTTAGAAACAAGGATGAAGCCCATTTTCATGAGTCAGGTTTCATTAATAAACAAATTTTACTATTAATCTGAAGCAAGTCCATGAGTGTCCACTTTACTTACAACAGCACTGTGATGTGCTGTAATAAACTGTGGGATTGTTGGTAAATATTTCCAAACAGGATGACCAAAAAAATGATTTTGCTCAAATATAGTCAATAAACATAAACAAAATATTATACTGGTTCTTTCAAGAAATTGGGTTTCCTATCACCAAAATACTGGAAAAATCAGCCTAATTTCTCTAAACTGGTTAATCACATTTTGCTAAAATGTTTGTAGTATTTGTAACTCATTTTTTTTTTTGACAAAATAGCAGCAAGCACAAAAATTATATAATGTACTTATGTATTTAATAAATGGTGGTATATTGGTTTGCATAGTATACCTGTTGCCTCCGTATATAATAAATGCATTAGCTGTAGGAGTGTCCACTCTTTCTTCTATTGTGAGCGTGTGTAGAGGCAGTTGTCCATGGACACTGAACACATGCCCCACTCTATTCGTATACAACAGAACATCTGAAAACTGAAGCAGGAAACCATTCAATAATTATATAAAAAATTAATTGACTATACAAGGTCTGTTCAAAAAAAGACCAAACTTCTGAAATTATGACCAAACCTTGTACAGTTTGGATTAAAGCGCTATGATACACCTAGTAACATTCTTTAGAAGCAAAACGAGGCTCATGACGTGGTAATTGATCAGTTAGAAAACAGAACCAGTCAACCTCTCTGCTACGTAGTAAAAAAGTGAAAATGAAGGACTTTCAAAAGCAATGTTGGAACATTAAATTTTGCTTTAACATCAGTAAATCTTTTTCTGAAACATGGGCATTGCTTCAGAAGGCCCACAAGGATAATTGTATGAGCCATACACAATGCTACAATTGGTAAAACGCACTTCAAATGGGAAAGAACATCAACCGACAAAAATCCTGGATCAGGAAAACCCTCAACCTCAACAAATAAAAAAAAAATTGTTGTTCAATCTGTGATTCGTGAAAATCACCGTTTAACTGTGCAAGAGGTTGCAGAAATTGAGATCAGCATTGGGTCGTGCCATGAAATTTTAACAGAAAAACTTTGCATACTATGCGTCTGCGAAAATAGTGCCACGACTGTTAACAAGCGACCAAAAGATTCCTGTCATCATTAACAAAAAATTGCTTCATTGTGCTAACAGCAAAAAAAACCTTATGAAAACTATCATCACAAGTGACGAAACCTGGGTATATGGATATGATGTCGAAACGAAGCCATAAACCTCACAGTGGGTTGGTCAACATTTGCTACGTCCAAAGAAAGCACACATGATTCGCTCAAACATGAAGTCGATGTTAATTGTTTTCTTTGAGTGTCATGGAATAGTTCCCTTGAATTTGAACCACAAGGTCAGACAGTCAACAAGGATGTTTTAAGGCATTTACAGGAAGATGTGCAATGAAAGAGGACTGAACTATGGAAAAACAAGAATTGGATTTTGCACCACCACAATGCGCCAAGTTACTCTGCTGATTGGCCAATTTTTGCTGCTGACAGCCTTTCTTCTCCATCTTCCGTACTAACCAGATAACGCTCTAGCAGATGTTTCCTATTTCCTAAACTAAAATTTACCTTAAAAAGACATTTTCAAAGTGTAACAGAAATTCAAGAGAAATCGCTTGCACAGCTATAAGAAATCACACCAAACGAGTTCCATGGAGTATATGAACAGTGGGAAAATACTAGGACTGACCAGTGCATAATAAGCAAGGGGGAGACAAACATAATAATATTTTGAAGGAGACAAACATGTCTAAAGTTCTTAGTATTGTAATAAAGATTTTATGACTAAAGTTCGGTCTTTATTTGAACAGACCCTGTATGTACTGTACAATAACTTGAAAAACAAATGTCTGTACTGTGTGTAAACAAATGAACGTTAAAATTTTACCAAGATCATAATTTTTGAACAAACGCTAAGCCCTTGTTTACAAATTTTAAAAACCAAAAGCAAATTTCCATTTATTCTTTTTAGAATTTTTTTAAATGCTGTGAGTATGAATTTGTATTATTTAAATGTAGGACACATTTTTAACATGTTGCTTAGAAAGAAACTAAAAGACACAAAATTGTATGTTTGTAGCTAACGTGCAATCTCGTTTATGTGGTCTTTAATTAACCAGATCAATTTTTTCTGAATGTAATTTTTATTTTGCTGTATTAAAAAAAAAACTGACATGTCTTGAGGAAAAACCAGTAATTATTCACTCATTGACTGTTGTATTATTTTTAGTTTCTCTTTCAATTGCCTCACAATCAGAAAAGAACTGATTGATTCTGCAGGGTGTCTACCAGCTCCCTTAAGGAAAAATCAGGGACTTCTTGGGGACTTTTGGGGATATAAATTACAAAAATATGGGACCTTGAATTTTTTTGACATTAGCGTTACTGTATATAATATAGGCTATAGTTCCTAGATTAAATACAGTAGATGGAATGCAATTACCTTAAAAGTAAGTTTTTTGGAAGCCTACTTGAATTTTTGGCTAATAGAGGCACATTCTACTATATACAAAACCGTAAACTTAATGGAACAGCCTAATCAAGTTAACTTAGTTCCAATGTTACATTGTGCTGTAAGCAGTTCAGCTGTGTTGCATAGCAGTACGCCCACCAATTAGTGCCTGAAATAGTAATAGACCTACTTTCATATGCTACTTAGAATAGGTTATTATTTTCCTTTAAAGGTTATTCTGTATATTAAATGTAGAAATAAGTTATGAACATACCTTATATTTATAAACGAGAACACTTGATTAATAAACTCTAGATATGCACACTATTTATATTTACTATAAAAAGTTTACTTCTTCTAATTTATTTATTTATGTAAAAGCTTTCTTTTAGTTTTTCAACTTCACTTTCCTTTTTTCTCTCTTCAGATCATCCTTTCTTTTAGATGATGAATTTCTGAACATCTGTTCCCCCACATTGTAATGTTGTATGAGAAATCACATAATAGAGAGCAATAAAATTTCAGCTTTAGTCATACTAGCTAAGAACCTAGACATATGTAATTTTATCACCAGTTGAAATACAAGAATTCAACAAAATATTTCCACTGTTAATACTAGGCTCAGATGTAAGCCTACACGGGACCTCACTGAGTCAGGCCAACCATCACTACAACCACTAACAACCTTGGCTTAGGTCTAGATAGGTTTTTACCGGTAAAACAATATATGGTTTGTTGTTTCCTCTGCTCATTATTTTCAAATTCTAAATGCTTTCTAACTTTTTTATGACAGGTTAATAATGAATAGACCCCAGAATCTGAAATGTCAATTCATTTTTTGCATAAAATACGAAACGCAGAAAAAACGTCTTTACCAGTCTGTAACCAACACTTTCTATTTGGAAATAATTTTCATTCCGTGAATCTTGGCAACATTTTCCTCTACTATGCTTAGGCATTGTTCATTTGACACTTCATGAGGTAGGGCATATTTATACAGTGTAGGTTGTTTTTTTTTAAATAGTGATGTTTTAATATTTTTTTGTTTTATTTTATACTATACTATCTAATTAACACATATTCATCTTCGAAAAATATTTTTTGTAAAGCTTAATTTAATACACAATTTACCAGTTGGCGTATTATTAAGTACATGTACTTACACATAATTATACATGCTTATTACACATTCTGTTTTTTTTATTTTTTATTTTTTTTTTGAATTGGTGAGAAAAGCACATGAAGGATTTTGCCATATTTCTTTTTTTCGTTGGTTCATTTTCGTAATGAAAATATTGTTAAAACAATGGCCTCCATTATTTGTGAACTTCGCGATTTGTTTCTTTTGTGTTAGATTCACCAACCGTGTCAGTTAGGTCCCTGAGTTTTTTTTTTTTAATAAAGTTTTTTTTAACATTTTTGTGATCAAAAACGTGTTACTACAGGATAACTAGTTCAATTAAATAGATTTTTCAGCAAAGGCCATGTCAGTTTTGAGTATTATTATTATTTTTTAATAAAAGTGTTTTCATCATGCAACTGTGTTAGGTTCACCACCTAAAAACCATGTCAGGTTATTGAGTATTTAAAAAAAAACAACTTTTTTTATTGTTTTAGTAATCAAAAACATGTTATCAACTTCCGCACGGTAGCAATTTTGAAGTTATGCGGGTTGCTTTTATTTTCGATTTTTAAAGTACTTCCTGTGCTTTTAAATTTTGGATTACTGCTTTTGGGCATGTAATAAAGCATTTTCGTGAAAAAATAACCGAGAAACCTAAAACAACCTACAATGCATATTTACCCCTCATGTAAAAAATATCTAAATCGAGAATAAAATTAAAACAATTCACCTACGAATATAGGCTAACTGGTACTAATGTTTTTATCAAACAGTCAGCTGCCATTTTGTTTTATTATGAGGCGTATATACCGAAAAAGGTATTTGTACTAGATATTTTCCAGTATAGTATATACAGAGTACGATTACTTGAAATACTAGGTATACTGAATACTAGATGCAAACCGCTTGAATTCTGTCTTTGGATGAAAATGTGCATGCATTCTATATGATGATGCTACTTAACGATACTCCATACTTCATACCTCCCCACTACTTCTGCCTAGTATCCTTTAGTCTATAAAGGAAATATTAGCACGAAATCTTGTCACACATTTCTTGTCACAAAGTTTATACCACTTTATTAGTTCAATATTAATTTTTACGTATACTGTAATTAATTTATCATGGACTTGTTTTCACACTTCCTCATAAAAAACCATAAAGTTTCTGGTATGATTTTTTTTATCAGCATGTCAATGGTAACAAACGACTGAACAATCGATGTTAATATTAATACATACCTAAAACAGATGCGTTGCGTATCACACTGGAACGTAACTGAACAACATAAAGGAATTGATAACCGTTATTTTAGTCGGACGATAAGATATGTAAAAAATAACAGCTACGTACTATTATACATGGCTGGTACCAGTTATTTATTTAAATACTATTGCAAAAAGATGCCCGAAACTGTTACCTGGCATCTATTACTAAATTTTCGTGTTTATAAAATTACACTGGTCATTTTTGATAAATCATTCATTAAATTCTTTTCGTTTTCCGTATCAAGGCTTATTTATCGGAATTTCGTATTGCAAATTATAAAATCAATTGAGAAGGAAAGAAAATTATTATTTTCTAGGAAAAAGGGGGACTTTAATTCTAAATTCTAGTATTATCCGTGACATCCAGGAACACTTGATAAAATCCGTGTCTTTTCCGGGACATCGGGGATATCCGGGACTAGTAGACACCCTGTTCTGACAACAGAACAAAACAAGAGTGGTGGTGATCTGCAAGTGGAATGTATATATAATGAATAGCTGTTGTAGTGCCTTATTACACTCACAGCAAACTTTACACAATAAAAATAAGGGAACAACTGATTCTGAAAAAACAAAAATTGCTGCTGTTATCACATACGAGGTGTGTTAAGAAAGTAACGAGAATTTTTAAATTTCACTGGCTTGGAGAGTTCGATTATCAAACATTTTTTTAATTATGTTGGTATACATAATATGTATACAACACATAAGTATGATAAAACTTTCAGCTGTTTTCATTGCTGACTTTGTCTGTGACAGCCACTAAGGTTAGATATGTTTTTATGAGCTTGGCGATTTTCGTTTGTTAAAAGAAATGGATCAAAGAATTTGTATAAAATTTTGCGTAAAAAATGGAATAAAGTGTAACAAAGGCCTATGGTGAGTTTGCTATGAGTAAAGCAAGAGTTTACGTGTGGTGTAAGTGTTTCCAAGAAGGCCGTAAAGACGTTGAAGATGATGAACGCCCTGGACACTCCAGCACATCAACAACCGATGAAAACGTAGAAAAAGTGAAAGAAATGGTTATGAACAATCGCCGAATCACAATTAGAGAGGTCGCTGATGATGTTGGCATATCGACTGGATCATGTCATGACATTGTTTCCAATGTTTTGTGTATAAAATGCGTGGCAGCAAAATTCGTTCCAAAATTGTTGAATTTTGAACAAAAACAGCGGCGAATGGAAGTTGCTCAGGAGTCACTAAATGAAGTCAACGATGATGCAGAATTACTGAAACGTATTACAACAGGTGACGAAACATGGGTTTACGGATATGATGTCAAAACTAAGACTCAATCATCCCAGTGGAGGCATTCTGGCTCGCCAAGACCAAAAAAGGCTCGACAAGTGCGGTTGAATGTGAAGGTTATGCTCACTGTGTTCTTCGATATTAATGGCTTAGTGCATCATGAATTCCTGCCACCAGGTGAAACGGTCATAAGGAGTACTACCTACAAGTTCAACACCATTTGCGTGAAGCAATATGAAAAAAAACGCCCGGATCTGTGGAAAAACAATTCATGGCTTTTGTACCATGATAATGCACCAGCTCACATTTCATTGCTTGTTCGTGAATTTTTGGCCAAAAACAGTACTGTAACAATGCCCTAGCCTCCATATTCGCCAGACATGGCTCCGTGTGACTTTTTCCTATTTCCAAAAATAAAGAGAACCTTAAAGGGCCGTCGTTTTACAGCTGTAGATGACATTAAAAGTGCATTGCTGAAAGAACCAAAGGCTATCTCAAAGATCGAGTTTGAGAAGTGTTTCGAGGATTGGAAGAAGCGCTGGCACAAGTGCATAATCTCCAATGGGGACTATTTTGAAGGCGACAACATCAATGTAGAAGAATAAATAAATATTTTGTTCAAAAAATTAAAATTCTCGTTACTTTCTAAACAAACCTCATACTTCTTTGTGCACAAGATTCTGTAGTTTCATACTAATCACATCACACTTTGTATGCATTATAAAGGCATGTTTACAAGAGACATCAGGGTACTAACTGCCTGAGCTGGAAGCTTGTAACTGAGAAAAATAAACTTTAAATATGAGTTAAATACTTCTACCAAATTGAACTACATTACATGACACTATAAAAAATTTAACTTCCTAAAAGAACACAAAACGTACAAGGAAGAACATCCGTTGCAGGTAACCCTTCCTGGTAGAGAACTTATTGAGACAACCTTGCCTGAGGAACAAACGGTTAGGTATTACAAGGCTGTCAAAGCCGACCATGTCTCGCTGCAACTCACACAGCTGCACAAAGTTCTCCTGTAACAATATCAAGTAATATTAGTAATCCCATTAAAAAGAAAATTTAGAAAATATTTTGTTTTTATAAAACTGTTTGACCTTATAAACATTAATTCTGTTATATTTAAAACTATTGTTCCTTACCATATTTTTTTTCGTTCTTGATCTAATTGGAGATTTTAACTAAGAGCTGTATTTTTAAAATTGATATTCTGATACAATTAATTGGTACAAATACATCTGCCAGACAGATGACCTACCCACTTCCTTTTATTAGGCTAACTTGCTATTTCTCAATAAAATGTTTGTACATTTATATAATAATACACAATAAAAATATTTGTATAATAATATACAGTAGAAACTTCCATATCCAGAATTCATGTATCTAAAGTGACAAAAATTATGGATATTTAAAGTTATATGATAATATAATTAGTATGCTACATTGGCTCTTGTTGCATGACAACAACCGATCATCTCAGTCTGATCAATATTTTTGTGTTAATAATTTGTAGTTTTTTTCCAATAAAACTGTACATTGTTCTATTTCAATTCTCACAATCAGAACGGAACTGATTAATTCTAACAACAGAGGTGGTGATCTGCAAGTACAAGGCAACTGGGCACATTAAATATTGTATTTGAATTATGCACTTAGTGATCTTACTTGCAAATATTTTGCAAGCTTAAAGAACCTAACAACAAAACTATTACAACCTGTATATGCCAGTGTAATGGTACTTACAGACTGTCGTAACCTCTCTGCCATTTGTAGAACAGTATCTGTGAGTTGGTCTCTAGCTGTGATGCAGTCAGCATAGTCAATGTGATCATTGCTGTAATGATGTATTAACCCTGAAATAAATGTTAAATTTATAACACTCTGAATTTAAAATTAAGATATATAATATATATATATATATATATATATATATATATATATATATATATATATACACAGTGTATCTCACAAAGAGGTTTATGCATTTAATTCTTCAATGATCATTTTGAAACCATACATATTTTTTAAAGAAGGTAACTGAAATAGTATGTGAGAATTTCATCTGGTTCATGTTTGTAGAAATAAATGGCGGCCAAAATAAAGTGTAGGACTAATTTAATTTTTTTCAAACAAAATTTTACTCCTTAGTTATTAATTTTTAAAAAAATTTAATTAGATAAACACTAATTAAAAGAAAACTAAATAGCAATGAACATTTCATAAATCAGACCTATTCAAACTGGACACCATCAATAAAAATTTGGCAATATTATCAAAAGCAATGAATGGCCCACGTAGAACACTTTGCCTTTTGCTCAGTTGTAAAAACCATTTTGTAAATAACTAATCCCATGAAATGGCACCAAAAAATTAGGTTATGTTTTTGTTCTATTAAAAAAATAATTTAACAGATGTTAAAGAATTAACAACGAGATTATAGTGTGATTTTTAGGTATAGAATTTATTTATTTTAGCCGCCATTTTGTTTCTACAAACATCAGCCAGATGCAATTCAAATGTACTATTTTTGCTACCTTTTAAAATGTATGTATATTTTCAAAATAATAAATGGAGGAATGAGAAAATAATAGAGGATCAAATGCATAAACCTCTTTGTGTGTGTGTGTGTGTGTGTGTGTGTGTGTGTGTATATATATATATATTCAATATTTTTCCTTTGTAAGGACAGTTGAATAACCAATTTATAATTGTTATACAGTCGTATCTTGAAGTTAAATCACAGGAAACAAAATGAAGAATGGAAACAGGAGTACGAAATCCAATAAATTTATTGTAATATTAAAATTTGGATTGTGATTCCAAATAATTAAATTTGAATACATGTAAAAATATATAGCAACACTTATTTAGTCATTTATTTGAATTTAAAAAACACAGAAATTCTCACTGTCATTACAACCTATATCTTAGTTGAACAAAATTAACCCTTATTTTAGTACAACCTTTCACTTATGACATGAATTTTGATTGTTATTCAGTATGATAAGTGTTCGCTGGTATAATATAGCCTTTAGAATAGCTGTTATTATAGACTGTACATATGGCACAATGCTTTGTCTATTTTCTATCATTCCTTCGTCTACGCTGTCTAATATAAGATCAGACTAAATATAAAATAGCGCAATCATGTTGTGCATTCCAAAGGAGCAGAAAAGGTGTTGCAATAAAATGAAAGACCTCATACAGTCAAAGAGGATGCTTAGAGGTCCAGCTGGATTCCTTACAGGTGATGCTCATAGGCTGAACTGAACAGACCTGTGTAGAGTGACAGGATTTCTGACAGTTCACTGAACATTACATAGTCGTCTATAGAAAATGAGTTTCCACATGACAAATCTTTTGTGTAGGGAATGTGGTACAGCTAAACAAACAGCTCAGAATATAATGTTTGACTGTTCAGCTTTAGTCAGAAAACTATTTGAATCCCTAGGTACTCTATGGAGTGGCGCACAGATTGTCTGAAGCATCTCATGGTTCTCCAAAAATCTGAGATTGGGTAGAAAAGACTGAATCTGTAAATGAGGCTGCAGCAATAAGCTATATAGCTGAGTGGGAAAACCTAGATTATGGAAATTATAGGTCTTGACCCTCTGTGAAGGAAAAAAAATCTATGATCTCTGATACAAAGTCAGTCTAAGTTTATAATTAGTGCAGTAATACTGTATAAACAAATGTTAGCATGTTGTGTTTATCAATAGCAACCAAGCATTATACCACCCAAAATGCACCTGCATAGCAATTGCAAAAAAACCCATATGTTAGTATGTACATAACTAGCAACTAAGCATTACACCACCCAAAGTATGCCTGCATACCAATTGCACAAAAAACCTAGATGTTAGTGTGTACACAACTAGCAACCAAGCATTACACCACCCAAAGTATGCCTGCATACCAATTGCACAAAAAACCTAGATGTTAGTGTGTACACAACTAGCAACCAAGCATTACACCACCCAAAGTATGCCTGCATACTAATTCAACAAAAAGCCTAGATGTAAGTGTGTATATTACTAGCAACCAAGCATTACACAACCCAAAGTATGCCTGCATACCAATTGCACAAAAAGCCTAGATATTAGTGTGTACATTACTGGCAAACAAGCATTAAACCACCCAAAGTATGCCTGCATAGCAATTGCACAAAAAGCCTACATGTTAGTGTGTACATAACTAGCAACCAAGCATTACACCACCCAAAGTATACCTGCATAGCAATTGCACAAAAAGCCTACATGTTAGTGTGTACTTAACTAGCAACCAAGCATTACACCACCCAAAGTATGCCTGCATACCAACTGCACAAAAAGCCTACATGTTAGTGTGTACATAACTAGCAACCAAGCATTACACCACCCAAAGTATGCCTGCATACCAACTGCACAAAAAGCCTACATGTTAGTGTGTACATAACTAGCAACCAAGCATTACAACACCCCAAGTATGCCTGCATACCAACTGCACAAAAAGCCTACATGTTAGTGTGTACTTAACTAGCAACCAAGCATTACACCACCCAAAGTATACCTGCATAGCAATTGCACAAAAAGCCTACATGTTAGTGTGTACTTAACTAGCAACCAAGCATTACACCACCCAAAGTATGCCTGCATACCAACTGCACAAAAAGCCTACATGTTAGTGTGTACATAACTAGCAACCAAGCATTACACCACCCAAAGTATGCCTGCATACCAACTGCACAAAAAGCCTACATGTTAGTGTGTACATAACTAGCAACCAAGCATTACAACACCCCAAGTATGCCTGCATACCAACTGCACAAAAAGCCTACATGTTCGTGTGTACTTAACTAGCAACCAAGCATTACACCACCCAAAGTATGCCTGCATAGCAATTGCACAAAAAGCCTACATGTTAGTGTGTACTTAACTAGCAACCAAGCATTACACCACCCAAAGTATGCCTGCATACCAACTGCACAAAAAGCCTACATGTTAGTGTGTACTTAACTAGCAACCAAGCATTACACCACCCAAAGTATACCTGCATAGCAATTGCACAAAAAGCCTACATGTTAGTGTGTACATAACTAGCAACCAAGCATTACAACACCCAAAGTATGCCTGCATACCAACTGCACAAAAAGCCTACATGTTAGTGTGTACATAACTAGCAACCAAGCATTACAACACCCCAAGTATGCCTGCATACCAACTGCACAAAAAGCCTACATGTTAGTGTGTACATAACTAGCAACCAAGCATTACACCACCCAAAGTATGCTTGTATACCAATTACACAAAAAAACCTAGATGTTATTGTGTATATTACTAGCAACAAAACATTACACCACCCAAAGTGCACCTCCATACCAACTGCACAAAAAGCCTAGATGTTGCTTTCTCAAAGAATCCTTAATATCCTGTGGTAAGGAACTTTTTCCTCCATTCCTTTTTTATGAAGAACAACCCAACGTAAGTATGAATTAATGATATATGTCAAAACATTACATGCATGATGGGAAACATAAGCAAAGGTACAACTATATTTAATATATATTAATATTATATTATTATATTATATTAATATATATAATATATTATATATATATATATATATATATATATATATATATATATATATATATATATATATATATATATATATTAATATATATTTAATATAATTACATGTTATTATGTTTTCTAGTTATTTTCACTTGAATGTCACACTACTTTCTAGTGATATGGATAGACACTATCACTATCACAATATTGTATATTATCACTATCAGTATCACAATACATTCAAGTACAATATTGTACTTGATGCTTAGACAACTAACAAGATGTTTTCATAAGTACAAGGTGTAACAATAAAGAATTCAAAGTGATTTTTTTTTAATTCGAGAAAAAAGTAAAATAATTGTATGTCTGATTAAAACTTTCATGAAAAAAATTGAATTTGTAATCTACTGGACAAGTTCGTACTCAGCACCTTTTGTTTCTTTCAAAAAGGTAGCCATTCATATCTTTGAAAATTGTTAACTTTTTATCATACGCTTTTATGAAAATCTGATTTTATTATCCCAAGCACAAGTTATCAATAATAAAATTGCATAAATTATCACTTTTATATATTGATACTACTTAAAAGTGATCATATCTTGTTAATTTTTTAACATATGCTTTCATGAAAATCTCATTTTATAATACAATCAAGTTATCAATAATAAAATTGTATAAATTATTGTGTTTTACACACTTAAAGTGATCATAACGGCTGCTCCAACCAATGATTCACAAGACTACTTACTGTTCAATAAGTTCTTGTAATGCAACAGCCTATGTAGAGGTTTTAAGACAAAAACAGTGAGTGGCAAGTAGCAGATCTTCTGTGTTTCAAAGTCCCTGTACAGCTGCTCAAATTTGGCGTTTGTCCGGAAGTCAATATCCAGCTGCTCCAGCACTTCCAGGTGTTGGTCTATGTACCTTTCATACAGCTGCAATACCGTCATTGTATTGTTTTTAACAATATTTTCTTAAATTATAAGGACAAAAACTGTTACCGGTATGACATCAAAATTTTGTTATCATAATGTTTTTAAACCACTTTAACTGATCTAACAATGGCTTGACCACTGAAACCAGTAGTCACACAAAGAATAGAACATGGAGATAGTAAGACACTTAGCTAAAGGTTAACAGTTGTGTGAAGGCATAACAAATCAGCATGTTTAACTTTAATGTTATATTTTTATCATCAGCAGGAAACAGGTTTGGTTCGTAAAACAAACCTAGTAATTAAAATATCAATCTGTGTGCAAGTGCACAGAGCAATGTAAGGTACAGCTTGTCTTTATCTCAGAACAATTTCTGAAAATTTAAAAAAATATATAAATAAATGAAATAACAGTTTAAAATAATCAAAATACTGATTTACTAAAAATGTTTTTGTTGTTAGCAACCCACTACGAACGTAACCATTACTGTTCATATCACTAAACCTATAAATTAATGTGCACTGTAAACTTTCATGTTGAGCATTAAAAGCTAGTAAATAAACAGAAGGCTAAATTTCATAGTGTTACCCTATGTCAGAAAACATAATAAAACATGAGGGAGGCTACATTCCAGTTCAGCATTATGGACGAGTAATTTCATTCAATTAGGGCCAATAGATGCCAGCACAATATGTAATACTTAAAAACAAAAAATGATATGTAAATAAATAATGAGCTAATATATGAACTACAATTATACAATCATACACATCTACTATTTTATAAGGGACTACTTCACTTAATTACAAGGCATGTTCAGAAAGTAAGTGGCATTTCATTTTTCCGCAACTGCAGCGCTGCTATCGGCACTTCGTGCATGCGCATTACTCTTCCTCGTTCTTGCCTCTTCACTAACACCATTAGTCTTTCCAGTTTTCTGTGTGTATATGTTTAAGACAATTCATGAACCCACTGACTAAAAATTTGTAAGAACGGACAGTTCACAATGACAATGTTTTCTGATGAACTTATACAAATTTCACTATCTCTTTTGCATGAGATTGTTTCAGACCTCTAAGTTATCACAAGCCGTGTTCCAAAAATATTTAATGATGTCTACAAATCCCAACGACATTCTTACTCTGTACAGTGATTAGGGAGTGAACTTTCTAAATCAAATCATGACTGGTGACAAAACTTGGGTTCATCATGTCAGTTTGGAATCAAAACAGCAGTCAATGGAGTGCACACCGTTAAAAAAAAACAAAAATTCAAAACAATAGTACAGAAAATCATGTATACCATGTTCTGAGACAGAATAGGAGTTAACCTTTCCAGAGGTTAAACCATCAATGCTGCATGATATTGAGAGACCTTGAGAAACCTTCGACACACTATTAAAAACAAAAGGAGAAAGGTCTCAGTCAAGGAATTGTACTGCTTTATGACAGTGCTTGATCTCATGCTGTTGGTGACACGCCAGCTCTTATTCGACAGTTCCACTGAAAACAATTTCAACACTAACCTTACACCCCAGACCTGGTGCCATCCAACTACCACCTGTTCTTGCACATGAAACGTGAGCTTAGCTCTCATCACTGGAGGGACAATTCTTTGAGGAAGGAATGGATAAATTAGTCAACTGCTATAACAAGTATGTTGACTGCTATGACAATGGTGAAACTATACAATAAAGTAGTTTAAGATATCCTCTTTCACATTACATTATTTTTTTAAAAGTATTTAACAATTTTTTTCGAAAACAATACTTACTTTCTGTACACGCCTCATATAAGAGATAAGCAGTTAGAACATTTTTATCTTCTTGTCAGAATGTAAGAATGCAAGAATCATTTTAGTTAATGACATCTTGTGCCACTTACAGGTAGGAAATCCATAGCTTTGAGTATAATATCTCCTATCCTCTGCTGCTGGCCTGCCTTGTTCTCCCATGCAGCTAACCTCAGCTCTACATCTCGCAGCACTGTGCAATGTGCATCATGCAAAGGATCTATCAGATTAAACAAAGCATCGAGGCTATAGTGCGACTGCTCCTTGTGCACTTCATCTCGGAACCACTACCAGCACAGACAATAACATCACAATCAAACAAAATCTTGTTACATTTGAAAATTTTAAATTTCTTAACTTCAGTTTTTCTCCACAGTATTATTGTTATTGTGGAAGTCCTTAGGTCATGAAATAATTTAATATTGTAATATGTATTTTATTTTTTGCAACTAAATGTTCTCTAGTTTAACCTGGATTCGAGTGTTCAGCTGAACATGAATATACTGGAGCAGTTTTACTGAACAAACTCAGTTAAATAACACATTCAAGAGCGCAATGATTTTAAAAGTAGTTGATATAATCAGCTTTTAAACACTGTTTGAATACTGCCATGGGCTAATTACATCAGTGCACAAAAGTTGTGTGAATACCACCACTGGTTGATTAAATCGGTTCGCAAATACTGCCAATCGCTGTCTGAATACTGCCACAGGCTGATGAAATAAGGGCTCTATTGGATCGACTGAATACTGCTCCGGGCTGATTACAGTGGTCCTTAAAAATTGTTTAAATAACGCCAAAGGCCACAATGCTTCGAAAAGCTGTCCGAATACCACCATGACCCGATGTATTACAGGCTGTGTTCGTCTGACTAAATACTGACATGACCGATTTAATTGGTTTGTAAAAGTTGTCCGACTACTGGTAGATATAATATGGGCTTTGTTGGTCTGATTAAAATAACACTACAGGCCGATTACATAGGCTCTCAAAAGTAGTCTGAATACCGCTTCTTCTTAACAAAATTTGCAGGGTTTTTTCTTACATAAATGCTAAAAAATTATATATAAAGGATAAATGCAAAATATTTTCTATACATCTGTACTGTTTTAAATTAAACTGTTCATTGAAACAAAAATTTCCAAATACCATACAAGACTACATGGTAAATACAAATACATAATGTATTTCTACTGAAATTACCGTACGAAAATCTAAAACAAAAATACCGTATTATGTTTTTAACCATTGATTTCGATTATTTCGAGTACATAATTAGCACTCAAACATGCTTTCGTATAAAGTAAACATTTTATTAAAATTTGTTCATTAATAATTCGAATTACTGTACATCGTACGAAGTATCAAATTACGGCAAATATGGTAATATTACCATATGTGATAACACTGCATAACCAAATTTTCCTCTTTGTTTAGTTTAATCAATCACCATAAGTCCAAACTCGGAAAATGTAAACTGGTCATTAAAAATTGACGTTTTTACCCACAGAATTTTAAATCACAATATTTGAAGCTTTTCCAAGGACAGTAAAACATTTAACAATCTCATTTCATTATTAACAATGCCTATTTTATATAGTTCTTTTGAAATAGGAATACGGTATTCTTTCAACATTATTAGTAAACGACTTCTGGAAATTTACCTGCAGACTAGTGGCAACTGGCAACAATGTGTGCTGTAATATTTTCAAAGCAAACAGGTTTAACCACCTATCCATACATGGCCAAATCTTAAACTACTGCATAACCGAAACACAAATTAATATTTTACTTTTGATATATATTTAGAACGATTTGTTAGCCTAGGTAGAACTTACAGAAGTTAAATGTTTAATTAAATACATTGTATTTGTCAGATGTTTACAGGAGTTTTACGGCTAAAGTTAAGAATAATAATATAAGGTTTTCTGGAGGAAGTAGGAGTAAAATCTTCTTGGTTGAACTTATTTTGTTACCCACAAAGCCATCTGTGTGTTACTGGTTAGTCAAAACCAAGCTTGTAAATGTGGATTAATAAATAAATTGTCTCCAGTGCATCAAAATAATATCTAAAATAAAATAATGGTAGTAAAATCGAAATCTCATTTACAATCATAGTGTTGAGTATTTTCATTTAATTTTTATCTTTGAAAATATTACAACTTTTAATTTAGTGACAATCATGAAATAATACAATTCTGAAAAAAGGATATCTGCAGAATGCTGCAGGTTCTCTGTACTGCTGTCAATCACATTCACATATTTATTTGACAAGGCGAAGTATTGATCCAGCCTGACAAGGAGCAAGAGACTATATTTTGTACACATGCACAGTCCACGAGGGGTATAGACATATACATTACATTTATAATAGATCTATTAAAACAATATCCAATCTGTCAGTAGTGCAATCTATTGCAGATGTTGCCAATTTGATGTTGTGTTGACTGTACTTTTTACTCCCTTCACACTGTAGTA
Organism: Callitettix versicolor; assembly: GCA_022606455.1. Classification (NCBI taxonomy): domain Eukaryota; kingdom Metazoa; phylum Arthropoda; class Insecta; order Hemiptera; family Cercopidae; genus Callitettix; species Callitettix versicolor. Next base: position 55,175,352 of record CM040186.1, read on the forward strand.
TCACAATCAATAAACCGACTAACTGATAGTATTGCGCTCATTGACAGGTCGACAACAGTCAGTTTAGTCAAGTAATATTAATAGAATATGATTACAAGTGGTTAGACACTTGACCTTTGATGATAATTAAATTGTTTTTTTGTTTATATTATTTGTATATTACGTATTTTGATAAGGAAAATATGCATGCGTATTGTGTACACTATTGCCTAAAAAATATAAGTTAATAATTATTTGACCTGACACGTCTTTGACCCGAACTGTAAGCTTGGCCTGAAATAAAGTCAGAGTTTTTACTCGGTCCATAAAATTCGGGACCCCTATTTAAAAGTTTTTAACAGCATTTATTGTCATGGTATTTCATGGTATTCTGTGGAGGAGTTAATCAGCTGTGTTATAAATATTTGTACAGTGCTTGAATTGTATGGTCTGGTGTCTTTAGGTAATAGTTTTAAATAATTGATAGTTACATTGTTTGTATTTATTATCTACAATAACTCATTTTAATAATAACTGTCTAAATTTAAAATAATTTTGTAACATTATTGTTACAATTGTTCTTCAAAATTATTATTATTAATTAATGTTTTAACTATTTGTAGCAATTGTGGCATTTTATTTATTTACTCCATTTATTCCTTCATGGTACAAAGTTTTACACATGAGGACCTATGGGGGCATTAATACCCGTACATAGGATGGTCCTACAAATTAAGACTACAAAACATTAACATTTTTTTTTAGATATAACATTTGCGATATAACAATAAATCAATCAATAAGCCAAACTGCTACAGCACCGCTTGTTACGTAGCTTCCAGTTGTATGACTGCCATTTTGCAAGCAACTAGTCATTATTTTAGGAGTTTTTACATGAGTTCTTGTGAGAAGCTAGTGAAGAGGCCACCTCATATTGCAAAATATAATTTAATATCACTAAAAGAAAGGCAAGTAATTTAAAATGTAGTCTACATTATATTTATTTCCAATTTCATTGCTTTCATTATGAGTTCAGTTCACTATGAAGTATCATGTTAATTAAATTATGTTTCAAAAAATAATACAAAATGAAAAAATTGATAATTTTTAATTATAGCATATTTCTAGGGTGTCCAAACAATTTGTTCTCAGTCTAGGATCCAGTTCCAAGGACCAAAGTGAATGGTTCCATAACCTACTGTAATATGATGCTTACAAATTCTGGGCACACTCAGCCGATAAGTACGCAGTAAACTGATAACTGATTACAATTAGAATAAATCTATTGTACACACACTTATGTCACTAACAATTACTTTATTCAAAAAATGTATTTATAGGATACTTGCATACCAAGTTTATAACTTCCAGGTCCTTGCGGTAAGTTCTCTCTGTCATTAAAATTTCTTTGGCGATGAAATAAGCTTTGTCTGTTGTATTTCTCTATGACAATACAAACACATATATTCAATATTAACATCTACAACAACCAGTCCATAAATAAATATACCTGATAGATATTTCAAAAAATTGTGTATACCATTCAAAAACTCAAATGTGTAACATACAATTATCACCAAACACTTCCTTCAACAACTGAAAACATTATGTTGAAGGTTTTTTTTTAACGTCACCACACATCTGAATTGAATGCATTCTGACAAATCAATGTTCTACTCCAGTAAGGATTAACAAACAAGTAAATCAAAGAGATGCAATATGGCTGAACTTGCATCCATAAGCCTAACAGCTAGGGCATGCACAGTCACATCTTCTAATTATGAAAAACAATTACCTTAGATGAATTTTCTTTCGTTTACTAAAAAAGTGGAATTGTTTTTATAGGTTGAGATCATACTCTTTTTAGCTAAATTTAATTAAAATAATTTTAAAAAACCTAAATTTTAAATTTAATACACTAAACAACCCAAAAGTAAGTCAATTCTTTAAACCATTTTTTTAGAAATAAGTGGAGTGAGGACATACTTTCCCCAACAAATGCAAGAATCAAAAATAAAACTAACAATTTTGTTTCAAGATAAATATATAAGGCAGAACATGAATGGTTAAAAATAGAAATTAAATCTCTATAAATGAAGAAAGGTTGATTGAACAGAAAGACAACAACAGTATTGGTAGCAAAGACAAAATAAATACCTTCTTCTTTACTTCCCCTTCAGATACAACTCCCTCTACAGCTTTCCCCCCACCACGGCGTAGGTCATAATTAATGGTCTTCAAAGGACTTAGATCTGGTGATGTTAACATTTCACTGTTCATACTGCAAACAAAACAAGAAAAAAATAATTTTCGGACTAAAAAACCATTGTGTAATGTTCTAAACAGGCACTCTACTAGCTTCTTCTTTTACTTACATAGTTATAATGTGAGGCAAATATACCAACTTTAGATATTTTTGTATGGGAAGGCATAGACAAACAGTTTTAAAGGTTTAGAGGTTGGTATACTTCCTTAATAATTCAAATAGTAGTAATAATAGTAGTATTCTAAATACAAAATGCACAATAGTCGGACATTAAAAAAAAAAAAAAAAATATCTAAATACAAAATGCAATTTAACCTTTAAGAAAAAATATGTCTGGGAGATTTAAAAAATACAGTGTTACCCCTGTTAACGAATTTAATTCATTCCAGAACTAAGGCTGTTATCTGAGCAGACTGTTATACTAGTCAGCGTTTATTACACAGTCTTATGGAAAACACTTTGCTACATAGGAAAAAAAATAATTGATTACACTCAATTGAAAACACTCTTATAATAAGTTCAGCCCTTTATTCAAAACCTAACCAGTTATGCAGGTCATTTTTCATTCCATAAATTAGACCATTGTCCAGGTGCATAAACCAGGGTATCATTGTAAATTATAGTTGTTTAAAAAATTATGTGCTTGTAATTGTTAGGTCAGCCTATGTACCAAGTATATCAGATTCATTGACTATTTTTTCCCTAATGGCGGAATCACATATTACTTTTGATATCCCAAAATAAATATGGTAACTTTACCATATTGGTTGACTCTTTTTCAAATGTTCAAACCAATTCAAACCTGGAAGTAGTTTCTATTCATTACTGATTAGAGTAATGTTATTGCATATACATTATAGTTGTACATTATTACATATATATTAGAGTTGTGGTTTATTCTAGCTAAATGGAGCTAAATGTAAAAATAAACTTGTACTACATTAAAACATGGATCAAATAAACAATACTGTATAAACCTATCAAAAATATATTTTTATATTATATTACTTAAACAGTTATGCATTAATACCTCACCAACCACAGTGGATACGTTCTACTGAAACTCGAAAATTAAAAGTTAATAGTTAATGATTTAAGTTAAATAAAAACAATAATCATATTTCACAAGTTAGGGGAGATAACAATCCAGTGTAGTGGCACAGACTAAACATAAAGCACACTGCTCAGACTTGAACAGCTATGCATTTCAGCAAAGTGACAAATGTTGATAGCTAAGTTCTGCCTTTAACAACAGTAGTAGTTCTGATGGCACTTATCTGACAAACACCAACTTCTACCCCATTTAGACTTTTCTGCAAAAGGGACCATTGTTGTAATACCAGCAAAGTATATAGTAGACAAATCAAAAGGTAAGAGTGTGGGGGAAACATAAGAATGTCTAAGGCATACACATTCATCATTGTTTCTGTAATGTCGCAATAATGAAAATGTATCTTTTTCTGAACCAAGCTCGAAAGGCACAGAATCTCTAATTATCAATACTTGAATCACCAAAACCCTACATAAAGCACACTGCTCAGACTTGAACAGCTATGCATTTCAGCAAAGTGACAAATGTTGATAGCTAAGTTCTGCCTTTAACAACAGTAGTAGTTCTGATGGCACTTATCTGACAAACACCAACTTCTACCCCATTTAGACTTTTCTGCAAAAGGGACCATTGTTGTAATACCAGCAAAGTATATAGTAGACAAATCAAAAGGTAAGAGTGTGGGGGAAACATAAGAATGTCTAAGGCATACACATTCATCATTGTTTCTGTAATGTCGCAATAATGAAAATGTATCTTTTTCTGAACCAAGCTCGAAAGGCACAGAATCTCTAATTATCAATACTTGAATCACCAAAACCCTAATATACTAATTTATACTAAATAAATTGCATTACTAGTTATCACTGAATACGTCCTTACCTGTGATTGGACACTGTTCCATTAGCTTTGTGAATTGGTGTACTCGAAACTATTTCAACGACAATATTGTTGTTTTCTTTGATAATACTGTTCTGATCAGAGTCTACGCTCAAGTTAGATGTTACAGGCTCCGGTGTGATCTCCTGTTCCGTTTCCTGTTTGTCTTCAATGCCTACTCCGTCCACTGTAATAAAACAGAAGAACTAAAGTTTAGTCACAGAAATAATATTATGTAATTTAACAAATTACATTTATATTAAGCACAAGAAGCATTGCCTAAGGCAGTGGTTCCCAAACTTTCTACGCAGGAGGGCAGAAAGCTTAAAATTTTTATAAGTGTTCTCTCGAATGAAAAAAAAAAAAATAGAAAATTGAACATATCTCAAAAAATAAGTTCGATAATTAAAAAAAAACTGCTTCACTGCCAACTGTAAAGTTGCACAAAACACATATTTTCAAAAAAAGTGAACAGGGCGTTAGGGTAATGCAACCGTACTGGGCTCGGCTACTACTCGAACTACGACATGCATCTAGCTAGGACGAATGTGTTTGGAAAATAAAATAAAATAAAAGAACTCTTTATATTTTGTATATAATAATTACACTTAATCAGAAAAAAAGATAATGGATGTAAAAGTAAATTAAACATTTGTTATACTCACTCTCACACCATTTTATTTCTTTTGCAGAAGTGTAATTATTAAACAAAATACAGTATCTTTTATTTAATTTTACTCTTTGTGGTCCTGTCTATATGGTCGAGCACGTGCGTGTGTGTGTGTGTGTGTGTGTGTGTGTGTGTGTGTGGTTATGGTGGGTTTTGAAACAAAATTTCAGGCTGACGGTGGGTTCTATAACAAAAAAAGTTTGGGAAGTGCTGGCCTAGAGAAACAGATGCAATGGTCAGTAGCTTATATATATATATATATATATATATATATATATATATATATATATATATATATATATATATATATATATATATCTTGTTATTATTCAATTAGTCTTCCATAGGCTCACTCTAATTCGGCCCATCTGACACATCGCTTGTTTATCTAAAGTTGATTCCTTTCTTTACCCTCCTTCAATCAGATCAGATCAGTGTGTTTGTGTTCTTTACTCTGAACTGTTCTGTTCCCTGTACTTAGTTGTGTTTTGGAAAATGAATGCTAAACAGGAAGGTACTTTGTGACTATGAAATACAAATTACAAACTTTAGAATGTATTGGATAAAGGTGAATCAAGTCCTAAGTATCTGCCACGATTATATTTTAGTAAGATTAGTAAATGGCCAAGAAAAAGACCATGCTTTTGGCAAGGCGTACTAAGTAGGCCTGGTCTAGTGGTCTACCATAAAAAAACTCTTACGGTATCTTTTATGCAGCCAAATGGTCTTGGTGTAATGACATTTATTCACTTTGTTCAACTTACTGGTCCCGAGGTGGCTCAGCTAGAGGGAACTACTGTATTTATAATTCATAGAGGAATATTTAAAAACGCTAATGTTTTAGTTTAAGATTTTGTGTTATTTCATTTATGCTATTTTTCTCTATACTTTTTATAAATTAATAATTGCAAAAATTTTATAAATATTTAATATTTAAATACATGCACACACACAACATTTTCACTTAATAAAATTTATTATTTTTTGCAGTATATTTGCAGTTTTAAAATTAACAGTTTTGAAAAATAACAGTTTATTCATTTGCAACAAAATGAAAATTTATGAAATACACATGATTTCACATTATAAAATTATACGTCTTATATTTAACAACTGACTTATATTTCTAGACAGAATGAAGAATTAACATTTCACAAGAACATATGATGTACAAATACACTAACATCGATACAAGCAACATGCATCTAAGAACATATATTTGTATCAACATTATATTTAACACAAAAACTGATAATACTTGGTATAACACAGTTGAACTCTAATACAATGTAAACTAGTAGAACATTTAATAAAAAAAATATATATTTTTATAAACTGCGAAATAACTGTTCTATCAACATTTACTTTGTAAACATTTTCAAAATAACAAAACAACTCCAACAGAAGCAAAACTTCCACAAAACTTCCATTCCCAGTACAGTAAACCCTCGGTTTAATGGAATTCAGATTTAACAAGCAATAAAAACCAATTTGTATTTTGTTTGAAATTTCAAAAGTCAGCGATAATTTTTTTGAATCCAAATTTCAAAAACCATTTTGTTAATAGTTCTGGTACAAGTAAAGTACACATTTTGAGTTGATAATTTCAAGCATTGATTCCTGACCATGTAAGTAGTAGAAATTTATACTTAAAGGTACAATACCGAGTTATAATAAGCGCAACTGTTTAACAAAACATTATATTTTTTGCATACAACTAAACAAAAAGCACAGTAAAAAGCAGGTAAATAATTACTATTACTAATCAGTGCACTCACAGATTCCACCCTCATTTAACAGATAATCAGCTCTCACACCCCATATAGTCCATTAAATCATGGTTTCAAGTAAATGAAACTGACAACACTGATTTTGTTTATCAGACTTTAAAACAAATTGTTTATTACATATTTCAAGCCCATTTCCACGACTAAATAAACCTTAAAAAAAGTTTAAGATATTCTTGGTCTTTTTAATAGGTCATAATACACAGTTTTTGCCTTAAATGTTTTTTTTAATATATCCCTAAGAAACTTAAATTTACAATTAGCATATATATATATATATATATATATATATATATATATATATATATATATATATATATATATAATATCTCCTACAAACAAAAAGTTCTAAAGCACCATAAAACATTCTGTACTGTACACATCACTGCATGGTTACCACAGAGTATGCCTCCTTTATCACTCATCCTTGTTATACAGTCGAAGTCAGCACGTACTGACAATTCATCTATTCATAACACTTCAAGTTTTGTTAAGGATACACACATTCAATAATGTTTTTGTGATAAATATAAATATATTTATATTTACATTTTCATCTCTTCACATTAATTGTACCAATATAATTGTTACATCCAGCTTTGAGAGTGTGAAGAGTTCTTGAAAAACTCAGACTCTTCTCCGTATGATGCTCCCGATCCCCCAGAATCCGACGATCGGGAGAAAACGGACTAAGTATGGCCGTAGTTTGGAATAGTTGTGACAATGTGCTAATAGTAACACTATATCTACATTATTGTGTAAGATGCTCAGCCACTAATAAGGAGCATTCGGATAGGATGAAGAGATTTTAGGAGGAAAAGAGGGCAAAAACCGGAAGATTAAATTGTGTATTTCAAGTTCAATTGCTCTCCTAAAGGGGAACAATCGGTTAAATAAATAATAATTTTTATCTCTTCCTGTATTTACAGTTCTCCAGTATCAGGCCCCAATTTGGAACAGAAAAATTGCACTTAAGTTTGTGTACTTCTACATACTTTTTAAACTGTGGTAATTTTGAAAAAAAAAACAAAAATATGATGGGTGTTCTAAGAAGGACAATCCGATGTATCAAAATGTGTGTGGGTAAATATTTCTGCCAACATAACACAAACTGGTAACCCTGTACTAAAATATACAGAATGTAGCACTTGTCAAAAACTGTTTAAGCATCAATTTTTTATTGATCTTATTTTTAGTTACTTAGAATATAAGACAAGTTTAAATCGAAATTTCCTCATTCTAGAGTAAATTCATTTCCTAAAAATCAACAATATAATTTTTTTAAATTTTCATTAATAGTGTAAATCAGTAGTTCACAAGCTGACCATCAAAGTTACCAATAAAAATTTTCAGGAACAATCTTCTCAAGCTCAATGCTTGCGCCTAACTGCTTTCAATGTTATTGCATATCCTTACGTCATGTACATTCCTTATTAAATATTATCTATCTATCCATGCTTCGCTATGGTATTTTCCATAAAATAAAATTTACATTCTGTGTCTAATAAGTTTATCACAGTTTAAGGTAGCCCAAAAACCTACAACCAACTGTACTTAACAAGCATAAAAAGTTTTTATTGAAATTTGACAAGCTGTTCATGCCTTAGTGAAAAGCGGACAAAGTATGCCTTTTAATATAACAGGAAAATAAATCGGGCATCTGAGTAACAACTATTTTCTTCCAATTAGATGCATGGCAGTTTGAGATTGTTTAAAACCTTGTCAGAGCTTCATATGACATCAAAATGCAACAGAGGCTTAAAAATAAATCTGGCATTTTGAGTGCTCACTAATTAAGTGTATGGCAACTTGAGATTACCTTTAAACCTTGTCACAACTCCATACAGCAACAAAAAAGGTGAAAACAGGACAAAACACAGCAAAAAACCAAAATGTTACATGTTTTAAAAAGAAGTCTTATTACACATTTACACGATAAGGGGATTTTCCACCATGCAAACTTTCAACTTCATAGGCCTTGTTCTTGAGATAAAGTGATCAGTGAGTGAGTGAATTTTGCTTTTAGACCATGAGAAAAATATAGAATATTTTTGTTGGTTTCATTGTCTATATTCTATTCGGACAAGTTGGTTTCATTGAGAAAACTGCAATCATAGTAAAACTATCCATGTCAACTATAAACTACGTCGAATATGGAACACCCAAAAATTATAATTTTTTATCAAACATCACTGTGTGCAGGTAAAATTGGTGTTCAGCGGTAGATATGTAAACCCACATTAAGAGTGACTTAATTTAAGAAATTATTGCATTAATACATCGGAATATTTACTACAACAAAACAAATCATTGGTTAATAAGGAAAAAGTAAGTGACCATTAAGATGCTCAGACCTGGACTCGTTCTTCCTTTCAGAATTTTTAAAACATATATTTTGTTATGTTTAAACAATCCACACGCACAATACTAATGAGTTATTAGTTTGAGAGGTAATAACTTACTTACCTCTCAAAGTAAACTATTGAGAGTATGTTTCTAATTTATAAAATTCACTACATTATTTTAGGTTAGAAATGATTATTTAATAATATTATACACAATTTTAATTTGCCTAGCATTACAATTTATTTGAAAAAAATATAAAAAAAATGTTGTTTTTTGAAACAGCCATTACTAACTAAAAAAACCTATACACTTTAATGTGAATATAACAAAATGGTAAACTTTAATAATATATGAAAGAATGCATTACAACATCAATAAATATAATTTCTATATTTTTAATTATAAAATCATTATATATATATATATATATATATATATATATATATATATATATATATATATATATATATATATATATAGTGTACATCATGTGGCACTGGATGCAGTATTGATATGGTTAACATGAATTTAGAAGAACGAACTAAATCAAAATCAAGCATTAATAAATTATACTGAACTACAATGAAGGCAAGCAAAAATACACCAATGCGATAATCTGTAAGAATTAAAAAAGAAAACAAAATGACTGCCTCTCTATGCATACACCATAGCCTACATACAACATTTACGGAATTAACATTTACAGAAAGTTTTACTCACTTTCGCTGAGTTTTAGGAACTGTTTGTCTCCTCTCCCAAAGTGCGGCTTAAAATTTCACTTACAAAAGAAATATAGCCACAGTAAACAGAACAAATCAAGGCATTAATTTTATTTAGGAATATATACAATGTGATTTTGAAAGGGATCACAATCTTTATTATCTTATTTATAGCTTAGCTCCAGGCTTTATATTCAAAGTTTGTAGGCCCCGTCCGCCATACAGAATCTATTCCCTATAACACTGATGTTAATTAATGATACAGATTACTCCACTATTTGTTAAGATAAAACTTTTTAATATATCTCATTTTGAAGTTCTTATATATGGGAATGTGGGCCACTTTTTACATGTCTTATAGGTGTTTTTTGTTTTTAAGGATCTCTGCTTAAACTTATATAAAACTCTTTAAAATGATATATCAAACATAATTTTATCATACGGAATAGCTAAATAATCTGTATCGTTAACATAAGTCTTAAAAATAATACATTCAATATGGCTGACAGAATCTCAATAACCTAAATCTTTGTATATAACATTATGTTTTTAAAATCTGTTATTTCATTTTTCTTAATGTTGTACAGTTAATCCCAAAATAAATATTTTTAATTTACACCTAGAAATCTATAATCACAATGAAATTAAAAACAGTACATAAGTTTAAAACATAGATATGAATTCCATTTTCATAACATTATTTACAAGAAAATAAACACAATATTTTCTATAAAACCTAATTATTAATAAATTAATCAAGAATGTGCTAAATCAATTACATATAATGTTTAGTTTGGCAATGCTCAAACATTTTTATTATTTAAATAACAAACAAAGGGACTGTTAAGACAACGTTTGCAATACTTTGTCACATTTTAAAAATCTGTTACATGCCTAGCTTTTGCAACAAAGTGATATTAACGTGTTGTTAATGTTTAATGTGTGACTGGCATCACAAATTAAATGCTTCATGTTGACTATTTAACCATAGGTGTTACATGTAATTTTTTCCTAAAAATTAATATTTTTATTTTGTTCACCTTCTTATTAAGCACCTGCTTGTGTTAATCAACTCTGACAATGGTTTTCCTACAGAGTACCTAATGTTTTACAGGCTTCAGTAAATAGGTCTGTAAATTGAGTAGGTTTTTGAAAGTAGGTATAGACAATAATTTCCATTTTTTTAACAAACCTGCTTCTTTCAATTTCTGTACACTTTTATTTATTATAAACTCCCACTTAAAAACAGCTTACTTTTGTATAAATTAATTACACATACATTCAAATTTGTGTACTACAGTATCCGGTATATAACCTTACAAAGAGTTTTGCTGTAATACACTTTCAGAAAACATCTTAACTGCCTACATTATTGTACGAGGGTTGATCAAATATAAACGAGACTGATTTTTTAAAAAATTTATTGCTTACTTACAAATTATTCTTGATACAACTTATTTTTCTACATAGTCTCCCACACGAGTAACACATTTTTCCCACCGGATTGGAAGTTTTTAATTCCATCTTCGTAAAAGTTCTCGGCGTTCATTGAGCCATTGGAGCACGAAGGTCTCCACCGCAGAATCGTTTTCGAAACGCTGGCCTCAAGCGCCTCTTTGAGTGGCCCAAACAGGTGATAGTCGCAGGGTGATAAGTCTGGACTGTATGGGGATGTTCCATTGGTTCCCAGCCAGTTTGATCGAGTTTAAGCCTCGTAGCGTTACTTGAATGTGGTCGGGCATTATCGTGAAGAAGAATGACGTTTCTCGCGGTTTAGATTCCTTTTCCTACGAAAAGACTGTTTTATGACCTCTAAAACATCGCAATAATATTGTGCATTTATTGTGCGTCGTTGATGGAGGAAATCGACGTGAAAGGCGCCTTGATTGTCGAAAAATACAGTGGCCATTACCTTCCCGGCCGACGATTGTGATTTGGCCTCTCTCCCCTCTTCCGCCACTCCATACTTGCCTGTTTCGACTCGGGAGTGTAATGGTGAACCCATGTTTCGTCACAGGTGACAATCCGGTTTAATAATGCCTTACCATCTCGTTCAAATTGGGTCAATAGTCGCTGGCAAATCTCCAAACGATTCCGTTTGTGAACGTCGGTCAAAATTCGTGGAACCCACCTTGCAGATACTTTGCTGAGTTCCAGGTTTGATGTAACGATTTTTTGAACGCTACCATAGCTCAACTGGAGTTCATCTGCAATAAATCGCAGCGATATACGTCTGTCTTCGTCCAGGAGCTTCCGAACAGCATCAATGTTTTCGTCCGTGACGAAAGTGGTCGGGCGACGATCATGGCTGAGGTTTTCTACTGCTTCCCGTCCTTCGGCGAATTCCTTGTGCCAAGCAAAAACGCGAGCTCTTGACAGGGTCCTGTCCCCGTATTGAGCCGTCAATCTACGAAAGATTTCAGTCGGATTGACCCCCTCCTTGGCCAAAAACGTAATAATAATTCTCTGCTCCACGGAAACGTGCACTTCACTCTCACTCATTGTATAGTTTTATACTGAAGGGTCCGAACGGAAATGTTGCCCGTCTACACCCGTCCAAAACCTCCCAGGCTACCTGAAACCCCACCCTTTAGAGTTCAATGTCCAACGGAAAAGTTTTTAGAAAGTCAGTCTCGTTTATATTTGATCAATCCTCGTATAATATGCTCAGCCGCTAATCTCTATAAGTTCCAATTTCAAATATTATGCCTAATGACATAGTTCTTCAACTTCAACTTGAGAGAAGAATGTAAAATTTCTGTCATTTGTTCTAAAAGAATAGCTGATTTTAAAAACAGTAAAATCTCTCTACTGCAGATCCTTTATAACAGAAATCTCTCTATAAAGGCAAAATGTGTTGGTCCCTTCGCATTCCTGTAGTAAAAATATGTACTGTAACATTCTCTACTGAGGCCAACAAAATTCCACGAATCTCTCTATAGCAGCGAAAACATGCACACTTCTACCCTACATCTCAGTATACCAACACGTTAGTGTAGTGTTAAAAGTAGTGTATAGTGTGTTAAATGAATCGAATGTTTTGTGTTCATTTTACAAGAAATTCATTATTTTTTATACTTTTATAATACAGTACATATTGGCATCTGAATAAAAAATGTTATCATTAGATATAAAGGTTACAAGGTTTTGCAACATAAAATGAATAGGAGAGCTGACTGAAAGTGTTATGTGACAACAATGCTACTTGACAACCAATTTCTTGCTAAATTTGAGAAAGAAAGTGATTTTAATTGTAAATGAAGTTTTCCCTGTCTTGTCAACTAGTCTTCCTGAAACAATGAGGTGGTGGTTTGGCTCAGTTATTGTTTAGTCAGGTAGTCAAATCTGTCATCTCCAGCCTCAAGTGTCATACACCAGCCAGTTTTGTTTATCATATAAATAAAATTATTTAATGACCTTAATGTCTCATGAACAGTATGTGCTATGAAGACAAAAAATTGAAAGCAGATACAGTAGCTGAATAATTCAGTAGCCTATAAACACAATGTTTTAGTTTTTGTAAAAAAATAATGTACCTATATTTAAGTCAGTTAATAGAGATTTTACTGTACCTTTGTGTTGAAAATGTTAAATTAGTAATTTTCATTATGTAACTTACACTAACCTATGTCTAAATTGTATTGTGTTAGCTTACTTTTGAATTGTTTCAAATTTGTTTTTTTAAATGAATTGTGTGGGGGGGCGCGTGTTAAGTCAACACTTGAACTTCCCTTAATGTAGTACATAAACACTTTATTTTATTATTATTATATTACTATATAATGCAAAATGGGGGAGTAATTTTAAATGTTGGTATCCAAATTTCTATGTTGATTAATGAACAATAGGTTAAACAATATTAGCTTTTCCTGACAGTTACAAAATTTTATTCACACACTATTATTTAATAAATATTGTTTTTTAAATACTGTTCATAATATTGTTTTATTTCAATAACATTTGCACTTAATATTTCAATTAAAAATAGTTTAAAACACGTTTTAAAAATAAAAACACATTTTATACACTTTTTGGATGGACAATTTCTATAGCAGAAATCTCTTTATGGCGGCAAAAAATAATGTTCCCTTCAACGCTACTATACTGAGATTGTTCTATATATCAATAAAAGTCTAATAATAATTTGTTATGAAATAAATACATGTTAGTGGAAAATATGTTTCAATATTATAAAGTTATGAAATAAAATATTCAATTACCATTTTTTAAATATTTTTTGGTCAATGCACCAAGTTAAACTTTACTTTATATGATGCCTAGTCAGTCCAAGAACTGACACTTAACATGTTTGATGAGACACTTACCCACTGAACATCATCCCAAGTGTTAATCCATTGTTAATAAAAGTTTTTCATATGTTAATTTTCTAAAATTGACACATATTTTTAATAAAAAAATTCATACTTTTTATTTCTCCTTTTCATTGTTTTGACCCATAATTTATACTTTAGTTTTTTTTTTTTTTTTTTGTAACAAAAGGTTGTTAAAGTAGTAATGGTGCCTCAAACTATTTCCCGCTTACTGCTCAACACATAAAACCATTTTAAAGATTTCAGTTTTTTAAATCTATAATTACAACGAAATCAGAAATAGAATACACATTTAAAATGTAGTTCGAATTTCATATTTTTGTTTGACTCTATTTTTTTAATAATGTTAAAGCACAATGATAAAGAATCTATAGACCGCAACCGCATACCAAATGTTGAAACACTTAACTGTTTTCATTTAATTAAAAGAAAATAAACAGGTATTTTGGAATAACTAAATATAAAAGTAAACCACTAATGTTTGCAAATATAATAATATTAATAAATTGACAAATTAATAACTAACACAAAATAAAAATAACCACAACATACTTACAAATTAATTATTTATAGAATTATTCAAACTTTATAATCATGCAGTTTTAAAATACAGAACATTCATAAGCACAGACTGGGAAATAAAAATGTCTGTACTGTCACACTGCTGGATAAAATCTGAGAAGAAATAATGCACATTAAATTTGTCACGTAATATTTAGTCATCACTGATTTTGTTTATTGTTGAATCATTGCAGTCAGTCAGCAATATTTTCTAACATGCTTGACATGATGTTTTACAAAGACGTGACTAATCTAGATAAATTGTGGTGCAGAGGGGAGATGGAGCACATGTGCAAGGTTATGCAACATGGACTGAACTCACAAAGTTCTCCTGTACTCAGATGCTGTCAGATTATATATTTTTTTAACAATCAGTTACATGCCTCTACTCATACAACATACTTTATAAAGATTTAACTTTTACCATCTACTCTGTTTATTCTAAAAATTAAAATGGTTTTTAACAGCTATATATTTCTCATATATTTGGGTACAAAACTGAACATAATATACTGTTTAGAAGCACAAAAACAGGAAAACATTAACACCCCTGGTGAATTTGTTTTCAGGGCAAGTTTTACACAGCCACCCAATCACTGTTTCCTACATTCCTTCAAATAAGCTACCAAATAACCACCAATCACTATAATGCAAAAAAACTACTGTTATCTTTAAAAACTAATTAAATTTAAGAAAGTCTGTTGTATTGTTTTCAGGATAAAAAAAGTAAAAAAAAATGTGTAATATAAAATCTTAATATAATATCAGGAAGAAAAAACTTAATGATTTTATCTAATTAAACATTAAATGTCCTAGCAATTTTTGAGTCATTTTGAAATGTTATCAGGAGAATATAGGAAAATATGAGAAAAGAGACATTTAAAATTCATCATGTTACACTGTGAAGCTGAAGCACGGGTTCTAATAAACACGCTTTTAAGATTTTAACATTATTTTATTCTTTTGAAGATTTTTTTTACTAAGGGAAAACAATAACAAAAGTTTAAACAAACTTTAAAATCTCAACAAAATATAATTTTTTATTCACTTTACCCAACAACTCAGGCAAAATAACCTTGTATAAAAATTCTTAAATTAAGAAGGATAAACGGTGTTTAAAACATTTCATTTTATTCAACCTTAAATATATCACTTAAATATTCTAATTTAAATCTTAAAATGTACATAGTTAATTAAATAAATAAATAAATAAATAAATATATATATATATATATATATATATATATATATATATATATTAAAACCAGGCCATTATAAAAGAGTAACAACAAAAACGATTTAACTTCAAAATATGGTCGTTTATCAAGCACTCGGTTCAAGAGCAGAACAGCTGTATTTTGGAAATATAAACTTTGCATTTCAGAAACATAATCTGATTTTGTACCAAAACCAACAATATTTGTTAAAAAACTCACTTTTCCCAGTTTTGTAGTTCCACTAGACCTAAAAATTACAGCAAAAGTATTTTAAATGTCTATCTCTGTCTGATTGAAAAATGTGATTTAATATGGTTGTTTATGTTGTATCCATCGTATGTACACCATATTCATAGTATAAAGTATTATAAAGTGTATACATTTTCTTAAGGGTATTTTTAATGCTACATTCAGTTCCATGGTACCTGTTGGTCAGGAAAGCATAAGTTATATTTTTGAGATTTTGAAATGAATGAAATTCCATTACATTCAATAGTAAAAGTTTTTGTAAAACAGCAGCATGCTACTACAATTATCATTATTCAATGTGCAGAGTGTGCGACCTGTAAAGGGGTGGGGCATGAGAAAAATCATCAGAATCAAATTTTAGGAGAGGAAAGTCTGACATGATATCAATGTTACACTGATGGTGCAAGAAAAGAAAAGCAATAGATCCCAAAATATGAATTTAAACAACAAGAAAATAGTTATATGACATTCTATTGCACAATGATTAAGTACAAAGGCCTTCAAGTTTGTCTAATGTAGTCTCAAATCACATGTCTTATACATAGAAGATGTGACAAGGTGCTGCTACTCGCAAACAGCGAGCTCAACAAGGCAGGTTTGAACATACCTGTGCCGTTGATGGCCATGGTTGTACATCACTCAAGACTCATGGTAACAGTCATCTGTTCAAATCCTTGCACTAAAATTTGGAAAAATCAAATTGCACTATATTTGGAAAAAAAATATAGCAATGACTTAACCGCAAATTTCTCTTGAAATTGGGAAAACTATTACAGAAGCTTATGCCTGTTGAAGGAAGAGTACGGAAAAGAATGTGTATTGTGCACTCAAGTTTTTGGATGATTTAAAAGATTTAAGGAGGGACATGAAATGATTAAGGACAATCAGTGTCCTGGACGACTCTAAACCTCAAAATCAGGCATTCAGAAAATTGGTAAACTGATCTGTGAAAATCAACATCTAAGCATCCAAGCTCTTGTTGAAATTAACAAACAAAGTGTGGTCTGATTTTGCACGAATCACTGAATTTACAGAAAGTTTGCACGAAAACCGGAATTGAGAGTGAACATTTATGCTGACCTTTTAAACAACACTGATAATAATCCAGAATCATTAGACAGAATGATTATTTGTGGTGGATCATGTTTTTTTCCTCTGATCCTGAAACAGAATACAAATCAATGCACTGGCAGAGCCCCACTACACCCTAGCAAAGCAATGATTTTTTTTTACAAACGTGGAATTATCTACATTCATTGTATCCCCAAAGGTCAGACTGTTAATCAACATTAATACATCGAAGGTCTGACAGCCTTTCGTGAACGAGTGATAAAATAAAGACCCGATTTGTGGAAAAACTTTTCCTGGATGCTTCACAGACAATGTGCCTGCCCATTCCACCTTGTCTGTGAAGACGTTCTTTGCGAAATACAGCATCACTGTGTTCAACCACCCACTGTTCTCTCCCAACCTTTTTTTATCCCCTGACTTCTTTTATTTCTTAAGGTTAAATTGGAGCTTAAGAAGGCAAGATTTCACAGTGTCGAAATAAAAAGCATCAAAATCATTTCACAGTGGTGAAAGCAAAAGCAAGAGAGGTATCAAACAATCTGCAAACTTCCAGCACTGCATGAACAATGAAAAATTTGTATAGAGCGTTGTAGGAATTGGCAAGGAGATTATATAGAAGAGGATAAACTTTGTAATTAATTAATGACCAATAAAATGTTTTGTAGCAACAGTCCGGTTATTTGACTGTCACATCTCATATGTGTTCTAAGTTCTCAGCTCACAGTTGCTTATTGTGTCTTAACACCAAAGTAATTTTTTGTTTAGAATTATCAAACTACAATACTTATGACATTTTTTTCCATCATGTTCAGCAATACAATACATGGCAGCATTGAATACAAACAAAGTCCCCTGCCAATCACTATCAATCTTCATTTCCAAAAAATTTTAGGAAGTGTGTGCACTGAAATTTTTGCACAGGTCACAAATTATTCTCAAGCCAGTGCTGTATTGCATATTGTTCCCCACTTTTACCAATACCTATCACTCCAAATATTTATAAGGATCAGTATAAAAAAAAAATTGTGAATCTTTTTAAAAAAAGTCAGATAAGAGAGAACAGCAGCTGTTCTGATTTGGAACCTGTACTCTGATGGTGTTGCATGGATATATACACAGCACAGTGATGTCACAATGATTGATGATGGAAGACTAGACAAAAAAAATTGTTTTTAAGTGTTCAATAAACATGAATGTTGTATTACAAAGGTATATTAGGGGAAGTATGTGAAAACAGAATCAAACTCAAGGTGAAAAAAATTTAATGAAAACACTTTTTTCCTCAACCAGTACAAAAACTGAAATTCTCCAACAAATGGAAGATTTTTATGGAGTTTATTGTAGACAGTAAGTCTACTCTTTGTATAATTTCATTTTGGACCTTTCACACTCCCCCATTTTAATAACAGCATCTTGATAAGATTGGCACATGCTGAGGGACTCTAGGTGCCTTGAATGGATCAGCTGATTGCTGCACATTGCACAAATTTAAGTGCTCTTTTTGAAACATATTAATGCCCAAAAATAAAATGTTTATATTTTACTTACTTTTATCTGCACTGCATAAGGACAAGCAATATAAAAAAAACTTCCAAAGTTAGTGAATTTTTCAAAAGATGCTTTTGTTGGTATCCATAAAGGTTACACAATTTTAGATCGGTTATAGCATTTATGAGGAAAGGTGTGCCAGCAGCAGATAGACACTCACGAACCTACAAGGATTCTTTGTCTATGTCATTATGAGTGTAACAATTTATTTTTCTCATATTTGGATTTTACATATAAATCCAATGTAGGCTTTCCTATATTTTTCCATTTTAAGTTGTTCTTTGTAAAAAAAATTCTTCTTATTTCTTTCAATAGTCATATAATTATTAAAACACCTAGTTTATGCCTTGGCAATACAACAAACAATGTTCAAAAGATTCTGGAGATGCTATACAACTTATTACCTAGTAATAAAACATATAATGTTTAAACAGAATTTGCCAGTTTAGAGGGAAGATCAACTGATGGTTTAGAGAGAGAGGGGAAGAGAGGGAGAGAGAGAGAAAGAGAGAGAGAGACAGACAGACAGAAATTCACAGTTTCAGTGTTACAAATTTTGTTTACCTAACACAGTAAACATATACTGTGTTTATAACACTTTTTATAATTATAGTGGTAAGGAAATGTGTTTGGATGAACAAATGAATTCATATAATTATTTTTAACTAATGATCATTGACATATTTTACAATACAAAATATTTTTGGTTGAAAAAAATAAAATGTAGTTTGGATGTGCATGACCCCACCAGCTCTTATTTAGTTATAAACAATTTGAACTGCAACAATAATGTGTGAAAATTCCAAGTTCCTCATTAAAATTAGTTTAGTTAATTAATTGTGAGAGAAAATTGCAATAACTTCTTTATATTTTAAAAAATATACAGGTTATTCAAAAAATGTACACCAATAATTCATCTATGTGTTTACTGCATCAATTATAGTAAAAAAGTTCTAATAATCATAGGTCCTAAAAAGCTCAGTTTCCCAACTAGCCACCATTTTGTTTTTTTTTTATTATTAATTCCGTTAAATCGATTGATTTCACACAGCTCTTGAGTTCAATGTGACTAAAATAATTCATTCCAAAATAGAAGTCATTTAAAATTTGTTAACAATAATCTAAAAATGATAAATTTTTATTAAAAATTTCAAAAATATTTGTTAAACCTGTTTAATTCTTTCCTATCAAATCCTATAACTGTCATAACTATTATAGAACCAATAATTGAAATACCATCAATTGTAATATTAATAATATTTAGAGATATTGGCTTGAAATTTAATTTTTTTTGTCCTTAAAGGGGTCATAGTTGTACAAAATATAATAATTTTATCTTATTCTGTTACGTATTAAAACAATGGCAGATATTTTAAATACTTAATGTAAAATTTAATGGTAACTGGGAGTATAACAAAAACCATATATAATAAGCAAATTTACAAATCCCAGCAAAAAAATGGTTATTTCCAATTTTTTTTTTAAATCACACAGTACGTAAAATATTTATTTTGTATGAATTCTATGTTCTTGCTAGAAGTTCCATTCGAAGTACTGGAACATATTTTATTATGGTTTTCAGACATGTCATGGTGTTCATTAGACATTTTTTTTATTTTAAACTTGATCTTAAATAAAGTAGAGGTTATTCTGTGTCGAAAAAAAATAGTTAGTAAAATAAATAATTAGTCTAACATTTAAAATTACTGTAATTTCAATTACTAAGAACAGGATAACCACTCGAATGAATTTTTGAAATCTATGGCTTTTTCATGGTTCATTTTCAAATTTAATGATGGTAATTATGCCTGGGAATATATGTGAATAGTAAATTAAAGAACCATTCAAATAAATTTCTTAATTACTTCAGACTATCTGATAAATCATTAGTAAGCTTAAAAATTATAATTCTAGCATCATTTTCTATAGAACGTACAGAACATGGCAATAAAATTTCCTGGCACATATGCATAAACAGCTTCATTGCTCACTGACACAAGTTCAGGGACAGGCGACATAAATACGATGTATGAACAGGGCCCCGGAGTCTTTTCTTTTTAAAAAAATATTTACCTTATCCTGGAAATGGTTTATTATTATAACAAACAATTATATACAATAAAAACATAATTTTAGATAATTGAAACAGCAAACAGACTCTACTTAGTTTGTGAAAATACTTACACGCATACAGCCTACATTGAGTGATCCACTTTGCAATTATGTAGCCCAATTAGTATATTTCTTACGGGGGATCAAGCCTGAGTTTTCTATCTATCTAGCATAATATGATTACACTCACAACAAGACACATTGTTGGTAACAATATAATATGTTACCAAAAAACGATCTAGAGGTCAGGATCAGTATTCATTTCCAAGTTCCCGAGTCTGGGTCTTATCATGATGTATTCCTACAGTTCATTTTTTCAATGAAAATTCACTAACTGATTATAATCAAATCAAATTCTAAATCTGATTTAAAATTTAAATTTTTGAAGATACACTGAAAGGAACCCATATACAAAACAATAACTGAGATGCTGGCCTAATGTTTGTAAGCAACAGTACACACAAAGTTTAAAATCTCTCTCACACTTATAGACATTTTTTTTGTGTTTAACGTCTAAACATACAATTATAGTTAGAAACTGTCTTACTATAATCAAATAAAATTTGTTGATTAACCATAAGACAAAATGACTTATCTAATCAACAACATAAGGAAAGTATAAATGAAGTGTTGACTGTAACCAGACACCACTACAGGTGCCAGTCTGAAAAAAGCACAATGTTATTTCGGAACAAAAAATAAAGAGTTCTTACTTGACTACAGGTATGTCTTCTTAACTGACAAACATTACATTACATCCTTTATTTTACCTACAAACGGTATAAAATTTAAACTAACATTAAAACTTGAATAGTAATGGAAAAAATGAATTTTAACAATTTAATATACAGTACAGATCTCTCTATTTGAAAATCTCTATAACAGAACTCTTTTTATAATGGCAAAATGTGTTGGTCCCTTCCCAATCCTGTAGTAAAAATATATAACTTCCTCTATTGAGGTCAAAAATGTCCACAAACCTCTCTATAGCAGCAAAACACATGCACACTTCCTACTCTTCTACCCTCATTTTTCATTGTGCCGACACATCATTTGAGTGTTTTGTGACTAATACATTTTTCTTATATACTTTTACAATACAATACAGTATAATGGAATCTACACTGAAAATTTTATCATTAGACATAAAGGTTAATTTTGTGCCAGTTAGAGAAAGGTGTGAAGCAAGTATCTGTTTGCCGAAATTTTAATTAAGCTCATTCTTCTGTTGGCATGATATTAAAAATATGATAAAGATAAAATAATGAAGACCTACAATGAAGGAAATGGCTTCCAGCAATACTAAAGTACAATGTGAAGGAAATAATGAAGTAGTTATGCAGTAGTATTGCCTTTTCTCACAATTACAGTATTTTATTCATACATTATTATATAATAAATACTATTTTTTAAAGACTAAACGTCATATAAATTTATTTCAATAACTATTGCTCAATACTTCAAATAACAAACAGTGTATAAAACCACATTTTGGTTAAACTTTCCATACTGGCAAAAACTAACTTTCCCTTCAATGCCGCTACAGAGAGATTATTATGCAGATGTACTCATTGAATAATAGAAACCTTTGTAAAACCGACTTGTTAACTTTGTTACTTGTAAATCCATTATTTAATTCCCTACGCTGCATGTTCTGGTATTTTTGTAAGTGTGTTGAATACTCACAACAGATTTAGTTTATAACCAACAGTAGATGGTTTTTTCAACATTAGGTATAGTTCTTACCTAATGTGTTGATAACAATGTTCTTCTAATAACGTAAGAATTTATGCTCACTCAGGGCGATATTATGTTGTGAAAGGTATTATTTTCATTGCTGCTTGATGTTACTGTAAAGTTTTATGGGGTTGTCTTTTCAATTTGAAACCGTTCAAAAACTAAATTCTGCCACTCAAAACTACTTTTAATTTTCTTCTCAAAAGGTTTTCATGGTATAACACCGAAGTTTACGGCTTATTCCAGGTTTTTTCCTGGTATATAAAATTCACAGAGTATTCACAATTTCACGGTTGAGCAGTCACCCTGAAGAATTATTACATGCTATATTATTACAAATATTAGAGCTTTAAGAGGAAAATATACAAGTTCTTAAATTGCGTGCTCAATATGCCTCCCATTCTGCTGTACACAACACCACTAGTCTCTTATACTCCACATAGTTTACATGTGTAGGATAAACAACACTCTCCAAATAACCTAATAGGTAAATGTCAAGTGGGTAAAATTCAGTAAGCAGTGGATTTGCCAGGCTATTGAACCACCTCGCCCAATCCACTGCTCACCGAATCGATTGCCCAAGTGCCTCTTAACACCTGCAGCAAAATGTGCAGGGACAGCATCGTGCATAAACAAGACAGTCTGTCGCTCTTCCCAAAGAAAATCATCCAACATGTCTAATAATGCATTTAAAAGAAATTCAGAGGTTTGTTTTACCTAATCTACCAAGTAAAATGTAAGATCAAAGCAGCGTGTCTCTGAATTATCTCCCTACACATTTAAAAGAAAATTTGTGTTCATTGTTTGTTGATATAATGCAAGTGGGTTTTCTTCTGTCTATACATATCTGTTATTTACACCATTACAACCATACATTGATTAGACTTGCAGTTTGCTGATTACCCATCCATGTAGTATGTAGGTTTGTTACAAGTTAAAAAAAAAAATGAAACTGACAGGGATATAAGGATTGATCATGAAAAATTTGCCATAATGGATTACATTCTGTAGAGTGATTCTTCTGCAAGAGATTTCTGAATTTTCTTCGATAGTTTGTAAAACCATTTCTTCTAACTCAGGAGTTTTTGTGTGTGGGTGGGTGCAGTACTGTAGTAAGCATGCGGCTATTACATTTTAGTTTAGCTATGTAGCACTATAAGCTTATCTATAAATTTATTTTCTTAATTAATCTGATATACTGCGGTTAGAACTTTAACACAGGTCAGCTTTTTCTGCAAAAATATGAGTTATAACAGGTGACCATTGTATTAACAAATTTTAAATAGCCGCCATTTTGAAAAAGATTATTGGATTAAGCTGGTTATTTTACATTTATTAGGTTTTAACATACTTAAGAGTTGTGCTAAATTTGAAATAACTTGTTTAAACCGTTTCAAAGATATAATTTATTTAATAAATAAAAATATGGCTAGATGGAAAACAGAGCATTTCAGGACACATAATTGTTTGCTATACATGATGTGATAAACATGTATGTAAATTTATTATTCCACAATTTAGAAACACCCTGCATATCAATGTATGCATTTTTTTGTATGCATATCAAAGAATGCATTTTTTCTTTCCATTCACTCCAAAATTCTAGTTTGTTAAAATAACTGCCATTCAGCATTGGATAAAATTAGCAAAATCTATCTACTTTCTCGAATTTGTATCTTCTAATTTTAAACAAATTTTGTACACATGTAAAGACTTGTGACTAGTCACTGTACAAACCTGAAAGTTACTCGCATAATGGAAATGTTAACTATAGTTCTGACAAAAATATTCCAGGAGTCTCAGAACTTATTTAAGTTTTACATCAAAGCTAACTGAATTTCATAAAGAACCTGTTTTACAAATCAGTAATTTAAAGACAGAAAATTTATGGCTGTGGACAAAAATCAGTTGACCTAACCTCTAAACAAGTTAACATATCTATATAATTACAGAATTGAGCACAAGAAAAATTACGAAAGCAATCAACAGAAAACATTATTGTATTTTAAATTTGACTGATTATCAGATTTCAAATAATTCCTGTATTATATACACTGTCCAAGTTTTACATTTAAAAACAAATATATGTAAAATCTAAGTACAGATTTAAAATACAAAAGTCCAACTACACGATTATAAACTATTAAACTAGTAACAATGACAATATTCTATAAAATGATTGGTTTTTGGGAATTATATAGTATAGTGTGGCCCCAGCCTTGTAGTATAACAGTTTGCTTGTCGCATATAGTGAGCATTAAGTTTGGTTCAATGAAATAAATATGATGTCATACTGATTCTAATCTTTCCTCAAGATTAGATATGTTAGGTGAACAAATCGATGGCAAACATTTGAATAATAAATGTCCATCATTAATAAATAATTTTAAAAGTAATTATTTTGAGTTCTTTGACCCACCACGTAACATTTTTTTCTCAGCAAGACATTCAAGATTAGCTATTTGAGAACATTTAACTATGCTTGGACTACACACACACACACACATATATATATATATATATATATATATATATATATATATATATATATATGAAATTAGTCTTACGAATTAAAGATGTATGTTTGTACTCACAGTGGTCAGAGTATTACCGAGTTTTAATATTTCAAAATGTACCAACAAACCTTTAATATCCATAACAGAAAAAAGGGTAGACAAATTTTGTCAGGTTTAATTGTCACTATATTTAATCACCTAACTAGGGATAGATATCCAGAACATCTAAAATTCTGTCTTATCCAAAACGAGCTTATTTTTGTTACTGTACAACTTTCGTTTAACAAAATGTTGGTGATAGGAAGGAACTGCTTCTGGCCTATAAATAACATTACCCCAATTCAAACATGGTTATGTTATTTCCTGTCTCAAGTCCTGTCACAAATTGTTTTTAATGTACTTCTGCTTATCTAAAATTTAGTTTATCCGTATCAATTTATTATTTCCCCTCTAATAAAAAAACTTAGTTAATATTTTATATTTCTTTAAAACTGTTCATGTTTAACGTCAACACTAAGCATACCTTACTAAGAAACAATTGCATGAAACAGAAGTTTCTTAGACTTTTAGGCGTTTATTCTGAAGACGCCTAAAAGTGAACATATAACAATTTCTCCCATGTGAAAACAAATTCTGTAGTCACTACTATACTATACAACTGCCAGTTTTTATTCTATCGTATGATGACAAAATGTTTATACAATGCATCTTAAACCTATACACCACGTGAAATTACATCAATTTATATAGTTTTTAGATGAACGTTGTAAAATTTGGATGAATAATTATTGCCGCTGGTGCAGTGATATAAGCGTATAATGGCAAACATTACTCGATACCTAATTATTAGACTAATCTTGTAACATTTTTTAGAGTTTACACTCACTTTATTTAAATTTGATGTGGTACAATCGGAAGACAACTGGGTCAAAATAAATTGTAACATCTTAACCCCTTCTACTGACATGTTCGATGGGTAACATAGTAAAAACAAAAAAGTTAACCTAAATTAAAAACCAGGAAAACAGGCATAATAATTATTATATTTCTTTCTTTAAAATACCCAAACTTTAAAAATAAACTAATAAAACCTATTAAAATTAAAAATCTCCCCGATGGTCAAATTATCTAATAAAACATATAAGTTGTGTCTGCGAGCATAAACTATAAAATGATCCATAAGAATTTATAACAGGAATTGTCAATTTTCTTTACTGAAAAAGTTAATATTTAAAATATTTTATGAAAATTTGTAACAAAACTTTGTTAACCAAATAATGATCTTATGAAACAAGATTCTTATAAGAGGACTAAGGAATGCCAACATAAAATCCTTTAATGTTTTACTTTTACCGCAAAAGTGGAACGGGTTAAAGGGTCAAAATTACAACAAATACATATGTTCCATCCATAAATTATTCACAGTTCAAATGTTTTTGTATGTAAGCAACCATTTACAGAAATAATCTTAACAACTATACAAACACATAAACCTACTTTAAATTAAAACAGCTCAGTTAGGCCATCAAAGTCAATGTGCAGTGGCCTGCAATATGCTTTAGGCCTTCAATTACACTAAAGATAAGCCTATAACCGTTTTGACTTAACATCTTTTTAAGTGACTAGAAAATCTCTCACTGTTCTAATACTGCAAGGTAAAATTGGAATTGTGAGCAAGCTAAATTTTAAATACACATTAACTGTTTGTAGCATACATTTCTAGACAATCTGATCAACCTATCTTGAAATGTGTCTTTCATGATTAGTCGCTATCTAATGTAATATTTTCACAATAATTACATCTGATATATCAAGCTTACTTGCATCTTTCAGTTTAAGTAAAGTAAACACTGTGCAACATATTTTACTGATGAATATTGGTTTGGTTTTTTTAGTCCCTTACTGTTTAATTTTTCAAAATCTAATGTTTATAGAAGTACTAAGCATATAAAACTTGCTTTAAAATTCTGTCAACACCATATTAACAAAGAAATTTGCCATTCAAAGTTCTCAGTGAATACCAACATGCTCACCACACTTAGAAAAAAAAACAATAATGTAGACTATATGCTGTCCAAACAGACAAGATAAATAAGTCTAATTAGAACACAAGTTCAACATACCACTCTTTCAATACAATAATCAAATAGCAATTATTAATTATGTCTGATGGACTTAGCCAGAACTTCACACAAAACAAATTGTTTTAAATGCGATTCATTCTACATTTAGGATATAAAGAAAATATTCACCTCTGATTACAAGCGGCCAATGTAAGACAAACTATTTTGGTACATTTACAAAAATCATTTCCAAATTACCAACCAAAAACTGAGGATAGTAAACGGAGCAACTTTATTGCTACTAGCTAACAGTCAAGTAAACTGAGACCACTAACAAAAAGCTAGTAAAACTGTTCACATTATAAACAAAGAAAAAGTATACATATAGAACAATTTTGAGCTATGAAATACACAGTAGTTTAGGTATTATTGTGCAAGAAGTACAAACTTTTCACCTTGTCTGTCTGGACTATTCTACCAGTTCTGTCTTATTATTATTATCTATCAATTGGTACATATTTTCGTTTAGAAAAAAGATGCAGAGTTCAGTAACAAACTAATGGATGCTCAATTAGAAGTTGTTTTAACCCTCTGTCTGTAATTGATTGCTTAGTTTAAGCTTTCCCGGATTTTTTTTTTTTTTTACTAAGAAAATCTACCCAATAAGGGATAGGGGTGTTAGGAGAGGTGTTAGGGGTGGCTGAATACCCAGTGCCTTAAAATCATAAAAATTGTCACTGATAGTAGAATAAGGCGAGTAGTTAGACTTTGGTACTGTAGAATATGAAATGTTCTACACGTTTATTGTGAGTGGGAAAAACATCAGAAACTGAAAAATGAATATTGCCACTCTCCAAGATAAAATATGGGGAACTACGCAAGTAACACATCACCAGAACTATATTCTGATGGCAAACTGGCAAGAAGTAGGATACGGGAAAACTATGATTGAGAACTGTTGGATGTAAAGAATGATTCAATAGAGATTGGGGAGAAGGAATAACAAGAATAGATAAGAATGGAGAGCTATGGTTAAGTAAGACGAAGTATAATACACAACCTATGGTGCTAAAGAGATGATTATGCAGTACTCACGATAATTCATCTTTTTTTGAACGAATGGTAATTTATCTGTCTGTGGTATTGCAATCATTTCCATTCTATTTGCAAAACTGCAGAGAGTCATTTTAGACATTGGTAAACATTTTACTATACTTCTGCGAGTTACTGAACTAGGCACAACTTCCTTAGATTTTGTTGCATTTCTTTAGATATGTAATATACAAAAAAGAGAATGAATAATGTAGTAAGGGTGGGAGAAAAGGTTATTTTTCAGTAACAGGTTCCAAGATACGTCCAAGCTCAATAAAACAAAAAGTTACAATTCCCTGTTTTTAACACTGGCTATTATTAACACTGGCAAGCAATCTATGTTAATCTTAAGATTTATTATTCATTCTCATACCTTTATGCTATTATAAAAATAAGAAAGTTAGAAATGTAATAAAAAGGAAAAAAGGATATAATTATACAGAAAAGTCTATGTAAAATTGCCAAGGTCAACAAATAAGTGATTTTCAATGGTTTTTTTTTTTACTTACTTCTCATTTTAAAGTATATTCAGTTAAAAAACAAAAATAAAAAATGCAGAATTTATTTTTCTGTTACAGTTCTTCCTACTACTAATCTTTTGTTTCTGATTAAATATCTTATACCATTTGTTCAATAAATTCACAAGAAATTTGTTTCGCTCTGTATTTTTAACCAAACGAATATGTCCAACACTGACTAAATTTCAACTGCTGTTAACCAAGAAATACACAAAGTTTTACAACACATTGTTGAAAACCAAACTGTTGTAAAGAAATGCATAAAAAAATATAAGCTCAGTCTTAATTAAATATTCTGACAAGGTCACCACATGTGAACAATAAAAACAGGTAACTATAAAATGTTAAAACAAAAATCACAGTTGAGCAAATGCATTGTCACACTATAGTGTATAAATTAACACTGTAAAATACATAGTACACATTATTATATGGAATCAGAAATCGTTGTTTATCAAATTTTCTTTTAGTAAAAAACATATTTAAAAATTAGTAAAAAAATGTTATAGTACAAGTACTTGTAACTATAGTACAAGTAAAGTACAAGTTGAATTTAAGTACGGCTAAATTATTTGTTTTCCACATATAAAAGAAAATTATTATTAAAAGTCTTTAATTAAAGTAATTTAATAGTAAATTAATTATTCTAATAAAATAAAAATATTGATTTTAATATACTTATTACATATTTGGTAATAATCAAAACTTAATATACTACTGAAAG
This sequence comes from Callitettix versicolor, assembly GCA_022606455.1. Classification (NCBI taxonomy): domain Eukaryota; kingdom Metazoa; phylum Arthropoda; class Insecta; order Hemiptera; family Cercopidae; genus Callitettix; species Callitettix versicolor. The sequence continues at coordinate 55,204,788 of CM040186.1, forward strand.
GTTAGTTTTGTTTGAGACAATTTTAACATAGAATATGTTATTGAAAAAATAAAAAAATAAATACATATATTGGCTTTAATTTCCGAATGCCTCATTAGATCTGCCCTTTAGGGTGTTTGGGAAATATTTCATGTTTCAAAATCCAGAATAAAACTTGTTTGATTGACAGTGACCAAGCAGTCCCCCCTCTGTATTATCTATAGCAGCAGTGAAACCATGGAGAAAATGAATTTTCTACCAGCAATCACTATGCCGGCCAATACATAATAATTGTCAAAAATAACTTCCAAAATAATCAATGGCTCTCGAAATACTACTTCAAGCAGCTACTTTAGTTTTAAATGCAATAGAACCTCAATTATCGGGGGGCAGATTAACCAGTCAGATTTTTGTTAAAGTTTTATTACAGGGGCATATAGAGTCAATAATTTAAAAACTTCATCCAAAGTTAACAAACAAAACAACATGTTTAATCTGTGAAAGTCAGCTGTTAATTTCTGCTGTCTTAAATGAGTTATGTTAGCAAGACTTTTTTGTACAAATGAAAGTACAGTATTAGTGAAAATGCGGTTAAAAGTATACAGTATACAATATACACATATGTGAGAAAGGTAAGACATAAGAAAATAGGTAAAATTACAGTTCCCTTATCTCTGCTCTTCCAGTTGATATCAACACTTCTAAGAAATACTCTATGATATTTCAACTTCTGTTCAAGTAACTACATTACACAGATGCCAAGACCAAGTACAAATTGTTCTTCGAAACAGGGTAATGAGAAAAGCAGTCTACCTTATCAATACTGTAGTTCTTAAGAGCTATCACAATGGTTTTAAACAATAGATACTATGGATCTATCAGCAACCCTACAATTAAGTAAAAAACAATGACGCACTACTTCAATCACACTTTTAGCAAGACTCATGCGTGTATGTTTATTTCTTTTTCAAGCACATATTTTATCTTTTGTTTGTTATTTTTTTTCCTTTAATTTAATAATTTATTATTTTGATTTATTTCTAGAGAACGAATGTTGAATAAAGTGCATATTTTATAAAAGTAATATAAGTAAATATATATTTAAAGTACAGTATATATTAATAAAATGCATTCCTCATTACACTAGTTATGACGTTTTTTGCCTATCTCATTGCCAGTGGCTTAACTGTGTCCTTCTTCCTCTTAATTACCCCAGATAATCGAGATTCATGCATTTGTAGAAGCAGCCACCAGTTTAAAAGTTACAAATTTTTATTCCTATAAGATAAACTGTCATTCACACAATATTATTATAGTAAAACCAATAATAAATAAATAATAGAATAAAAAGTAAATTTTTAAATTCTCCTTTTACGTTGTACAAATAAGTTTTGATTATTTCCAAATTAAATACTGCAAGTATACAGAGAAATATACAGGTAAATTTCATATTGGCATCCTCAATATGATATGTTTCGACAAAAATTTACACTCTAGTCCCAAAAAAAAAAAAAAAAAAAAAAAAAAAAAGCTCACACAATTCAACTAGATATTTGGAAGCACAGAAATAACAAAACAATGAAAAAAATACTTGTTTTGAAAGGAGAAGTTTGGTAGTCGAACAATTAGAAAGAGATCAATTTGGCACATACAATTAAATTACCAAGAAATTTATAAAAATTGCTTCAGTTCCAGAAATGATTATAAGTTTAAACAAAATATTAATTACAAACTGAAGACAAAAAACAAAAGGAGAATTCCAAAAGAAATTCAATTGTGTTCAAAACATAGATTATTTATTTTTTTTAAGAGGTGTAAACATAACACATCATCCCAATATCACTTGGGATGGTAATGGGTAATAGGGATGGTAATAGGTAGTTAAAACATCAAGCAATGTACTTTAAATAATTTATGTGGTTTAGGTAAATGTACCAAAATCATTGTGCTTGTCTTCAGTTCTAATAGAAGAACTGAATATTAGGAAAAAATGGAATATTGGGGAAAAACCTGTAACTGGCTTTTATTAATTGTGATCAAAAATAACAATAACCCTCTCTCGCTCAAATATCTCACCCAGCTATTTGCAACGTAACTAAAAGAACCATTAACAGACAATCACTACTGACAAACAGATTACACATTTCAGTTTAAAGAAAGATTAAACAAATCTTTAATAATCAACCTAAGCAAGACTAAATTTAAATTAAATTTTGAGGAAAGCTTAAAAACTAAAAACAAGCTGTTTTTTTATAAATGCACACACACACACACACACACACACACACACACACACACACACACACACACACACACACACACACACACACACACACACACACACACACACACACACACACACACACACACACACACACACACACACACACACACACACACACACACACACACACACACACACACACACACACACACACACACACACACACACACACACACACACACACACACACACACACACACACACACACACACACACACACACACACACACAAAGGCATATATATATATATGCCTCCTCCCATGGCCTATATGGGATGCATTAGAAAACAAATGTTGCATAATTAGAAATTTTATTAATACAATTCCAAGTCCTGAGTTCATTTATCTAATCTGTCATGTTTTTTGTTACATTTACAGGACCTATTTTAGTTATAAGTTTATTTAGATTTAATCTATGAATATGTTTTTTTCTTTTTTATCTTTCTTAGTTATTCTCCAAGCCTTCAATTAACAGATGCCTCCTTTGTTGGAGGCATCCTCATCAGTTAACTGCAAAGCTATATTACAACTGTCACAAGTTCATGAGTATTCACGCCTGTATTAATTAATCTACTTTCAAGAAACTACTGTAATTTTATTATTTACATCCTTTCTTCTACACACGTTTTACATTACTCTTTATGTATAAAATCATATGACTGACAGACAAACTTAAATATCAGCTTATTTTTAATAATTAAAGATTTTTATCTAAAGCAGACTACCATAGTTTACGAGCTATGCATTACTCTGTAAATAATTAATGAATTCAACAATGAATGTAAGCTATCTTTAAAATATTATTATTACTTTAATAAAGAGGTACGAGCAAGAGAATGTAAGCGGAAAGAGGGTTAAGTCTTCTAAATAAAGGTTTCCTAATATTAAAATTTGTTGTTTTAAATTTAAAACAGATTACTCCAACTGTATAGTGTACACTTTGCTACTTAACAGGTCAGACTAACTGACAATAAACCAATGCTTAATAATTAGACATAACATTCGTAATGTTATGTTAGTCTTTTGATTTGTTAATGTGTCACACAATATTTTTAACGTCATAAACCAAATGATTATATTAACATTATATTACAAAAATACAAAAACTTCGAAATATGCAACAAAGATTATTAGACTGACGATTGTTTCGAACAACTAATGGAATGCTGTCTAGCCGGATCAATAACCAAATCTCGATCAGATGACGCAGTGTGTCTGTTTCTACCATACGCAACAACAGATGGACTAGAAACAGACACTATATGACCATCCCTAACTTCCATATCAACAGAAACTCTGTGCCTCCTTTTCGTCGGAGGAATATGTCTACGTCGTTTGGATACTCTGGGTATGGTGTTTGGTGTTGCCGGAGGTTCTGGATTGTCTAGTGATGATGATGATCCGTCACTGGGTGGGCTTCGTGCTAATGAATAATACGAGTAACATTTTGACCGTGCTATCGATTTTGAACTACTTCGTCTTTCTAACAATTCTGACACATCGCGGTGTTCGTGGCTAACAGGCGTAGGTGTTGAATAATAAGGTGTGCATTTTAAACCAGAACGATTAAATTTAGATCTGTCTTGACCTTTTTTCAAGGTTAAAGTGCTCGTCGGGCTTGAAATAGAAGAATAAAATTGATGCTGATTACGCTTATATACAGGTTTTGCTTGTCCTTCATCCGATTCACTATAAGGTGAATCGTAATCGTCAAACGATCTTTGTGGTGGTACTGTAAAGATCCCTTGTCGTTTTGCTTGAAATTTCGCTAATGAATCGTCTGAGCTTTTTCTTCCTGATATTGTTTCAGTGGATAGTGATAATCCAAAATCAGCGAGTGAACTGTCATCAGATTTAACAGCACACGAATAATACTGGCAGTGTTTTACAGTGCTTGTACTACTAGACCAATCTGAAATTCCAATGGAAGTATCTTCGCTTGCAGAGTTCGCATGAACACCAGTCGAAGTTTTTGGTCTCGCTGCAAACTTCACTGTACCATCTTGTATTGTAGAATCATCAAATCCGCCACCATATTCTTCCTGTAAAGTTTTGTTTTCATCTGTGGAACTTTCATTACCTTCTGGTGTCATATCTTTGGTTTCAACAACCATGACTTTAGTCGCTTCTTCTGGTTTTATCTCCATATAGAAAGTTTCTACATGACTAATAACAGGTGTGTCAAAAGGAGATGAATTTGGTGGTGATGGCCAATCTTCTTCAGAAGCAGTAGGTAATAAGGGTGGAGGTATTTTAAAACCTAACTTTTGTTCATGAATTGGCTCTTTCGGCAATGGCGGCAAGTCAGGAAGAGGTTGGTCTTCTAAATTCGGCCCAGATGGCGGATCAGATGATAGACTTGGCTGACGATCGCTCGACAGTAAAGATTCATCATCTACTGACAAAGATCTTGATGATGGTTTTGTTGATATATCATCTTCAAAATCTGATCTTTCTTGTTCGGATGTTGTACTTCTTTCACTTATTCTGGAAAGTGTTCGTGATAATCCAAACATACTACCAGTATATCCACTTATCATCATTTCTGCTCCCGTCATCGGATAACCAAATCCTGTAGGGAACTCATCCTGACCATTTGAATGGCTTGACCCTTCCTCTTCATCAGCGTAGTGACCGGAATCATCAGGAGGGAAAATGGCTTCTTCCAAACTTGAACTACCAGAACTTTCCAGAGGAAAAGGTTTCCAAGTAGATGACAACTCTACCTGCTTTATTGATGAGGAGCTCGAAGGCTCTTCATCGAAACTTCTTTTTTCTGGTATCAATCTTAAACCAGATGTTGATGGTTCATCTATTGGTTGTATAACTTCCATGAATTCTTTGATTGTCTGCTCTAATTTATTAGTATCACTTTCTACTATTACTTTAGATATATCGATACTGTCATCTTTCAAGCTATCTTCTTTATCACTACTACACTTAACTTCAGCCATCTCTGTGTTCTCCTGCACCATTTCTCGTATATCTTCAACAGAAACCCAACATTCATCCTCAGTTGTGGACACCACTTCGACACCCGTTGCTTTACCTGAATCCATATGTTCTTCAAAAACATCACTTTCAGATTCAATTCCTTTAATTTCTTCTTCTTCTTGATGTTTAACATCATCAATATTTTCTTTATCTTTTTCTTGAGGCTCAATCACAAATATCTCGTCATCGTAATCGTTACTTGTATAATCAACATGCTCTATCTCAAAAGCCGGTACACCTGGAGCATCAGCTTCATCCGATGTCCAAATGTCAACAGAGTATGTTTTCTTAAACGAATCTAATCTTTCTTGCCGAGTACTCGGACGTCTTTCTGCTGACGGTGAAAGAGGCGGCTCAATTATAGTAGGAGAAAGGGGAGCATCTTTCAAAGAAGGAGAAAATGGTCCATCTTTCATCGATATTGGAGACAAAGGTGCACTCCTAGGCACATTTCTAATAGGGGATCCAGGAAGGTTTCGAATTGGGGAACTGGAACGACGAGCAGGTGTTAGTTGATTTGGAGAAAACATACCTGTTGGAGAAAGTGAACGTGTAGAGTGACATGGTATTGGTGAAAGAGGAGGTAAATTCAATGATTTTTCCTTACTCAAACTGGTCGAGCTAGTAGTACCTTCTTTTAACAATCCATTTACTTTTACTCTATCAACTACTTCATCCAATTTTTCTAAAGTTGCAGAAATAAATTCTTCATCTTTTCCCTTTATGTTTTCACAGGTTGTAGCACTGTCTGGTCTTATTCCATTCATTTCTACATCAGCATACTTCATGTCTGTAACTTCTACTGCAATCACCTCTTCTTGAATAGAATCTTGTAACACTCCATCATTAGACAACTTTGACTGCTTACTTTGTCGCAAAGGCTTTTCTTCCAACTCTATATTTTCATCATTATCGACTGTATCATCCTTACTGGAAAATGAAGTTACAGGAGGTAACCGATGCAATGACACTACGGGGGCATCTAAGGACTTTGCTCTTCTTGAAGACGATGGTGACTGTATTGAAGATTGACGATTGGTCGGTACTGAACCTTCTGACAACCCTAATCGAGCAAATAATATAGGAGATCTCTCACGTTTGTGAGATATCGGTGCGGGTAGGTCACCAAACTTCTTCCATGTAGTTTCTGGGGATGTTACAGACTTTTTAATATTACCTTCTACCTTGTCATCATCTTTATATTGATCTTTTGGACCAAACTCTTTTGAATCTGATTTGTTAATATCTGTATTAGTTTCAGAAATTGTGTCTTTTTTAAGAACTTCAACCTGTTGTAAAATTTTGTCATCTGTATATTTGATATCAATTTGTTCAACCTCACTTTTAACTTCATTTAATTCTTTATTCTGAACTCTGACTTCTTCCATTTCAACACTTTCTAACTTATCACTTTTATCTATTTGTTCTTTACTAGCCTTATCATCAAATTTACTTTTCTTTTTTTCTTCCCTGCTATTGGACCTACTTTTCACAAGTCTTGTATCTTTAGTTTTCTTGTCAGTCTTAGGTGCATCTAAACTTCCACTTCTTTTAATGTCTTTCTCCACAGAATCCTTACTCCCTGAAGAACTTTTTTTCTGAAATGCTCGTTTCCGATTTCCTCTATACTCAACAATTATTACGTCCGGATCTGTGTTTTCTAAAGACTGGGCTTTTATATCTTTTCTTTTCAAATCTTTTCGATCACAATGACAAACTGCCTCAGAACTACAGCTATCTATTTTAATCACTTTGACAGCTGAATCCCTTTTTTCAAAAGAAGAGTCTTTCTTTAAACTACTGTCTGCACTGTGTATTTGTCTGGATTTGGTTAGAGTTCCTTTCTTAGACTTTGATGTATCTTCACTTTTACCTTTAACAAGATCTTTTTTCCCTGATTTTTCTCTTACTGTTATTTCATCAGGTACAGTCAAGAGGTCAGTTTTCTTAACATGTCCAACAGCAGTTTCTTTAATACTAATTTCTGTGTCAACAACTTCGTGTTTGTATGTTTTATTATCTGAATTGTCTTTCTTTAATTCCAACATACTGCTATCATTCCTACTGAAAATATCTTGTAGATCATCCGCACTTTCTGTACCCAGTGACAAAGACAAACCAGAATCTTGAGAATTTAAATCTGGCTTCATTTTTGTTCTTGATAACCTGTCTGAATCGCCAATTCTTTTAGGTGATTTGGTTTTCTCTTTTCTTATAACTTCTGGTGATTTCATTGGAGATCTACGACCAGGTTCAGGACTCAATTTTGCAGGTGATAATAGTTGAGGTGATTTATTATCAAAAGGTTTTTCTAGTGCTGTTCCGTTCATGTGATGCCGTTTATATAAAGTGTACGGGATATCAACAACACTTTTACTTCCACTAGGAATACCCAAAGTACTAGAGCCTAAATATGTTGAAGAATCGACAGCAGCTGGCTCGGTAGGGGTCAAATCTATTGACTTCTGATGTAATAATTTCCGGTGCTGTTTAGCAACTTTCCAAAAATCGCTAACGTAAGGATCACTTTTTGTTCTTTCAACAGGATAATGATTAAGACCAGTTGAACTAACTTCACCATCAAATCCAATTACCAGTCCAGGTTTACATTTTGCATCAAACTCACCAAATTCCACAGCACGTTTTATTGCAAAACCTTGTTTACATTTCTCATTAAATTCATTAAACCCTATATCTCCATATCTTGGCTCAACATAGCCCAACCTCTTTTCAACATCTGAACCATCTCCAGTATCAAAATCATCATCCATCAAGAACATTTCATCATCCGGTAACTGGTCACCTGCAGAATCTAAACTACATGACCTTGAATCACCATACAACAGAGCACCTTCTCGTTCTAACAATTCATACGAATCATGACTCAAATCATCATGACTGAGAATAATTTCCTCTCTTGAACTACCTGTATCGATAACCAACACACTACCGCCTGCTTCTAATACACCTTCTTCCCCTCCACCACTTTCTGTTGATAAGCTTGAAGTTGTACCAGGATAGCTACTAGAATAAACTTTAGTTTCCGCAACATCTACCGTACTGCGATCAATTGAAGGGGTTTTACTCCCTGCTATACTATAACACGATCTTTGACTGTCATCATACCTTGTAACAGGTGCTTCTAATGTCCGTTCAACCGTTTTAACTTCAAATGTTCGTGATTTCATTCCGATTAATTCTTTACAACTGGCCGAACGTTGCCACGTGTAACGCTTATCGACTACAACCGACTCTTCGTAATCTTCAATGTCAACTATATCAGTCTGACTAGATCGCGTTTCTTTTATTCTCGTAGATGACCGCCTTGAAGACGGTATTGAATCAAAACCTTCACCACAATGCCGACAATATGATTCTGTTATACTCGATTGAGGGGAATAGGGAGTGTTAGTGTCGTACATCTGACCTTGAGTATACGAAGCGTGCCTGCTGGGCGTATCGGAATGGATCAAGCTCGTCACTGTCGTCATCGCTGGATTGGTCTGAGCGAGGCGGCGAGCAGTCGGGCTCGGAGAACCCGCCCCCACCCCCGCTAGGCTCATCGAACCGCATGAGAGCGACACTGGAACAAATAGAAACACATAATAAATTATGAATATTCTTCATGCACACAAATTTAATATATGTCATTACTACAAAGTTATTAAAACATGTTTGCCTACATTCCTCTCACAACAATCATTCAAACACATCCGTAAACATAAAACACAGATAAAATATCTTTATAATTTGCATGCAGATTTGAACATCAAAATTGAATTTTTAAGACTACAATTTCTTCTCAGGACTCATGTCTTAATTTTCAAGCTAGAATCACATATGCTGTCTCTACAAAGTTGAAAACAAATTTCACAACCTTTATTCAAAATTTGGGGCATATGTATCATTAAGGATTATAAGGCTTAAATAAAAAGTAAATATGTGTAATAACTTTATGGAACAAGTTTTCTAGTCTAACTATGTATATGAAGTGCCACAATTAAATCAACTAACAAACACTGCACACAACTTATGAAAGCATAGTTTAACAAAAATATGTAGACCTAGGAGAAATCGGAAGGATTTGTAACATTTATCAGTACAGATATTAACAAGACGATATTGTACAAAAGCTAATAGCATGCAGATAAACAAAAACATAATAAAAATTCATGTAAATTAATTGTGCCAGGCTTCTAACATCATTTCTACATATAAAAACTACTGCACTCCTTAACGAAAATAGGGATTATGTAATGGACAGAGAAAAAAATAGAACAAGAAGTAGACGAACTTGGAACTTAGTACTCTACCAATTGAGATATGCTCCCCAAAAAATCATAAAGTATTTTCATTCTTCAATTTAACTTAACTAAAATAATTTTTAACATCAAAAATAACACTTACTGCAGTAAACACTGCATCAATAAAATTTATATCTGCATTAAAAATTTGAGTAGTCTTCAATACAAGAAACACCAATAACAAAATGTTATTCAGGTACAGTAGGATAAGATAAGACTGCTTTTTAAAATCCAAAATGTGTAACAAAACTAAATTATGTATATGTTGATGCTAATTTCTTTAGGTAAAAAATGTGTCAGCAGCTGATACTCATAATCAGTTGTGTTCTGTGTATAGTCCAAACATTATAAGTGACTGTGCAGTGATGTGCTGCAATGGGTGTTTTCTTTTCTTTTTTTATAAAAAAAAGGAAGGACAAACATTAATGATAAAGAGAGGCGTGGTAGACCTACTGAGTGACGATGCTGTCAGAGAAATTTCAGAAAAAGTATGCTATTGGAAGTCCTGTGCTCAGTGATTCCACAAAGATTAACTCTGCCTTAGAAATGTGGTAACACAGAAAGTGAAAGATTTTGAAGAGAACTGTAACTGAGTATAAAACCTGGATGGCATATATCAATGCTGAAAAGAAACAACAGTCAGTGACCGACCCTGGTCTATATACCAGTTTTCCAAACAAGCCAGAGAAAGCTCATCAAACTTTGTCAGTGTAGCAACTGTTTTTTGGAAACAAAGAGTTTAGTGTGTCCTTAATGATTAATTTCACAGTCTACTGTAAAAACAAATGTTGCAATATAGTGTTATCCAATGTTTTAGTCTTAAAAGGCTTATATTTATAATACTCGAACTAAAGTATTTCTCAAGCTCTTCCTTTACAGCCCGGGACTTACCTTCAAAACACAAGAAGAAATGTCTTGCATCACAGCACTTTGATGGACACAACAAACTTGAAAACACAATGAATGTTTGGCTGGATATACATATGCCTTTGAATATTATGAAGGAATTTGTAAATTAGTGAAAGGCTTGAACCAATGCTTCAACTTCAATATAAAATATATTTAAAAATAATTAAAAGCTGTAGTTTTATGGAATTTAAGAGAAGGAATGAAATACAGAAATGAAGAATGACAATAGAGCAGAAGATAATTTTCTAAACACTGATAGTAGAATGATAAAATGAGTGGCCATATACAAAACTTTATAATAATTTTTTTTCCCATTGTTGAAAATAATTTTGGTACAAAAAATTGTCACTTTGAATTTAAAATAAAATAATTAATAATATCCTAAAACAACACAATCAAGTAGGCATATTAATCAAGACTATACAACAGACTTGCTTAAATTACTTGGTAATTTACTTTGTAATTACCATGCGTTTACTTGGTAATTGCATAGTTAACCCACCAGAAGAAAACTGATTTGATGGTCAAAACTTGAAGGTTTCATGAACTTGTTTACAGGCAACATTATTTTGATACCAAATTTGATAATTATTTTATTAACATGATAATTATTAAAAATCCTTCGTAAAGTTTTCTAATTCTAAATAAATTTCAAATAATAATTTTTCAGAATTTTATTAATTTAGTATCCAAATCTGGTCACACGTAATTTGTTAATTTTCTCAAGCTCCATTTCCACCACATTTTAGAGGAATCTATTTCTCCTAGATTTGGACTGCAATACTAAACAAAACTGCAGCTTTCATTTCATGATTAAGGCCTGCATAGCTTTTTTTTACACACAAACAAGTGTAAATGAAAGCAGAAATGTTAATTCACAGAAATATTTACAACATTCTTAATCTTTTTAAAAATTTTTTTATAAATAAGAATTATTTCAATACGATTATCTCAACCCTATTGAACCAACTTTATGGCTTTTGTTCCAGCTAGTAAACATCATATTTCTCACCCAATTTTATGTTAGACCTAATTTAATTAATCATTTAAAATATAATAATTATTATTATTATTATAGTTTGTCCATAAAAATTAAAGTATGTTCATTATAATGTCCTACTTACTAAAAAAAATAATTTAAAAAATTAAATAAATAAATAATACAACATATTGTTTTAAAGCAAACATTCAGTTAAAGGGTACTAACACAATGTTTGGTTCAAAGACTTTTTAACATACTACCTGTTTTCATTTAAAAAAATTACATCAATGATTAAAATTTGTTCAAATTTTTTTTTCACTTGTTTTAAAAAATGCAAAATTATAGGTTTTCCTAGTTCAGGCTGGTTGCTAGTACAATGGTATGTGGTTATAATGCAGATTTTCTGAGATGATCTGTTTTAGATGATCCCAAGTTCTAATGTTAGCCACAATATATCGGATGAAGAAAAAAACTCTATAGATAAGCTTGTAGTGCTAGGTAAGCTAAACCAAACAAATACCTTTTCTTTAGGTCGACTTCATTTGATTAAAATTAAATCAAAATCATTAGAGCTAATTTTATTAAAATTCAATTTTCAACAAACTGTTAATGGCAGAAGGGCTTCAAAATTCGTAAGTCCCTAGACTGAGAGACAAATGTCTAACTAAAACAACTTTTAGACTTACAGGACCTGAAAATGAATACATCTGTCAGGATCAAATGTTTGATGATCACCATATGGTTTCCTAGACATTGTATAGTGAGATAGTGAAATAAAATTAGAAGTTGTGATAGCTTTGTAAAATAAAGATTTAAATACTACAAGCAATATAGTAAACAACTACAACTTTACAGTAGAAGCAAACATAATATAACAAACATGCCATGCTGAGTACAAGAACTGGAAACCTACCAATAGAACTGTCTCCTAAAGGTAACAATGGATGTGCGGAAATACTGCCTCCCACGTTGGTTGCAACACTCGAATGAACAGACGATGAATGGCGGAAAGATTGCGACCTGAAATCCACAAACACTTTCAAATATGTGTTTTCAAATATTTTTATTTTGTGTTTTTATTCGTCAGCAGTATTTTACTTAAAACAATTTATTTATTTATTAAACCACTGTGATTATGCCATTTTTTAAGAATTATTATTTAGGTGATGTTTTTAATAACCACAAAACTTTATCCCTGAATAGGAAGCACCAACCCCCAACAATATATTTAATGATTTTTTAAGTGCTGTGTACACGCGTATTAGCACTCTAATGGGTGCATAATTTTGACCCAATTTGATTGAAACTTGACAAAAACTACTGACTTAGTATTAGGTTGTGCAAGTTTGTTACCCATCAAAATATGTTCAATAGTTTCAAAATGATAGCCAATAAAAATCTTAAAATTTTGTAACTTTAAAAAAAAGGTTGATTTAGTAAAAATTTAAACAATGATTACTATGGTGAAATGATATTTTTACAAATGTAAAAAATAAAAAAGTTACAAAATTGTGATGTGTAATACTTAATAAAGGTATACTGATAGCACCACGCTTATCTGTCTCCGTCCCCTCACTGGAACTGACATGCAACTTGTGATGCAACTGCACAGAAACAATGTCTTGTGTAATCCTTGAAGCACTTACTGAGCTACAGAAATTTCTTCAGAATTATAGACAGTATTATGCAAGTATTTATAACTACATAACTGCACACTTTTTTACTACTATAATTAGCTTTCTTTTGTGTTGGGGTCATGGCAAAGTCCCTGTAGACAGATGTCATGGCTTTACTGTAGTTTTGACGCTTTAGTTTTTTACTTGCTGTTAGTTTAACCCATTCATTACTTTTGATGGACATCTTCATTCATGAGTTAGTTTGGCTGCATAAACCTTTGATGGATATTTCCATCATAAACATATTTCGGGTATATAACGATTATATAAATGTGTTTACAGCGCTTGTAGTCGTCAAATATTGTAGTTTATACCTCTATGATGAAAAAGAGATCTAGTGAGCACTGTTTCTTCATTGCAAGATTTATTTTTAATTATTTCCCTCAACACATGTTTCCGTAGTTAATGAAGTTCGGTAACCAAGTAACTGTTGTATAAAATGGAAAGTAAATGTAAAGATATTGCAGGTTTTAGTGAAAATGAAATTATTCATGATGGGCTGAATGATAGTGATGATTTTGAAGATGATTCAATAAATGAAGAGAATTCGGAAAGTGAATAAAGCCATAAACAAAAGTGAAATGAAGAGAATATAGCTATAAATGATGTAAATATCGATGTAACAGTTTTAGGTTAGGGTTAGGTTTTAGGCAATTATTTTAATTTTCTAGTGAATGTAGCAGTTGTGATGAAGAAAATGTGTTTATATTTCAAGAAAACCATAAATCCAGTGTACATACTAATGTAAATAGTTGTGTAAATAGAGTATCTTGTAGTGATAACGTGCACAAACACTACGAACATTTTAAAGAAATTTCAAGGCCTACTCAAATTCATCAAAATTCTGTGAAAATTCACAACTGGAAATTGAAATTCGAAGTAAGTAATCCTAAATAAATTACTTTTGTAGGTAATAGTGGTGTTAGCCCATATACTCGCCGGAGTTTAGGTGAAAACCAGCTAGAAATTGAAGTATTGAATTTATTCTTGCTAAATAAGTTTTGGCAATCATTAGTTTTCAGTACTAATAAATATGCTGAAAATTCAGTAAATATACAGGTACAAATAACATGGTTTTCTTGTACAACAGATGAACTGAAAGCACATTTTGCTTTATCTATTTTGATGTCACAAGTAAAAAAAAAAAAATACAATAAACATTACTGGAGTAAAGATAAAACTACTAAAACAAAAAATGTAGTGAAACAATGTCTTACAAAAGATTTATCTCAATTTTCAAATATCTACATTTTTCAATTTCTGAAACGGAAAAAGCTGGAGGTAAATTGAAAAAATTGTGACCAGTAATTGATATAACACCACAAAATTTTAAGAAAATATGCAGACCTGTGGGGAAAAACTACAATAACTAATGAAATTTCAAGGAAGGTTACCATAAGTTCAGTTCAATAAAACAAAACTTGCAAGGTTTGGGATAAAGTTTTACAAATTATATAATTCAGAAACTGAATACTGTTTTGCTTATAAGATACACACAAGAAAAGAAGAAGCTGGTCCATGTGGTGATGGGCCTAGCAAGTGAGAGGATTGTGATGGAAATTGCTGAACCATATTTAGACCGTGGTAGAATTATTTTCATAGACACATGGTATAGTTCACCTGAACTGTTTTCTTCCTTACTAGAAAGAAAAAACCAGTGCATATATGCACTGTGCTTCCTACGTGCAAGTCAGTTTGCGCAAAATAAAACTGAAAAGGGAAGCTTACTTTTGTTTCAACCAATAATATCCTTATTACCAAATCATGTCTACTACATTCTAAACCAGACTTTATATACCTGGGAGAAACAATAAGAAAGGTAAAACCTGATTGTGTAGATGAATACAAGGGAATGGGGCACTGATCGCCATTACCAATGCCTAGCAACTTTTCTATAAAAGGATATTAACAAATGTTTTTTTTAAATTTACAAGGTTTAAGTCTGTAAATAGTTTTTAATAAGTCAGTTTTGTTGGCTTAAAATGTCCTCAATCAATCAGTATGTTATTTTATTTAATCACACATTATTTAACATACATTTTTTAAGTTATAACTAAAATACTGTGTTCAATACAATTGAAGGCCAGGAATAACTTTCTCACAAAATTATAATCATACTCGATGCACACACTATTTCGTCACTACATCCATAAAAATTCTGGTTCCGGATTTATTGGCAAAAATGCTGCAATCTACATATTTTTCAAAAACATACTTTGTTGAAATTTTAATGATAGTATGAATAATAATTCAAATCAAGTTAGTATTTACAAAAACTGGAAAAACTGTATAGTCACTGAAGGTAAAATACGGTAAAACTGTACAATTTTGCCAAACAGCACCGATTTGTACAAAAATTTGGATTTAGGTACTACTTACTCTCTACTGCAAAGTTGACCCTGTGCCGGGGGTTGCTTTTTATTTTTTAGGGGTGAAAACTACCCCAATTCGAAAATAATTTTAGAATGTAGATTTGAGTGTATAATCAATCGAAAAATTCTCTTTAAATAAGTTGAATGAACATCAGTTGACATTAAGGGACATAATTTATGATTTATTAAACAGTTTGACCCCTACAAGCCATCCCCTAGAATAGTTATAATTTAAAAAAATATCAAATGTTCTTTAGCAACTTCGAATGATTAAATAGCACCGATTTGCATGAAAATTTGGATTTAGGTTCTACTTACCCTTTACTTCAAATATGAACCTGTGCCGTTGGTTGCTCGCTATTTTTTATGGGAGAAAACTACCTTTGTTTGCAAAAAAATTTTAAATTGTACATTAAAGCTTGTAATCGACTGAAATCTTCTTTAAATAAATTTAATAAACATCAGTTGACATTCTGAGGGATAATTTATGATAAAAATTTGCAACTCCTAAAACCACCCCAATTCCAGCAATCATTAAAAAGTAATGTTGAAAAATGTTATTCAGCAACTTGGAACAATTTAATCATAAAATGATATTAAATTAAGATTTCTTTACTGTTACAATTTTTTATCATTTATTTATAACTACCAACCCTTATAAAAACCACCCCTTGCAAAAAAGAAATCGAAAAATTATGGTTAAATATTTTGTTTAATTCAAAACATAATACAATATTTTCATTATTTAAAATTTAATGCATTTATTTTATCAACCCTTAAAAACAACCCCTACTGATTAATGTAACTTTTGTAATTCTGCAAAAAAATTCCTTTTCTTATTTTGCAAAAATAATTCAAAAACTATTAATGATACGCAAAATTTTGTGGAGTATAAAACTGTACACACACATGCATGCATGTGCGTGAGTAGTACACACACACACACACACACACACACACACACACACACACACACACACACACGCATGCACGAACGTACGCACACACACACACATACACATACACATTTGAATAGGTGTCTGTGACTAAAATATAGCTATGTGTATTCACCAATGCTCCAATATATGTGTTCTGATATCTGCAAAAATATGTGCTTGGGTTTTTACCCATAACTTGCTTAGTTTTTAAGCTATCAAGTTCATCAAAAAATCATTTTGTAGGTTTTTTCAAGAGCTATAAATTTTTAGATTTTTTATTTCTTTAATTGTTTGATTGGTTTTTCCTTTTTCAATTAATATAATTGATTTTAATTTTGGTATTTTGTGTAAGCTCATATAAATTAAATTTCCGTTTAGCTCTTATTTTTGAAAGGATTTAAGCTGAAAGGGCTTGAACAAGTTACTATTTATGAACATATGCAAACTTTAAATGACCATATCTTACACAATTTTTATCCTACAGAAAAAAAACAAAAACAATTTTTTTTTTAATTAAAACCTACAATTTTGTCCTCTACAAAATTTTGCATATCGTTAAGAATTTTTGAGTTATTTTGAAGAAAATTCAATTTTTTGCAAAATTACAAAAATGCTGTTCATTACAAGAACACTTCAAGTTCAATTTTTTTTCAAAACTAAGCATTTTAAACCAGTAAAACTTCTAGAGCATATTACAAGTAAGTGAATAATGTGAATTGTAAAGTGGTAATGATTATTTTCAATTGGGGTGGTAAATAGGGAGTGATTTTCAGTTTTTTGTCCCAAAAGAAATAGGAACCCACTTTATTTTCGTCATAACTCACTTACTTTTGGTGCTAGGGACTTCCATAAAAAACAAAAAATGTATTGTTTTTTTATTGTTTTACACTGAATCTTCCAATTTTGGCGGTTGACGAATAAGAACCAACTTTCAACAAACTACTACTCCGTTTATATTCGGTCCACAGCCACCATACAAACACTATTCTTTTTGTTTTTGTATAAGCTACATTTGTACTAAGAATAATGTTTTCGATAAAATACTTACTTTTTGAGTTATTTGTGAAAAACCTTCTGAAAACATAGTTTTTTTGTTTGAAAAATTGACACTTTCACTCACAAATAAAAAGTATTGACTTTCAGAAAACACTTTATAGAACGAAAGTTGTTTAGAATTTGTCAATCTATCCATTTCCGGACTTGTTTTTAATAAAACATTTTTCACCCCTGAGAAGGGATGGCATCCGCCCCCAGAGTAAAACCAACCCCCGGTATAGGATCAACTTTCAAGTATAGGGTAAATAGAACCTATATTCAAATTTTTATGAAAATCGGTGCTGTTTTACAAAATTATACGGGAAAACTGTCAGTGACAGACTAGTAATGAACAACCCCGATCACTATCATGGCAGTTTAAACCTCCTCCCAAACAGATTAATGTTTTTCTTTCTAGGGATCAGGAAGAACATACATTTTTTAACAACTGCAATGCATTCAATATATGGCATATCTTTGGGGGTCTGCGGGGCCCCGAATTTTACGGTCGGGTCAGGTCAATTGAAAAGCCCGACTTCAGTTCGGGCCAATTCAGGTCAAAGACGGGTTGGGCCAAGTAAATTTTAACTTTTATTTTTAGACAATAGTGTACGCAATAAGCATAAATATTTTCATTACCAAAATTTGATAATATACTAATAGTATAAAGAAAGGACAATTTAAATAATCATCAAAGGTCAAGTGTCTAACCACTTATAAACATTCTATTTGTTTTACTGAACAAAACCAATTGTTGACCTGTCAGTGGGTGCAGTATTATGAGTCAGTAGTTTTATTTATTGTGATGCTACAATGAGAAGGGACCAAGTGGACTGTGCATGTTTACAAAAATAGTTTCCTCATCCAGCGGGGTCAACAGACTGCCTTGTCAAATAAATTATGTTTGTGATTGACAACAGTACACAATCAGTTCAGAGAATCTGTATGTATATAGTTTTTCCGAATGTATATCGTTTCATGATTGTCACTAAATTAAAAGATGTAATTTTTCAAAAACAAAAATCAAATGAAAATATTGAACACAACGAGCCCATAGTACATAGGCTCGTTGCGGTATTCACATAACTTTTGCGCGCTGATATAATCGGCCCATGGTAGTATTCAAACAACTTTTGCACGCCGATATAATTGCCCTGTGGCGGTATTCACACTTTTTTTTGTTGCGATGTAATTGGTCCATGGCGTTAATCAGTCAGACCAACAGTGTCTGTATTACATCGGCCCGTGGCGGTATTCACACAACTTTTGTGCTCCAATATAATCAGCCCGTGGTGGTATTCACACAACTTTTGCATGCCGATGTAATAGGTCCATGACGGAATTCAGTCAGACCAATGGAGCCCTTATTACATCAGCCCGTGGCATTATTCACACAACTTCTGAACGCCGGATGTAATTGGTCCTTGGCAGTACTTAGTCAGACCAACAGAGCCCGTATTACATCGGCCTGTGGCGGTATTTACACAACTTCTGCGCACCGATATAATCGGTCCTTGGCGGTATTCACACAAATTTTGTGTACCAATGTAATAGGTCCGTGGTGGTATTCAATTAGACCAATGAAGCCCGTGGCAGTATTTACACAACTTTTGCGAGCCGTTGTAATCGGTCCGTGGTACTATTCAGTGAGACCAACGGAGCCCGTATTACATGGGCAAATGGTGGTATTCACACAATTTTTGCCCGCTGATATAATCGGCCCGTAGCGTTCAGAAAATTAAATATAAAATGAAGAAAATTATAATTTTTTTTTGACTTATTCTTAGCTAAAAATATGATGGGTTCCCCATTTAACCGTTTGGCCCAACCCGACCCGAAAAGCCCTAGCGCCGAGAAAAAAACCTCGATTCCGCCCAACCCAAACTCTAAAAAACTTGGTCCGCAGACCCCTACATATCATGTGTCCTTTTACATTTTATTATAAAGTTTAAAACTTTACATGTTTCTGAAATCTGATATTCTACTACCTTCAGTTGTGTCTGACGATATGGTTTTTCTTCAACAAATAACTATAATGTTATAAAAAGTGATTGCATTAGTCACGACAGAAGTTCATTGATAAGTAACATAGGGTTATAACATAGGGATAAGTAACATGTCCTTACCACAGCTACGTTACATGGGACCCTGCATATTGATTAACTGCTTTTCATATGAAGACATCTTCAATTGACTTCCAATATAACTTCACTGTCTTTCATGATCAACAAAACAAAAATTTCAAAATAAATTTGTACAAACCGAGAAACATTTTAGCGATGCTACTATACACAGCAATATATACTGTAATACAATAATTGGGTAAAATTCCAATTATTTTTAGTAACCCTTTTTATACACTAAAAATAAATTAGTTGATGTTATTATTTCCTATTATTTAATAGAAATTGTAAACCATAACAAACAAAAGTACACTGACATATTTACATACAGACACAAAAATTTATCATCATACACAAATATATATATATATATATATATATATATATATATATATATAAAAAAACAACAGCATATACAGTCCAAATATAATAATGCAACAACAATTCATACAAATCGTAAATAAATGAAAACCATAAACATGCATCTAACATTCTCCATACCATGTAGTTCCAGAGTGTATCAAAAGTGGAACTAGCAAGCCAAGCAAGAAGAGTATAAAGAGAGATATGGTTGTGTTAAGTTTGTAATAAACAACAGCAATCATAGAAATATTATAAAACACTCACCTTTGAAATGTGGTCCGCTTTACGTAATTTTCCCGAACAAACTCAACAATCTGTTTTTGTGTTTTCCCGCTGTACCTGTTGTAAAAATAAAACAAATTAATATTTTTTTATAGATAAAATTAAGTTACATATAGTAAACATAAAAACATGTTTTGTTTTCTATTGGAAAATGAGTTATTGTTTGTAGTGGCCATTGTGGCTAGATCAAGACCATGAAATGTGCACAGATGTATTGATGGATCATTCAAAATTTCATAATGTACTTCAAACAACATGAAAAAATTTAAAAATTCTCTGGTGTTTGAAATATTTATGATTTCACTGTTATTATCATTACTATTAATAATAATAATAATAATAATATTATTATTACTATTTTTTGTATCAACTATATTTGGCTCTTCTTCCGACAATACCTTAATGGACTTTTCATTTCAGAGACTGACGAATGAATCTTATCAGCCAGAAAAAAGAACTGTGCACAATTCACCTCAAGAAGTTTTCACTTTCATAATACTGAAAATAATTTTTTTTTATAACTTATTATTTTCATTGAAAACAAAGTAGCACAAGCAATAAATAAGAAAAGGACATGTTGAATTTGTTCTAAGAGTTTCCATTGTGGCCACAAAGCTTATGTCACTAAAAAAACTAAGTTCCTAAACTCTTACAGTGTTCTTTAGCAGTGTTAGTTTATAAGTTCCTTTAAAGGATTTAGTAATAATTGGAAAACAATCATAGCAGCTGTTTAATTAAGTTAGCAATATTGTAACGCATGGAAACACAGTTCTTGTTTTTTCCATTCGGGTGAAAATAATGTTCCAGAATAAGCACTTGCTCTTCAGATATTTAACTTTGTTTAAATATGTATTCAGTTCTAGCAGTAACAAAAAAAATAAAATGTTGCTGTGAGAATCACAGACATGATCAACTCAAAAAATATTTACATACTATATATAAAATTAGTTAATAAACTATAAGCATTCTACCATTCAAAATGTTGGTCTAACTTTATATAATAAATATAAATAACAGGATTAATCTTATACAAAAAAAACTAGTCCAAAAATTCTCTTTCTCGATCTGGGTATAAAAAGTGGCACCAGATACAAAGTACGAAGATTAGCAACAGGCCAGATGTAACTGATCATAATATGTATCCATTTAAATAAAACTAGACTTCTTTACTAAAAAAAGTATTGTCAAGTTGATTAATCTTATCACTACAAATTAAACTTTTAAAGCAATCACAGTTGGCTATGCTTTCCATCTGAAGGAACTTAATATGGCCAGGTTCAATAAGTAATTTACCAAAAGGATACAGAACAGTGTGCTGAAGATGTTGCATGAGAGCTGACAATATCAACCCTTCTTTTGTTACAAGGTAATACTTTGTTACAAGTTAATAATATACCGCTGATTTGCCTGCAATTATAGGAAATTTTTGTACAAACAACTCTAAATGATTGTAAGATTTCACCAAGAAGTAAAAATTCCAACAACGTGGTTCTCTGATTATGTGAGATCCACAGCACATTAACTAGCAGATCAGCTGATATGCCTGTCAATGACAATATTTGATGAAGTATTCATGGAAACTTATTACCCAAACATAACAACCAAATAAAATTTTCTATCTTTGTTACTTTTTCAGCTATTATTAAAATACAGCCAGGATTTTTATTTTCAGTAATATAAGCATACATCTATACGCATATAGTACATTAAGAACACTTCATACCTATCATTACGTGTTAATTCTCTATCTTCTATAAAACATTTAAAAGAGATCAACGGTCATGGTAGCTAAGTCTATCCAAACTGCACACCTCAAGGTCATAGGTTCAAGAATGAAGTTTGTAACGGGTTAAAAATTAACCTGTTACCAAAACACACGGCTAGTCCTACATAGCCTGAAATCAGGCAGTACACATTACAAAGATCACTTAGCAACTGTAGCCCAAGACAAGGCAATAAACAGTACAAAGGTTAGTTTGCAATGGCTCCCATTAGTTACAATAGGAAGAACCTTTCAGTCCGAACTCTGGGAGCCGACTGACTAAGAACGGGTTTCTGCACATGCAAGGCGCTCAGGAGTATAAAAGCAGGCCGCTGTGGCTGCAAACAGATCAATCAACTGCTGAACATAGTCAATAACTTTGGTCAGTGAACAGACGATCACGCTTGAAAACAGTAGTCAGTCGATCTTTGACCATGCACAAGGGCATGAGTCAAACTCTCTTTGACCACTCTCAATAACTTTGAATAGTCTCTCGCCGATACTACTCAATAATAGTAGTAGTCGACCATGCTCAAGAACATTGGTCATTTTATAGCAAACCATCGCACAAAGACGTATACTGCCACGAAGTAGATGATTTATAGTAAAGTAGGAATTACAAACATTCAAAAATCTTAGAAATTGGGCATTGAGAATCCTTAGAGTATTTAGGATTCCGAGAGATCAAGAACAGTGAACACCTAAAAACTTCCTTACGCTTGAGAATACTGAGCACCTAAAACCTTCTTACGCTCAAGAATATTGAGTACCTAAAATTTCCTTAAGCTTAAGAATATTGAGTATATGAAACTTACTTATGCTCAGGAATATTGAACACCTAAAACTTTCTTACGCTTGAGAATATTAAGACTCTAAAACTTACTTATGCTCGAGAGTATTAAGCACCTAAAACATCCTTAGACTCGAGAATAATTAGCACCCAAATACTTGCTTCAATAAATTGTGCTATTTTAAATTATAAATGGAAAGCCCCGTTTGGCGATGGTTAATTAAACAAGAGTGAAGAAAATCGTAAAATACTGATTTTGTCAATGACTCCAGTTATGATTGAGCCAAAAACCTTTCCATAAAATGGAACCCTAAACGAAGTCTTTAATGCAGATGGCTATCTGGCAGGAGCATAATAGCGCTATAAGTTAATACCAATCTCTCATCACTTTGCAGCTTGCCTAAAGCATTAGACAATGACCAATTCAAAATGCTCTAACCTAAAGGAAGATCCCCTACTAAGAACTCGGGTCCGTTGACGAGGCACTCTTTTAACAGTTGAACACCTAAAAAAGCCGTGGTTCTCGACGCATTTCTTCCAGAAGTTTTTACATTCGTTTCGGCCTTCGAAAAAAAATTCCACTGTATCCTTATAATAACCCTGAAAACAGAAAGAAAGAAATAATCATACACAATAAAATTTTACCACAATGACAATTTCACAAAGTACAGCAATGCAAACACACATGCATATGGTGGATACGTGCTAAGGGATTGTTGGATAATACTGGACAGTTTTAATATCTATTACTTAAACATTCAGGACTGCAGAATGATTATAACTAATTATTTGTATTTTGTCAACAATGTTACAACCTTATTTCAAAAATCTATTCCTGAATCTTTTTTATAAAAGGAATAAAATTTATATTTCTAATTTAATTTGAAATTTACTATAAAAATGTAAATTTATGCTTCACACAAGAAAAATATTATAGCATCAATTTTTCTAAATGCTATTAAAAGTAAGTGCTATGTTGGCTCTTTGAGAACTTTGAACTTCTGGGTGTGTGTGTGTGTGTGTGTGTACATATTAAAAGATGGTTTTAATCTCTGACCATTTGTGTGTACATTGTCTGTGCACAGACAACGAACCACAGACTAAACGAACTGATTCATTTCAATGAAATTTAGCAAAAGTGTATGAAATGTGTAGTCTGCATGTCAGGGACAATTTTTTAATTTCCTTTTTTATAAAAGAAAAAACTAGTACAAAAGTTTTCATAATTTCAGTTCCAACAATTCTGATCAAATCTTCCTAAATATAATAAATTAAGTATTTAAACAAAACATATAGGTTGATGTCTCTCAAAATTTAGGTTCAGTATCAATTAAAAAAATTAAAAATCGGCCCATTTCTAGAAATATTTGTTCTCAATCCATTTTTCTTATGACCAAAAACTTTAAAATACTATTATGTAGCCTTCAAATACCCAACAAAATGTAGACAACAGATTGCCACTTCCCTTAAAAAATGTGGTTCAAAAGCTACAGACAAAATACAATCAATAAAATCAATTCTGACACAAATCCCTTAGTGTTTAGTTTTACACAATATATAAAT
Source organism: Callitettix versicolor (assembly GCA_022606455.1). Taxonomy (NCBI): domain Eukaryota; kingdom Metazoa; phylum Arthropoda; class Insecta; order Hemiptera; family Cercopidae; genus Callitettix; species Callitettix versicolor. Next base: position 55,229,143 of record CM040186.1, read on the forward strand.
AGCAACATGTAAGAGATTGTGTTGTGCAGTTTCACTACTTTCTTGACTCTCCCAAACATTTAAATTCTTGATCAATATGAATGCACAAAATATACAAGCTGTTAACTGTTAACAAACACAAAACGCCTTAACTATTTTAATGCATGTTACAACCTAAACTCCAAATTTATTTTAATTCATACATAAAACACTAAACTCTTCAATCAAGATTTATCATGTTATACTATATATTTTTTTAATTTGTTAAGTGGACACCTTATGAAATCAGACAAAGAGACAAAGAAAATTATTAGAAATTCAAGCAAAATCAATGTATACATGATAAGAGTTATCGGCTGAAACATGTCACTGGAAAATGTAGCCATTTAATATTCATAGACAAGTGGGACATACATAGTACGAGCGGTGAATTACCATTCACCATGAATCTGTACTTGTGAGCCTGTGTAATGAGGCGCATTCAGAAAGTAAGTAGTATTTTAAAAAAAATAAAACTGTAAACAATTTTTCCAAAAAAATTATTTTCACATGAGAGGATACCTTAAACTACATTTCTAGATAGTTTCCACCTTGTTCAGAAACCTGTCATACCAAACTATCCAAATCCTTCCTCAATGAACGATCCTGCCAATGACGATAGCTGTAGCTGTACAGTATTTCACGTTGTCGTCAGTTTCACAGTGCTTACCACCAAGCTCACGATATGGTCTGGCATCAGGTCTGGGCTATATGGTCGGTATTCAAACGGAACTGTTGAATAAGAACTTGAGTGTCACCAGCCGCTTGGTGCCGAGCACTGTCATGAAGCAACACAACTCCTTGGTCAGCATCTCTCTCCTTTTGTTTTTGTGTACCGAAGGTTTCTCAAGGTCTCACTTTGTGCCGCTTTGATGGTTTGACCTCTGAGAGGAATTTGACAAGGAAAGCCCCTTTTCTGGGCTGACATTGTTTTTTTGATTTTTTTTTTTTTTATCGAATGAGCATCTCTAATCCATTGTCAGCTGTTTCGATTCCATGTCCATGGTAACATGACAAACCCGTTTCGTCACCAGTCACAATTTCCTTTAAATTGTGTACACTTCCTCATCACTGTACACAGTTAGACATGTCAAAGCACTTCCAAGTTGCTGTGATTTGTGGATGACAATAAAGTATTTTTGGAAACCAACAAGAACATAGCTTGTGATAACCTACGAAGCCAGAAACAATCTCATGCAAGAGATAGTAAAATTTGTGCAAATTGATCAGAAAGCATTGTCATTGTAAACTGTCCATCCTTAAAAATTTTCAGTCAGTGGGTTCATGAAACATATGCACCATAGAAAACCGGAAGCACTACACCAATCAACTGTAATGGTGTCAGTGAAAAGTAAAAAAGATCATGAAACTTGTGAAAATTCATTAGAAAGCATTCTGTTCTCATAAATGTTTCATCATTTGACAACAGAATGCCATCTACTCTGTGCCAATAGTTCACCTTCATTAAACTTCCAAACCCACTTCCTCATTATTACATTAATCATTATATTTTCACCATAAACATCTTAAATTTGATGATGAATTCCAGCCGTCTTAAAAGTTCTTTGGATTCACAACTAAATGACAACGAACTTCATAATCGGCAGATTCAAAAATTGTCTTAAAACATTTTTAACGCACACAGAAAACTGGAAACACTACACAAATCAACCATAATAGTGTCAGTAAGGAACCATGGCATACAGCAATAAACCAGGAAGACTGACGTACATGCACTGAGCACTGTTAGCAGTGCTGCGATGGTGGTAGAACAAAATAGTACCATACTTACTTTCTGGATGCACCTTGTTTGTGCATAGTGCAATGTTGGGCTTAAGACATGTTTCTACATTCCTGCACATCTTGACCTATTTTATGGTAAGTCACAGCAAGAATAAAAAAGGAAATGTAGAGGTAATGGATTCTAGAAAATCTGAAGATACATCAGGTTTTGAGTACTAATTACCGTAGTCACTAAGGTCATTATTCACAAGGTTTGTTATCACAATTGCAAACCAATGTTTCACCTTCTCATTGGTAATGAAAAAGTAAGGCAAGTACAGCATTTGTGTATGAAATTTGTTTAACCAAAATATACAATAAGTATAAATAACAATATAAAATGAATTATAAGCCATTGTAATATTAGATACAGATATCAAACTTGGAATATACAATGTGTCCCACGAAGAGATTTACACTTTTGATCCTCCATTATTTTCTCATTCCTTCATTGATCATTTTGAAACTGCAAATACCTTATAAAGAAGGTACCAGAAATAGTTTATGAGAACTGCATCTGGCTGATATTTGTAGGAACAAAATGGCGACCAAAATAAAGTTTAAATAAAGAATAGAACTGATTTTGTTATTTTTTTCAAATTAACTTATATTTTTTAATTATAATTTTTTTTTAATTTAATTAGATACAAACTAATATAAATAAAACTAAATAGCAATGTACATTTCATAAATAAGACCTATTCAAACTGGAAACAATTCACAGCTACACACTAATAACAACGCCAAACAAATGAATCGTATGCTCTTGTATAACTCCTGAGGTGTCCAAAGTAATTCCTCTTTGAAAACATGTTTCAAATCATCAGCATTGTTGAAACTATGGGTGTACACTTGTTCCTTTAAGTATCCCCATAACAAAAAGTCACAAAGTGAAATCAGGAGATCTGGGTAGCCAATCTAAAAAATTATTTCCACGACCAATGACCAATCCAACGCCCTTGAACGTTGTCACTTAGTATCTGTTTGACTGTTTGCAAAGTGAGGTGCAGTAACCATCATAGTGTTGGAAAATTGCTTGTTCAATTTCAGGTACTAAAAAATGGGGCAATACATGTGCATTTAAAACTTGTTCATACCTACTTTCAGTCACGGTACAGAATGAAATGTCAATACAACACGCCATGAGCATTGACAGTGGCCTTTCTTTTTTTATCTGTAGTTCGAGAGTACTTTTTCACTACACTTCCAGTTTCCAACAACAAATTTTTCCATTTTAATTACTGATGTTTTGTTTGGAGGTTCGACTCCCAGAAAAGCTAGCTGAAATCTTCTAACTGATTCCACAATATTATCAAAAGCAATGACCCACACAGAACACTTTGCTTTTTGCTCAACTGTAAAAACCATTTTATAAATAACTAAACCCATAAAATGGCAGCCAAAATATTAGGTTATGTTTTTGTTCTATTAGAAAAGTAATTTAACAGTTGTAAAAGAATTAACAGCTGTTCAACAATCTGATTTAATACTGAAGTACAGTGAGATTTTTAAGACAAGTAGAATTTATTTATTTTGGGCGCCATTTTGTTTCTACAAATATCAGCCAGATGTTGTCTGACATACTATTTCTGACACCTTCTTTAAAACGTATGTATAGTTTCAAAATGATCAATGGATGAATGAGAAAATAATTGAGGATCAAATGTGTAAACCTCTTGTGGGATATACTGTACATACCGTAAAGGAAATTTACAAACAGGTTACCAGAGAAGAACAAAGAAAAAACAACAGCAATAGCGTAAAAACAGCTAAGAATTAAAATGAATAACTGACTGAAGGAAATGGAAGGCTGTAGAATAAAAAATTAAAGCAACAAAGCAAAGAGACAATTTTTAAATATTATGAACTGCTTGAAGGAACACATCACACAATAACTAAATACAATGCTTCCTTGGTATGTCTTAAGCCTGGTGCACATTCAACAAATTTAGTTATGTTCAACAAACCCGATCAATGAGCGAAAAAGACAATTCAACAAACTGGTTTGATGTGATTATAACATAACAGGGTCATCACCGTCACACAGTAATTATTAATAAGCACATTGTTAGAAATTTAAATAAGTATTTGTGATGCAAAAATTTCTGATTTTCAAGATACAAAAATTATTAATCTTTTAAAAAATAAAAAAATTATCAAAAAACATCACAGTTTCTGTTGTTTTTAGGCATTAAGTAAAAAATAAATAAAAATGGATACTGGAAATAAAAATGGATAATTTAGACTGAAATACTAAGACACTATGGCAAAATCACCTGCCTCATGTTTAGACGTTATATCATTTTTTAATTTAATATTTTTTAAAGAATAATTTTTATTTGTTTAATTCTTTTTAAACATAAAAATTTAATAATAATGTTTAAAATAATCAAAATATATTTTTATTCAGAAGTTTAAAAGCACAAAAGACTTCTTGTTTTCAAGTCACTAGCTAAAATATAAAACTGCAGTTAAATTGCACTATAATAGCAATATAAAAAGGTTATCATACTATTATTATTACTAATTGTACTGAAAAGATTTACTGCTCTTCAGCTTTAGGACACAGAATGTAGATTAATAAAATAAACCCACTTCTTGCTTAGTAAAATAACAATAGATACAGTAGTTGCACAGGACAACAAAGATATAATTTTATTTTTTTAACAACTGAACTCTTGATTGACTGATGTTTTTGCTCCTTTTTCATCAATACGCTTTATTATTATTTATTATATTAAAGCTTATGTTAGAAAAAATCAAATAGCTCTAGAAAGCTGGAAATAGGCATTATGGAACAAAATTACGGAGTTAAAAAGGGCCATAAAAATATAGGTACTAGAGATATTTTGTTCAAATAAAATATTTAGTACTGCTAAGAAACTAGTGTGAACTAACTACAGCTTCAAATCAGTGTTTCCCAGCAAATGTGTCATAAAATCTATTTTTAATAAATCATTTTACAAAAAAGGCCATAAAAAAAGTCGATCTCCAAAAATTGATCTGTGTGTTTGAGTAGATCGTTAGACTGAATGGACCATATCTTTAACAAAAATTATGCATTTTCATTTATTGCTTCATGACAAAGCAATTTTGAAAAATTACACAGATATTTCTTTTCTCTGGGTCCAGATTGTCTGAGGTGGCTGAGTCTACCGCGTCTCTGAACTTGTGCAACTCAAGTTCACAGATTCGGTACTTAGTCTAACTGTCTAAAGTATAGATGTTAACAACCAAAAGTCCATCTAATCTGTTGATTCGGTACTTAGTCTAACTGACTAAAGTATAGATGTTAACAACCAAAAGTCCATCTAATCTGTTGATGACCTAACTGGATTTCTTGGGAAAATATTGTTTACTTGAGACAATGAATGATAACATTTATTATTTTCTTCTGAACACACAGTGTTTCTTGTTACATATGAGAATATATTCAATTTTATAAAAACAAACATTTTTAAAACCTCAAACATTAGTTGTTATGCAAAAAAAATGTAGGGCCTACAATGTTTTAATCAACAAATTATTTAGTGACCTTATTAAAAATTCTGTTATTTATTTATAATAGTCAAGCATTAAATTCACATACTATAAACCACTTTTAACTACAATACAGTTAATGACCAAACTACACATACATGCAGTAAAAACGCAACAATTTTGTTAAACAAATCTTTTCCCAAATATGATTTTACCTCTGCCTATAGACGAAAACACATATAGCATGTGATGCAGTAACAACCAATTACATACATGAAACACAAGAACATAAAACATAAACAATAAGAGAAAAAAATACCTGCATTCTCATATTTCTTACATTTAAATAAATTTATTTATAATATAACACCTCTGTGTCTGCAATAGGAGGGGGGAGTGGTTTGGAGGTAATGTTACATATTCCATCATACATCTTGTTTCAATCAGATGTGTTCAGTAATACAGTATTGTATTATGTTATGTATTATGTTTCATAATATCCTGTATACTATAAAGGATAAATCAATTTGGTAATACGTAAAACATGCTTCTTGCCCAGCAAAATTCATTCAAGAATTTCAAAATGGTGGTCATTTCAAAAATGTTAAAAAACTAATAACTTTTCTTACATTTAAAAAAAATCTGATTTTATTATCACAGTCAATATTAAAATATACACAAATCTGCAATAAAAATTTTCAAAATCGATTAAAAGTAAGAAAATGAATGTGATGAAGGTCAAGAGTTCATTTTTGTATTTTCTATATAATTCAAAAGTTTAAAAATTATAATATTACATGCAGATTTTAATGCTGATTATAACTGTGAAATCAGATTTTCAAGGGAAAAAGTATTTAAGGAAATTTATTCTTTCATATCAGCGAGATAGCTGCATGCCACCATTACATTAATTCATGCAATCATTATTTCAAAACAAATTCATAAAATTGTATCTCAATAGATTGGCCTTTACCTCTGTCATACATTCAAAAACTTTAACATTTTTACTTGATCCACTTCTTTTTCACTACTAGGCCTATAGCACGAAATTAAAGGATCCAACATTTATTGTATCAGAACTCTGCTAACATTTAAACTGTGTAATAGCGTTGCTGTAGTTTTTGAAAACACTGTGAATACTCTGCTGTACACTTAAATCACTTATAAGTGAACATCCACTTAATGACTGGATCACAATACAAATGTAACACTCTATCCTTCCTTGTGTTGATTTAAAATGTAATTCAAGAAATATTATCAGAAGTTTAAATTAGAATAACCTTACACACGATCTGTTATGTTTGTATTTTAAAATTTACTGCACTTACATGTATAAACTAGTTTACAATTTTTTAATTTGTTTAGATTTTATTGTAATGTGTTCACTAGATGGTAACAGTAGTAAAATCTCCCTGTAGTTACTTTGGCAGTGTTTTAACTTTGTATCACAAATTGAAAGAAGTGCCTGACTTCGATTTGAAGTGTTGTACTACTTATATATTAATGAAATACAATAAACCCTCCGATATCCGACTCGATTATTCAACTGTTATGTTGAACTTTTTCTTTTTTATGTTTTTAAGGTGGACATGCTTATATAGATGTGCCAGACATTGATGCGTGGGATCAAATTCAACCAACCACTTTGTAAAGTCATGGAAAAAACTGCTGAATCATAAAGCAAGTGAGAAATGGAATGAAAAGTGCCAGAAGAACAAAATGAAAACCTTTACAGAAACTGAGAACACCAACATCATTAATTTTCGAAAAACGTTCCTGGGTGTAAACAGATTAAGAACGACTAGCTCAATGAATGGATGAAGGGAGATGAAGGAACTTGAGAACCTTCAATATGTGAACTCGACAGTGAAAATGAAAAGAAGATTTTGCCTACATACCATGAGGCATTCAAAGCAATTGAACAGGTAATGAACTACGTTAAAAACCACGAAGAAGGGACAGTGGCCGACCTTATGCTTCTGAGACGGGACATTGCTTGAAAAAATTGTGTGCAGCGAGTTAAACAATCGACGATCATCAACTTCTTGAGTAAAAGACACATGAGGCACAGTACAATATTTACAGTTACTGCTTTCCCTGGCTAAAACTTATACTGCATTGTTTCAACATTAGTTGTTTTATTAAGTTTAGTTTATTGTAATGTTTGTATATCATTGTAAGTCATAACCATACTAAATAAAACATAATACCCAAATAGGCACACCATAATACATTTTAATCAACTTTAACTTCAATCTTGTGCTGCAATACATTCAGCACTGCTGAGCCCCAAGTTGCATTTTGCAGGCAATTTTTATGACGGTAACAAACACTATCGCTTATAACCAATTCAATTGTGTCAATTTGTATGTTTCTATCTTATATCCAATTTTTTTCATATCAACCGGCGCCACATTAGTCCAGATATCAAAGATCTTATTGTATTAATAATTTGAATTAAATGATTTTACAAGAAATGGAAGATTTCTCTTTATATATCCAAAAGAGCCAAAAGAAAGATATGCTGTATGATTATTCGAGAATAATCCTTCCTTAATAAAATCAACTATATTTGCCCGGTCTGTAAAAATAATCATTATAACATGAATTACTTATGTTTTGGATTGGCCCAATGGAACCACAAGCCTAACTGAACTACGAGGGTTGATTAAATATAAACGAGACTGACTTTCTAAAAACTTTTCCGTTGGACATTGAACTCTAAAGGGTGGGGTTTCAGGTAGCCTGGGAGGTTTGGGACGGGCGTAGACGGGCAACATTTCCGTTCGGACCCTTCAGTATAAAACTATACAATGAGTGAGAGTGAAGTGCACGTTTCCGTGGAGCAGAGAATTATTATTAAGTTTTTGGCCAAGGAGAGGGTCAATCCGACTGAAATCTTTCGTAGATTGACGGCTCAATTGAGGGAAGCAGTAGAAAACCTCAGCCATGATCGTCGCCCGACCACTTCCGTCACGGACGAAAACATTGATGCTGTTCGGAAGCTCCTGGAAGACAGACGTATATCGCTGCGATTTATTGCAGATGAACTCCAGTTGAGCTATGGTAGCGTTCAAAAAATCGTTACATCAAACCTGGAACTCAGCAAAGTATCTGCAAGGTGGGTTCCACGAATGGTGAGGCATTATTAAACCGGATTGTCACCTGTGACGAAACATGGGTTCACCATTACACTCCCGAGTCGAAAAAGGCAAGTATGGAGTGGCAGAAGAGGGGAGAGAGGGCGCCTCTGAAAGCCAAATCACGATCGTCGGCTGGGAAGGTAATGGCCACTGTATTTTTCGACAATCAAGGCGCCTTTCACGTCGATTTCCTCCATCAACGACGCACAATAAATGCACAATATTATTGCGATGTTTTAGAGGCCGCAAAACAGTCTTTTCAGTAGGAAAAGGAAATCTAAACCGCGAAAAACGTCATTCTTCTTCACGATAATGCCCGACCACATTCGGCGAACGCTACGAGGCTTAAACTCGATCAAATTGGCTGGGAACCAATGGAACATCCCCCATACAGTCCAGACTTATCACCCTGCGACTATCACCTGTTTGGGCCACTCAAAGAGGCGCTTGGAGGCCAGCGTTTCGAAGACGATTCTGCGGTGGAGACCTTCATGCTCCAATGGCTCAATGAACGCCCGAGAACTTTTTACGAAGATGGAATTAAAAAACTTCCAATCCGGTGGGAAAAATGTATTACTCGTGCGGGAGACTATGTAGAAAAATAAGTTGTATCACGAATAATTTGTAAGTAAGCAATAAATTTTTTAAAAAATCAGTCTCGTTTATATTTGATCAACCCTCGTAGTAATAAACTAATATATACAATATGTGTAAACAATAACTTAACAGTCTCTTAGAGGCAGTGAACAAGAACAACATGAGCAGAAGCAGAAATCTTATCTAATCACTAATATAGTATAAACATAAACTAATTGTTGACACTACTGTATAGACACAAGCCAGTCTGAAGCAACAGTATAACCAGTGTCTCAATTTTTTATTACAAATTTTAAAAATTTCTTCACTTTCTCAAATAACAAGGTGAGTGAGTAGTCACCTTGTCTGCTTAGTTAATTCACATTCATTAAAACTGTCCCACAACACACGCAGTATAATGAACGGCATTCTACATTTTTACTGCTAAATTTGGATACTTGTGATTATATCCTAAATGGATTCAGCCAGCAGATATAGGATATTATACTGTACTTTAAAATAAATGTGTTTTTAGCATGTTACACTCTATATTTATTTTGCATGTGAATAAAAAACATATTTTAAAAAATCAGAATAACAACACATATTCTTACTTTAAAAAAAAAAAAAAATTAAAAACTGATTAACTTACTACTTGTTTTTTTTAATATTTTTAATAATCACTACTACAAATTATATTTAATAAAATATTAATTGTCAACATCTTTATACACGTCTTCCATTTCGCGATGCTTTCCCTTAATAAACATTTTAATATATTTCAATATTTATTTGTTAAACAAAATGGTTAAAACATACTTTTAAAGCACACACTGTTGTTGTATGCACATTACTTCTTGTCCTTACAAATTAGTATTGAACTTTGAAATACAAACTTGAGTGTTTTATTTTTAAGATAAAGCCGATTTCCATGTACGAAAACTGGATTGCACCAATCATTAGAATACATACAGAAAACTGTATTGCTTAAAGCGTATGATCTAAGTGCACCTTCAGAAATGTATTTCATGCCCCAAAACATAAAAATAACTTGTGCATCGCATTCTTCAGTACTTATTTTTACTCACACTGCAAAAACGTTAAGCAGCATAAAAAAGTTCTAAAGAGTTAGTGAATTATTAAAAAACTTTTGCAAAGGTCCATAAATTTAAAAAATATGTAAAATATTAAAAATCCTGGATAAAACACTGTTTTGATCCAAATCAGGCTCATAAATTTTTTGACATTTTTCTGAACTAACATGACAAAATTATAGGAAAAAGACCCGAAAACTTTGCGCAGGTCTAGCAGCTCTGTACAAACTGTTTATATTCAGAATCAGTATTGCCTTTAGTTTTGAAAATTATCACACATTAGATAACATTTTGTCTTCAATCCCTATATTTGTTCTGTGTTTGGGCCACTGTAAAGAAAATTTTCATAAATTTCACATCGATTGGTCATATTGTGTATGAGCAAGAAGTATGATACCAACAGACACACACTCGCACGAATTTCTAACGAGTTTTGCTTACAGACCCTAAAACATATATTGAAATTTTAAAATATATTAATGCCTCTTTTTTTAAAAAAAAACAGTTACAGTAAAATCGTGTATTACAATTTCACAATGAGTTGTCCTACACCTAAATATACCTGAGATTTAATTTGTAATGAAGATCCTACAATATATCAACATAAGAAAATACAATACTAGGTGTTTTATAAAAAATCTCAGCAATTTTTAAAGTGAAAAGCGAACTCAAAGGTTTTCCAAGTTTATAAACACTCAAGCATACTAGCATATGTCTTCAGACATGAAGTTAATGCCTTTCTTAACACAAATGTAAAATTAAACCTACCTTAATCAAATCATTCATGAAACAATACTTACATAGCCTTCTGGATGTAACTTAATTAAAAATCTTTTCCTTTTGAAACTAATTTTTCTTATTTTCGCCCAAGAAAACGTATTTATTTTTGTAAAATTTTGGAAGACTACAATGCCCATATGTGCCACCGACAGATTTAACGGTACTCCTTCGTGGTCCTGAAAAAAACAAAATGTAATAGGTCAACTACGCAGATAAATTACAAAATTTATAAAACTTTACTTGACTAAGTTAACATTTAGTCCATTCGGTCCAGCATAGAACTTGATTAAGTAAATGACTAAATAAAAGGAATTATTTATTAAAAGTTGAGAAAATAGGTAGGTTTATTAACTGTCAAGATATCCCTTTCTTATGTTCTGCAGATTTATTGTTAATACATTTTTGAATTTAAGGTAGACCTACAGTATAGTCTTGATTATTCGATCTAAATGATGATGAATTGCATACCAATGTCACATAACACTCAAGTAGCAGCAAGTAAGAAAAATACAGAAGAGCAGGTAGAAGTTCCTAAATAAAAAGTTATAATATAAATTTTTAAAAAAGTGTTTCATTATTATCTTCTAGTAACCTAATACTGTATGAAAAATTAATAAACATACTTCATGGAATGGAACACAATGAGCACTGTCGCCTAAAGTAGGGAAGTAATACACTAACATTAAACAGACTGTTGTTTGTTCTCTTTATTTTGTTGCTATATGCGACCCATCAAGATATCATATATGGTTCAAAACAAAAAACTGATTGCAATTTATGACACAAATACTCAACTTACAATAAAAACTCTGGCAAAATACATTTTTATTTAAAAAAATGTTTATTGTAATTTTTTTAATGTTTAACCCTTTGAGTTGCATGATTTTTGTCTTTACACGGATAAAACATAATTTTTTGTTGTTTTCAACATATTTAATGATACGCTGTAGACAGAAGTAGCAAAACTTTCACTCATGTATGCAACTCACCTATCCCTGTCTCCTCTACAGATAAACTCTAAGGAAATTGCATAGAATAATCACCAGTGTTCCAACCCGCTCTCATCCAACACATCATAGGTTACTGACCAATTATATCACCTTACACCAAATTGGCCGTTCGACCAATTGGGCATACTAATACTTGAAAACATTGGTTGTTATGCCAATGTTTATTTACACTACTGTTCACTTACACTAATGTTTATATCATTGTTTACAGCTTGATACTTTTTAAAATTTATATTTGTAAAAAAAATTATCAGAGACCGAGAATTATGAGATTATATTTATATAAAACAGTTTAATCAGATATTGGGATTCAAAGGGTAAACATTCTATTACCACTTTTTATTGGTTCTAAAATCTGGTTCATCAGGAGGCTAAAATTGAGAGTGTCTGAATCAAAAAGATTCAACTGTACAATGTTCCAGTATTATTATATATTCCAGAGGTTCAATAATATTAAATTTATATTTTATAAAAAATGACTGAATACATGTATTACCATATTTCATCGATTCTAAGACGTACTGTAATTATAAAGATAGTTTTTAAGAAATATTACAAGAAAAAATATTTTTCAAAAATAAATTTAATAAATATACACTACTGTACTGACTTCAAAGTACAATGATGAAACACACATGTACTATATATACCTCATAATGGTTAAACCTCGTGATTATGACCTAATACCAGGCAGTTAAAATTAGGTTGATAATGAAACTACATATTTTAATAATATCACTACAACTGGTGCAGCACTTTTAATCACCCTCAGACTCTTCAGTAATTTACCACTTTTAGAATTAAAAGATATAACAATACTTTAAAAAATGTTCCAGAGTCCAGTGGGTTAGATATACATCATTTCTTGAATAATCGTTGCACTAAGTCCACTACTTTATTCCATGCAGTTGAAATCCTTTCTGCAACTGTAGACAAAGATGGTGGAACAGGTAAATTTTCAGTGACTAATCATACTTCATAATCTTGTTGCAAGTATTTTGAAAGGTTTATTTACAAAAACGTCAAGTGGTTAAAGCGGCTAGTCATTCCACTTGGAAGCAAAACCAAATCACATTTTTTAGTTTTCATATTTTTACACGACTGCCAAAAAAAGGAGTATTGTTTTTTGTGACTGGGTAAGTATGTATGTATGTTTGTTCCATCATAACTTCTCAACAGCTCATCCGATTTTGATCTACCTTAACTCAAGATTCCTCATTTCATCAGGAGTGTCATAGGCTACATAAATTTCATCCAGGAGTGTCATAGGCTACATAAATTTCATCCAAACCACCCCCAATAGGGTAAAATTGGAGTGATCCTATCTAATTATCCTAGATAGAAGTTTATCCTAAACTTATAAGTAATTTCAGATAGGTTAAATAAGTTGCTAGGATGAAATCAAAAATTCTTAAATAACTAATGTACTCATACATTCTTAAATAACTGATGTACATGTATAAAAGATAATTACTAGGGACTATACAACAGGAATCACTCAGACTGAACCACGGAAAGCAATAGAAAAACAGTTACTTCAGAAACCAATAGGCCTAGAGTTACCACTCTAGTTCAGCTGATTCAGGACACTGAGCTGGGAAACAATGTGAACAATGTTCAATCGTCGATGAATAATGTTAACAATGTTTAAAAATTAAATAATTGATTTAAACTGAAATACAAATTTTTCAATCCCGTACATGCTAACTCCAGTTGGGATATGACGTATGTGGGGACAGGACCATAAGAGGGTACACAGATCAGTGCCAGGACTTCTCATGGCCTTCTTTGCAGTTGCTCTTTTTTAAAATAGCAAAAAATGGCAAAAAAGGCTAATAATTTTTAGTTGTTTAGTCACTAAAAATGACTAAATAAAAATAATTATTAAAAAAATATATATATAAAACACAAATGCTATAACACAAAATACAAAAAAAAATATACACAAAAATTATATATTTCATAATTAAACAAAATGGAAATCTGAAATATAACTGATTTAAAAAGATGAAAACAAGAATATTTTCTGAGTATTTAGTTTAATAAATTAAGACTTTATATGTTAAGTTCATACAATAAATGCAATCGGTGACAACATCTCAATATATTTGCACTAAACATTTACTGCCCCAGACTGCATTTATTGTATGAACTTAACATATAAATTCTTAATTTATTAAACTAAATACTTGGAATATATTCAGTATTTATTCTAATACCTTGTTTTCATCTTTTTAAATCAATTATATTTCAGATTTCCACTTCGTTTAATTATGAAATATATAATGTTTGTGTATATTTTTTTGTTTTAGCAGTCATGTTTTTATTTCTTTTTAAATAATTATTTTTGTAGCTACATGGCCTTAAAATGCATCACTAACTAGCATGTTATTGAGACTCCCAAGAGCTCCTGACAGCCAATTATAAATGACATTAAGACCCAGTCATTCATTATTTCTGCTGACATCTATCCATTTTTTTTTCTTCAGCAAATGGTTACATTTTTGGGGAAGATTTCATTTTTCCTGAAGGAAGTTTTCCTGTTAAGGATTTTATAAGGAAACAATTTATAAATATAATCCGTTATGCATAGTATGACTCTGATATGATGTTTTTCATACCCAGTAGTGTTTACTTTACCCTTACAATTTACTGTATAATTTTGTGACATCAAAGTAAAATGGACGTTTCAATTGCATTGCCTACTTGCCTGAATGCATAATTATGCCTCTTCCAAAGTTTAATAACATGATACTGGAAGCTTGAAATTAAAGTTTTTGACAAATGGAAGTCATCATAGAGACAAACCGTAATGATAAACCTATCGCAACAACCTGTTAATGTCTTAAATAAATTTATCCCGTAACTTACTGCTGCTTCCATTGCTTTAATTTGACATATTACTGGTGGACGTGTCTAGCAACACTTACAATTTCATAGCTGTACATGCATACTTAATTGTAAATTTGCTTCACTTACTGTAAATTCCTGTTCTGCAAATCTGTTTCTATTTTGTTCAGCAAATAAAATAACTTTTCATTTCATTACTGCATCATAATATACTCTCTTTTAAGACATTTTATATGCCTTTTTTGTAATAACCCAGTTCTCATTAAACAACATAAAATTGAAATTAAAACACTCATTACTCACTGGCAATAGCAAACAAAATGACAGCAAATAGAATCATAGTTAATGAGCATAGTGTCTAATGATGCAGCTTTGCGCTTTAATATAGTGTTCAATAAAAGGAGTTCATTTTTCAGAAATACAGTATAAGAACAGAAATATTTTTATATTACAAAGTACATTTTTGACATCAAATGTAAGACACCATCAATTCCAAGATGCACCCCTTTCCCTCTCCCCTCCCCTCTTTCTTGCTTCAATACATTATACAGCTATTTTAAATTATAAAACAGAAAACCCCTTTTGTTCATAACAGACATTACAAGGCTGAGCAAAATCATGAAATACTGTTTTTCTCAATCAGCCTAATTATGACTGAGCCAAAAGCCTTTCCATAAAGTTTTTGCAGCTATCCATAAAGTTTGATTTTCCAGACAGTAATCCGGCAGCCACATAATGAAAATGGTAGCATTACAATGGTCATATAGTTCATCTGTAGCATGTGCAGTGGTCATATGTTCATCTGTAGCATATGTAGTAGTCATACAGTTCATGTGTAGTGATCATATATTTCATCTGTAGCATGTGCAGCGAAATAATCAGTTACAGTATATATTTAATGTGTATACACATTATAGTTAGTACAATCTCATTTATGTACTTTTTTATTTCCGCTATGAAAAACATTCAGATAACTACGACTTTACGTAATTTAAGTTTTATATGTAATATCCATCTAGAACAGGGGTCTCCAAACTTTCCAGCCTTAGGGCCATAGTGATTACTCCAGTAAGTTCCGAGGGCCAAAACCATATTATCATTGTTGCCGGTGGTAAAAAGTGAAATAGTACACTGATGAAAACAAAAGTCCGAAAAAGTACGCAACGTTTAAAAAAGGTTGCAAATCGGACTAAAGTCCGCAAAACGGCAACACTGCATATTATTAATTTTCCTGTCATTATCTGTAATTTCTAGATTAGTCGTAGAGTACGAGCCATGTGGAGTAACGTGACACGACATCTGGTGGACACAAGCGGAAATAGGTAGTACCTTCTATCGCTAACAGATGGCGCTAATAGCACGTACAGAATAATCTCGTTGGTTCGAGAAAGTTCTGGTGTCTTCCACTCACTTCTAGATGGCAGTATTTGGAATATATAAGAACGCTAGTGGCACAACCACAAGTCAGTTCCTATGAAACTGTTGTGAAATAAAATAGTGCGTACCTCCTTAAAACTTGTTTGTGCGTGTTTAAGTTTAAGACATCTTTGTAACAGTATTTTGATTTGAATTGTTGCTTTTGTGTGTGATTTGGTAGTATGGAAAAATTGATAGTGAATGCAGAAAATTCAAAGATCAGTGGAACATTCAGTATTTCGTAATTGAGTCCAGTAACAAGGCGCTATGTTTGATTTGCAATGAAAGCATAGCCGTTCTCAAAGAGTATAACATTAAACGTCATTATGAAACAAAACATTTTCAAAATTACTCAAAATATACAGGAAGTTTGCGGACAGAAAAATTCGAAGCTATGAAGCACGGATTGAAATCGCAGCAATCTTCATTTACAAAACTCAAAACTGAACAAGAGGCTGCAACTCGTGCCAGCTTTCGTGGGGCTCTTGAAATTGCAAAATGTGGAAAACCATTCACCGATGGAGAAATGATCAAAGAATGCATAATTGCAGTAGCCGAAGAAATGTGCCCTGAAAAGGTAAATTTATTAAAAACTGTCAGTATGTCAGCAAACACTGTGGCTCGAAGGGTAGAAAACATCGCTGAAAATACGAGGGTTGATCAAATATAAACGAGACTGACTTTCTAAAAACTTATCCGTTGGACATTGAACTCTAAAGGGTGGGGTTTCAGGTAGCATGGGAGGTTTGGGACGGGCGTAGACGGGCAACATTTCCGTTCGGACCCTTCAGTATAAAACTATACAATGAGTGAGAGTGAAGTGCACGTTTCCGTGGAGCAGAGAATTATTATTAAGTTTTTGGCCAAGGAGGGGGTCAATCCGACTGAAATCTTTCGTAGATTGACGGCTCAATACGGGGACAGGACCCTGTCAAGAGCTCGCGTTTTTGCTTGGCACAAGGAATTCGCCGAAGGACGGGAAGCAGTAGAAAACCTCAGCCATGATCGTCGCCCGACCACTTCCGTCACGGACGAAAACATTGATGCTGTTCGGAAGCTCCTGGACGAAGACAGACGTATATCACTGCGATTTATTGCAGATGAACTCCAGTTGAGCTATGGTAGCGTTCAAAAAATCGTTACATCAAACCTGGAACTCAGCAAAGTATCTGCAAGGTGGGTTCCACGAATTTTGACCGACGTTCACAAACGGAATCGTTTGGAGATTTGCCAGCGACTATTGGCCCAATTTGAACGAGATGGTGAGGCATTATTAAACCGGATTGTCACCTGTGACGAAACATGGGTTCACCATTACACTCCCGAGTCGAAACAGGCAAGTATGGAGTGGCGGAAGAGGGGAGAGAGGGCGCCTCTGAAGGCCAAATCACGATCGTCGGCCGGGAAGGTAATGGCCACTGTATTTTTCGACAATCAAGGCGCCTTTCACGTCGATTTCCTCCATCAACGACGCACAATAAATGCACAATATTATTGCGATGTTTTAGAGGCCATAAAACAGTCTTTTTCAGTAGGAAAAGGAAATCTAAACCGGCGAGAAACGTCATTCTTCTTCACGATAATGCCCGACCATATTCGGCGAACGCTACGAGGCTTAAACTCGATCAAATTGGCTAGGAACCAATGGAACATCCCCCATACAGTTCAGACTTATCACCCTGCGACTATCACCTGTTTGGGCCACTCAAAGAGGCGCTTGGAGGCCAGCGTTTCGAAGACGATTCTGCGGTGGAGACCTTCATGCTCCAATGGCTCAATGAACGCCCGAGAACTTTTTACGAAGATGGAATTAAAAAACTTCCAATCCGGTGGGAAAAATGTGTTACTCGTGCGGGAGACTGTGTAGAAAAATAAGTTGTATCAAGAATAATTTGTAAGCAATAAATTTTTTAAAAAATCAGTCTCATTTATATTTGATCAACCCTCGTATATCCTCTCAACTGTTCGACAAAAATGGACATGTTGAGTGGTTTTTTTTGGCCTTGGATGAGTCAACAGATGTGTCAGATACTGCTCAGGTGTTGATTTATATTCGAGGAGTAGATAAAAGCTATGAAGTACATGAAGAACTTCTTGATATGTATAGTATTCATGGCACAACTACTGGTACAGATATTTTTAAAGGAGTTGAAATGGCCATTAATCAAAAGAACCTTCGATGGAATCAAATTAAGATTTTTCAGAATCCTTTTGATACAGACATTGAAACCCTAGCCCCGGAACTTCAAATGGAAATGATTGATCTACAGTGCAGTGATATAATTAAGAACAAATATCAAAACTCATCTTTGTTGGAATTTTATAAGAGTCTTCCACTGACACAATTTGATAATTTGCATAAATTTGCTCGTGGGCTGTTTTCTGTTTTTGGTACTACTTATTTGTGTGAGAAGACCTTCTTCAAAATGAAGTACACAAAAAATGTTTACAGATCTAAATTAACTGATGAGCATCTTAAATCTCTTTTAATAATTGGTACAAGTAAAATTAGTCCACAACTACAAACTATTGTCAGTGGAAAATCTCAATTACATAAATCTCATTAATATTTCATGTCATTATGCTTGTTATATGTTGTTTTTATTTAAAATGTAAAAAATGTTAGTTGGATTCATTTCAATAATTTGTTAGTTATTATATACTGAAGTTAAATTTTCTGCATATTATACATGTCTTTACTCATTACAATTCTGTGTTTCTTTATCCAACTTATCACAAAAACAATAACAATAAGCCTACAACAATGTTATGAGTAGTTAGCCCATGAACATATCAATGTAGATGTCATATTAATAATTAGAATACTTCAGTAAACTAAATTTAATTTTCTATAAAAAATATGTTCTCTAAAAGGAGTTTTCAAGTATGCTAGCTCTCCGCGGGCCGGACAAAATCTGTCCGCGGGCCGGACAAAATCTGTCCGCGGGCCGGATGTGGCCCTCGGGCCGTAGTTTGGAGACCCCTGATCTAGAACATTATCACAGATAACCGAGTTGTAAGTAGATATTAATACAGTAACATTCTTAATAGTGTAGCTTTTACGTATTGTACTTTTATGTAAAATTCATTCCTACTGTACTGTTTCTAATTGTAACTACAGTAATAAGTGCATAAAAAAGTACCTATTTATGAAAAAAACATCTAGCATATATTATATATAAAATCTTTAGTGCATTTATGCTTTGCGAATCAGGGTCCCAAACTATGACATTAGCCCACGCTAAGGCCCCCGGCGTGTGTCATGTTTACCGATCTGCCACTTATTTTACATTCAAAACATGCAGTCTTTAATGTGATCATAATAACTGGCAATTATTATACTTAATTCAAAGTGTACATCATATATTGACAAAAAAGTATAGTCACATCAGAAAACCGAAGGTCGAATAATCAGGGACTATACTGTACTACCAAAAAATTACAAAACAAGACAAGAAAATTTTAATATGTTTGTTTTGAATCATCAAAGATCAACAATTTGATCAACCCACATTTAAGTATAGAGGTACGTTCACAGCCTATAGCAATAATGTAACATCACCTTACCTTTGCCGGATGCATCTTCATTCCGTACAGTTCACATCTCCTTGCTGTCTCTAACAGGTTCAGATCTGCTTCTGCAGGTGATTGCCCTCTGAAAAAAGTTAAGTATAATTTAATTTGCATGCACATTAGACTACACATGACTATAATTACTACATATAATAAGCATCAGCAATACAAAATCAGCTTCCAACTCACTTGCCAGTTACTATTACAAATAAAACTTTGTGATCAGTTTAATGTTTCCCAGCTTATCCTGTGAGTACAGCATCACTTCAGCTCTGACAGGCCACGATTACAACTACTGTTACTTCCCGCTACAGCTCGACTGTGTTCACCAGTGGCTCTTATGTTTCTTTTCTTTTCTTATGTTACTCTTTCTTTTTTTTTATTTTTTCTGTACAGAACTAATTAATGTACAGTAGACTTCCAACAGTCCAGCATCCAATGGTCATCAACATCTGATCCAGCACCAGCATGTTGCATGAATGGTATAACATTCATTTATACTGTCAATAAACCATAAAAACAGTCGAGAGAAATAGCTGAACATAACTTTGTCAATGATGACAGCCATAACTGTACAGAGTATTTCACGATGGCATAAGTTTCAAAGCACTTGCCACCAAACTCATACTTCATGTGCAAGAAAAGGTCTGGGCTGTATGGTGGGTGTTGAAAATGTTAACAGATCTTGAGTGTCATCAGCGTCATAGGGCTGAGCATTGTCACAAAACAACTCAATTACTTAGCTCAGCATCTCTCGATTTTCGTTTTGAATTGTTTGCTGATGGTTTTTCAAGGTCATCGTGCTGAATTGATGGTTTAACCTCTGGGAAAGCATTCTACAAGCAAAACCCCTTTTCTGTCCTAGAACATGGTGATACTGTCACTTCCTAGATTGAGTGTGTCTCCATCCACTGACTGCTGTTTTTATTACAGGTAACATCATGAACCCAAGTTTTATCATCAGTCACATTTGGTTTGAAAAAATTTTACTCAATCATCACTGTACCAAGTAAGAAATGTCAAAGCACTGCCAAGTCACTCAGATTTAAGGACATCATTACACTTTTTAAAAGCCAGTGGGAATACAGCTTGTAATAACGTAAGCAGTCACCAAAAAAAAAAATATGTAGAACATGCAGAAATTCTTCAGAAGGCTGCGCAGTATTCATGGATAGATGGATACTGGTTAGCCCTTCATTAAACTTCCTAACCCACTTTCTCACCACTCTATAGCTCATTACATCTTCACCATAAATATCTTGATTTTGACCATGAATTTCTGCTGGTTTCATATCCTTTGCATTCAAAAACTGAAATAGCAGAACAAATCTCAAGTCAGCGTGTTCATGCCTTAAAGATTTTAAATGTACACAGAAAAAAGAAACACTACAGAAATCAACCGGAATGGTTATCAATGAAGAGGCAATGAACCAAAAAGATAAGCATGTACATGCGGAGCACTGCAGTAGCAGCAAAACAAAACAGTACTTATTTTCTGGACACACCTCATATTTAGGCCTAGGGAGTCATTCTTCATGTGTTTATACTTGTATGTAACTCATGTAAAGTAATAACAATCAATATTTAGGTAAGCTAATTGAATGATAATTCCTCTGAGATAAAAAAAGATAAATTACAGATATTTGTACAGTAATACACCGTCTAATGGTCATATTTGACAACAGTCTAATGACCCACATAACAGTTTAGGTTTAGGTTTCTGATAAAGGCCTGAGTGTTTTCATTTTGTTTAAATTATTTCTAAGCAGATAACATTGTATTGTGCTACAGAAAGTACAAGCTACTGAATTAACACAAACAAGCATTTTATCGATGAATGTTTGGTTTTTGTAGAACAATAACTTGCATGATATTTCTTAGTTATCTGTTCTCAGAATGCCCACTTCTATTCCCTTTTCTGTCATAGTACCTAATTTTACTTAGTGTGTTATCAACTCTTTTATTGTGTATTTAATTTGTTAGCCTGATAAAAAATTTTAAAAATTATAATATTATCATGTCATCATGTTAAAATGTTTTAATATTGATTTTTAAATTTAACAAAACATTAAGTGTCTTTGTGTGCAAGTTTCAAATTGTTCTTTAAATCCTGTTTTATTTATTTATTTTTTTTTTTTTTTTGAATATTAAGTAAATGGGTCCTAAAAGAAGTGCCTGTGGCCTGTGGTAGTGGAAGTAAAAGACAAACTTTGACTATTGAACTAAAAAAAGGCTACAGTATGAACTAAAAAAATATACAGTATTGATTTGTCTTGTATGTAAACATGTAACATAATTACATTTGTATGAATTTAGTTAACATAAAGTGTGACTCCTGTGAATTTTCTTCATTCTTCATTTTTGACATAATAATAGTGAGTACTGAATTATTTTTTTCTATGTAAAAAATTTAAATGTTTTCCGAAAGTCTATGTGTAAACGCTCACAAACAGAGCAATCTAAGCAGTCAAGAACAGTCTTAGTTCTAGAATGAATTTTCTAGAAATAGAACCAGTATATTTTGAATTTCTAACTTGATGCCCACTTAAATTTTTTTATGAAATAACTGTGTGGGGTAATTGTTTGAAAACAACATTCAGTAAGTAGTAGCACTTGCTAGGGAAGGCAAAACAAACAAATCACTGTGTGATAGTTACTAAACAAAACCTACTGTTCTTGTTCATAACATGAATACAGTAAATCCACTAAATAAAACCTACTATTCTTGTTCATAGTATGAAAACAGTAAATCCAAACACACAATTAAGAGTAAAACAAAATCTGCTGCTTTATACCACACAAACTTCAATACGACTTACGCATGTTTTTTGTGGTTCTCCATTATTCGTCTCTCCAGTTCTCTATCTTGATGAGGCACAAATTTATATGTAGACAAGTAAGTAGCATCTGGATAGTCCTCGGCTACAAAGTCACCACACTCAGCTAGAACAAATAAATCAAGAAAGAACACTTTTTAACAAATGAAATGAACTTTCAACCTTACCCATTTGACAATTTTGAAATTATAAGGCTCCAAACCTTATAAAATGCATTGTTCGTTTCCAAATTTTAGACAAATATTTTCAATATTAAAACTTCTTTATAATACCGAGTTGCAATTTCTCAATCCAAATTATTATTTCTTTTCACCAGGGGGCCTTCTTGGACACCAGGTCAGCCCGTACTGTACTGTTCAGCAACTAAGTGTATTGGGAAAACGGCTTGACTTTAAAAAAAAAAAATATATATATATATTGCTAAAGTTTTATATAGGTCTAATGTACCTACTATACATAAATATATTTTTTATTAATAAAGTTTATTTAAATTCACATTTGAGGAAAGCTCAAATTAGTGAGACAATAATGCTTTTCTAAAAATTACTGTATTTCATGTACTTGATTACCTTGACCCTAATCGTAAACTTATTCATATTCTCCAGAATACTTTAGATGTTTGTATGTGTATGCGTGCGTGCACGCGCACACGTGTGTGTCCATTATTCTCATGACCGTTGGATGATAGAATAGACGGATAAGAGAAACAGTCCACTGAACTTTCAATGATAGATAAAAAAAACGTGTGTTTGTGTGTGTGTTTTAGAATACTCTGTTTACAGCACAGAATGTTTTACTATTTTGGAAAAATGTAATAAAACTCCTAAATTTTCTATTTAATTCTAATTACATATAATACAAATTGTACATATTTAAGGTTTTTTATACAGTAAATTAGCCATACTTAATCATTTGATGAGTATTCATGTAACATATGCAAGAGCACCTAACATATCCACACACTTAAAGTACTCACGAACTCACATGACTGTTATATGATCGACTTGATTTTTCGCTCAATTGTATTATTACAAATACTGAGTGTGTATCTTTTAACAGAAACATTCATGCACTTTTTCCAAACTTCTTGATACTATCCAAAGTGTTTCTATTTCATTCTACAAGATTATAGTACCCTTTACTTTTCTTTTATCAATGTTTACTGTAGCAACTAGTGTTAGCTGGTTACTTTTATTATTTATTACAAATTATTACTATGGAAGAGTGTTTAAATTAACCTGAGGGTAAACACAAATAGAAACTGAGGTTAAAAGAGTGGGCTAATCCAGACTCTACTGCATATACAAACAAATTGGAAAATCAGCCTAATTCTTCAAAATTGAGTAATTTTTATGTATTATTTGAAGGGGAATTTCTTAATATAACCAGTGAACCAAATTTAAAACTAAAAAAATTCCTGGTAAAGTGTGTATATATATATATATATATATATATATATATATATATAAAGAAGGAGGCTTCGGTTCTATGGACACATCAGTAGACTCCCAACAACGAGACTTGCCAACAGAATCCTTAAGTATATACAAGGTGTCAAATCAACAACGTCGTGGATCGCACAAGTCAGAATAGACCTACATGACGCAGGAATAGACTCAACAGATGTTGAAGATAGACACGCATACAGGAGAAAGATGCTCGGTTGGAAGGTCCCAGAGAATGAAATCCCAAAGCGATCAGGGGTAAAATGGACGGAGGAGCGGAAGAGGATCCATGGGGACAGGATGAGGGAGGTGTGGAGGATTAGAAAGAACAAGACATGAGTCGGAGTGCTTTGCGTGATCCAACAGGGTCTATGCGCAGATAATAATAATATATATAAAGAGAGATAGATAGATTTGCCATTCCTTAAACATTGTCTCTTTATACAAGTCATTCATTAGGATATGCCTCCCGAGCGAGTATTTGCCTCTGCTTCGAGTTTTGACATCCAAGGAGGCAAGAAGTTATGTTCACAGAACGCTGGATTATTTGTGTTTAGAGAATTGTGTCGTGTTACAAGCGGCGATGTTGGAATATATTAGATTCATTTCAAATTTTAAAATAAATATGAAATATTAAGTACTGTTTTGGAAAGTTTCTAATGTATTGTAAATGCGAGCAGAGTGATATTAATTACGATACTTTATTGTACATGAATGCGTCTTCAAATTCCATTTTTCGTATGAGAAATGCAAAGTAAACTACTTTCACCTAGATTGAGGTTATGCCAGTGTTGATAACCATAATGTATTTTGTTCATTTGTTTAGATTTTCTATTAGATGTAGTTTAATGAAGAATTGGGATGTAAAAACAAATACAAGTTTTGAAATATATTGACAAAATATTGTTACGGACCAAAATTCTGTCGGATTGGAAAAAACTGGACTGGAAGAAGGTTAGTAAACCCATGAGTATGTTACCATAATTTTAAGATTTCACATTATTTATAACTTAGAATATTAACAATTATTGTAATAGTTGGAGGACCAACTATCACTGTTATAATAATTACTATATTAATAATAGGAAAAGAAACTAATGTATCAGTAATAAATTTGTACATATCACTAAGATATAAGTTTATTTTTAATATTAAAGTAGGCTACTAGGTTGTAACACTGGTAGATCTAGTAATATTTTGCAAATATCTAAATAATATGTCTATGTCTACTTACAGACCAAAGAAAACTTACAGTATGCATCATAGTCTAATTTTTTTTTTATACCTCCTAGTGTAATGGGGTGTGATTAGCCTAAAGTAGGTTTTTATGTGAAAGTGAGAATATATTTACAGAAAAATATAAAATATTCCTAAAGCTAACAATTACAACTTATAAACTGTACAAGCTCCTAGATTTTTTTTTTTTTTTTTCCGCGAAAAACCGTTCAGGTTATCATCGCCGTCACGAAGGATTTAAGTATATATAAAAAAAAATAAATAAACACAATTTAACTTAAGAAAAAAACAACAACAAAAACAACAACAACAAAAACAACAACAACAAACTATAACAGTAAAAATAAATTAAAAATTTAGATAACAGGTATAGATATATTACACTTAAGAACTAAATACCATAAAATAATGAATAAAATTTAATAACAATTCGTAAAATAATGCAAAACATAACAGAAATAAAGTTTTTAAATAAAATAAATATATAAAATAACACAAGAAATTACAAATACAATAAATTAAATTTTATTTAAAATATTCAGACGATGAAGGAAGTCTAGAACCCGGTCAACGGCCGAGGCACTATCTCCCAACATCGTCTGCAAACAGTTGCTCAGACCACACATAACACGTACATTTTGAAAACCATCACAATCGAGCAATATATGTTTAATTGTGATGGCTTCCCTACAGAATTCACATTCAGGTGGGTCCCCGCGTCCCATCAGAAATCCATGCGTTAACATGGAGTGACCAATGCGAAGGCGGGTGATCACCACCTCTTCTCTGCGACTTGCACGTATTGACGACCCCCAAGGACGAACTGTACTTTTGATTACCCTCAATTTATTACAGCTTGTAGCTGCCCATTCATTTTCCCACTGTAGATGAATTAAATGTTTTACGTGACAAAGGAAGTCAGACACGATTACACGTTGAGTGCATGGCGGAAGAAAAGTTGCTTCCTTTGCCGCATTATCCGCTATAGTGTTGCCAAATATTCCACAGTGGCCAGGAATCCAGATAAATGATACTCTTGCACCTCGTAGTTCAAGTCTATGGACAGAACACAGAACATCTTGAACCAGAGGGTTTACCGAATACATATCCTGCATTGCCTGGAGTGCACTTTTTGAATCGGAACAAACTACGTAATGCAAACTATCGAATTCAATAGTGTTTAGAGCCTTTAAGATGGCAAAGAGTTCGGCTGTAAAGACACTACAAGTTGAGGGTAATCCATACTTATACGTTTCGTCCAGTGAGTAAAACGCACACCCAACATTGTTATTCATCTTAGAGCCATCTGTGAAAATAAATTTAGCAGATGGATATGAACTAGTCAGTCGAAAAAACTCACGTTGATACACAATGTTCGGAGTGTTGACTTTCTGGTATGCACACAAGGAGAAATCAAAGGTCATCATATTGATTTTCCATGGAGGGACAAGACAAAAGGACCTTTCAAACATTGGGGGTAGTTCAATACGTAAGTCATCAAAAATACGGGAAGTTCTAATACTTCTAATACCAAGAGGAGCAGTAGCATTCGGTCGAGTTTCATACTGTCGCACCAATTGATTTTTGAAAACTGTATTAAAAGCAGGGTGCCAAGGTTTAGATGATAAATTGCTTACATAATTTAACTGTAGTTTCTGTCTCCGTCGAAAGAGTGAAGGTTCCCCAGTCTCGGCTAGAATGCTTACAACGGGACTAGAACGGAAGGCTCCAGAGACGAGTCGTATTGCAGAGTGATGGACTGGGTCTATTTTTTTTAATACGGATGGTCGTGCAGACGAATATACAATGCTGCCATAATCAATTCGCGAACGAATCACCGCACGGTAAAACATCAGCATACAGGTCCTATCAGCGCCCCATCGAGAACCACTAAGCACCCTCAACATATCGAGAATTTTGTTACATCGTAACTTTAAATCACGCAAATGAGGGTTCCATGATAGTCTTTGGTCGAATATTAACCCCAAAAATCGAACAGATGGAATGGTCCGAATTTCTGTACCATCGAGAAATATTGAAGGAGTTCGGATCTGTCGACGGCGACTGAAGGCAATACATTGAGTTTTAGCCGCAGAAAATTTAAAACCAGTAGAATTTGTCCATGACTGCAATCTATTTACTGTAAGCTGAAGTGTTCTTTCAGCTGTGGCCAAACTTCTAGCACCAACATAAATTGCAAAGTCATCCACAAATAGAGAGCAGCGAACAGGAGACCGCACATTAGTAGTTATACTATTGATAGCAACGGCAAACAAGGTCACACTAAGTACACTTCCCTGCAGGACGCCATTCTCTAACCGAAAACGATCTGACAATGTAGATCCAAGGCGTACTCTGAAATATCTGTTAGAGAGAAAATTTTTAATAAAACCTAGTATATTACCTTGTATACCCCATGATTTTAATGTATTTAGTATTCCTCTTCTCCAAGCCATATCATATGCCTTCTCTAGGTCAAAGAATATTGCAACAAGTGTTTGACGTAACAGAAAGGCATTTTGGATTGCAGATTCTAATAAAACTAACTGATCGATGGAAGATCGCCCTTGCCTAAAACCGCACTGGTCCTTAGAGAGTAAATTATTATTTTCTAAGTACCAAACAAGACGGCGATTTACCATTTTCTCCACTAGCTTGCATAGCACACTTGTAAGAGAAATAGGGCGGTAGCTGTTTGGATCAGTTTTATCTTTGCCTGGCTTAAGAATAGGAATCACTGTTGCTTCCAACCAAACATCGGGAAAGAGTGTTCCTCAAACATACGATTGTATATCTTCAGGAGAGAAATTCTACCCGATGTTGGAAGATTTTTAATCATGGAATATACAAGGTTATCAGGGCCTGGTGCTGAATCTGAAGAGGATGACAGTGCAGATTCCAGCTCTTCTATTGAGAAGGGCGCGCGTTCAAAGGAGAAACAGACGTACCAACGACGAATGGAATTGCTTCTTGAATATTTTTGAAACGACAAAAACCATTGCTATAGGAAGTAGACGAAGAATAATCTGCAAAATATAAACCCAATGTATTAACAATATCTCGAGGATCAAAACTTATTATTCCGTTCCGTTGTTTGATGCCCATCAAGGGAGTTGATGGAGATGAACCAGAAACGGAACGGAGTTTCTTCCAAACAGTTGATACTGGTGTTGTTCTTGATATTGTGTTAATATACTGGGTCCAAGAAATTTTTCTACTTTGTCTAAATATTCTACGAGCTCTAGCTCGGAGAATTTTATACCTCTCAAGATTTTCACTCGTTGGTCGTCTGTTGAACCTTCTTAGAGCTCGTCTGCGTAAAAGCAAGGCATTCTTACAGTCCTCAGTCCACCAAGGAACGGGGGGACGAGATTGATGAGTCGAGGTTTGAGGAATAGTTTTATGTGCTACATCTAAAATATTTTCAGTTAAAGTTTGTACTATTTCATTAATAGAGTTAAATTCTTCAATGTCAGGTGATACAAATTGCTCTGTGAAATCCACCCATTGTGCCTTTTGTAGAATCCACTGCGGAGGGCGTTGATTCGGACGGTGGAATGTACAAAGTGAAACATTAATCGGAGTATGATCGCTGCCGTAAAGATCAGACATCGCCGACCATTCGAACTTCGTTGCCAAAATTGAACTGCAAAAGGTCAAATCAACGACTGTCCAACCACCTGTAGAAGACGATAAGTGTTTTGGGGAACCATTATTTAAAAGACATAGATCTAATGTAGTCCTTATATTGTCAATTCGGTTTCCTCGTGAGTTACATGTAGTAGAGCCCCACGATGTGTGGTGAGCATTAAAATCACCCATCAATAGAAAGGGGACAGGTAACTGAATTAATAAGTTAACTAAGTCGTTGTTTTGGAAAGCATAGCTAGGCGGTAAATAAATGCAACATATGGTAAGTTTAAATGGTACGGTAGTCTGAACTGCGACAGCTTGTAAAGGAGTTACTATGTCCACAGGAACGGCATCAATAGAGTCACGAGCGAGTATGGCTACCCCACCCTTCGCTCGTTCTTCCGTTATGAAGTCGGTCCTGACAACAGAATACCCTCTTAAATTGAAAGTGTGCGATTGGTGAAGGTGCGTCTCTTGAAGGCAAATGAATAATGGAGACGTATCGCGTACAAGAAGTTTTAAATCTTCAATATGACTTTTGGCTCCGTTAATGTTCCACTGTATCACATTGTTGTAAATGGAAGGCGTTGACATTGAAAATTAATACTTTAGTTTATGATAGGATTCATATTTTCAATAGAGCATGCTTTAGATTGGTCAGAATCAACAGACACAGAGTCACAACTAATGTCAGACTCTGATGATTTTTTGGTTTTGTTTACAAGAGGTTTAGTACTAGAACCTCCTTTACAAAGTTTTTTCATTTTTTTAACAAGGTTTTTCCTATAGTCGAATTTTTATTTTTAGGTCCAACAGTCGGTGGACAAGTGTTTGATTTTTTTTTAAAAAAGTATTCCAGTCCTGGAGTGGTTTTTTTGTCAACAGGCTTCAACACTTGCGACGTTGTCATTCGTGGCTTGGTCACTGGAAATTTAAGATCTTTTTTAAAAGTGTAGGCTCAGGAGTTACTTTTACAGGAGAAAGCAATGTAGGGCCTTCCTTCACAACCGGAACCGAAATTTGTGCGACATTGGACGTTAACAAAGCTAACAACTGAGCAACTTGATCAGTCAAAACTTTTACAGTTTTGGTTAGCTCATCACAATTCACGCAAGATATTTTTTGATTGGCTGTAGCAGAAGCAAACGATTTTCCACTTATAAGAGGATTAGAGCTTTTATGGATCTTCTTGGCTTCAGAAAAGGATACCTTATCTTTGGCCATTATGGTAAGAATGGATTTTTCTTCAAGAAACTTGGGACAGATCGAAGATCGAGCGGGAAGATCACCGCCACAATTCACACATTGTGGGCTAACTTGACAACCTTCACCAGAATGACCTTGAATACCGCAATTTCCGCAAACCTCAGGCTTCGTGCACGACGAACTCATATGACCGAAGCCTTGACATTTAAAACAACGCCTTGGATTCGGAACATATGGCCTCACCGACAGCCTTTCATAACCAGCATAGATATAATCAGGTATTTTAGGTTTTCCAAATGTCAAGATCAAGGAGGTTGTGGGGATTTTTTGTCCTTTTTCCATTCGCATTATCCTGCAGACATCAACTACAGCTTCTGAAGTCAACTCCGTCTTAATTTCACTTAGATCCACATGTAAAAGATCTCGGCAACTTATGACACCTTTTGCAAAATTTAAGGTTCTGTGGGGTTCTACAGATACCTTGACTGTTTCAAAAAAGGAAGTCATTTTTAATAGCGACTGGGTCTGTTTGTCGCTATTTGTTTGTACAAGTAAAGTCCCGTTTTGTAGTTTTTGATAGAAACTACGGGCCTGCCCTACCAACAATGGCTTTATTAATTAAAAACGGCGAGACTTTGGACAAATCCGCTCCTTCCGTTGCATTTTTGATGATTAAGAATCTCGGAGAAGGTAACGTAAAGTTACCATCTCCTTGAACATTTGGTGTAGTCTTTTTTCCTATTGCTGCACTAACATCACTTTCTACAGACTCGTTTGACAAGGTCAAACGATGCCTCTTTAAACTCATTTTGGCGTTTTGTTTGTTATTTTCCATAGTTAGTTTGCCGAGCGATTCATGAATGAAGACTTTCGAACAACTGGCACAGGGTGCACCCAAACGACCACCAGCAGCCCAGGATACTCGAGCTAAAGCGAGAACCCCCCAAAAAAAAAAAAAAAAAAAAAAAAAAAAAAAAAAAAAAAAAAAAAAAAAAAAAAAAAAAAAAATGGAAAAATGAAGAAAAAAATGGGAGGGGACCTCCAGATATCCTGGAGCCGAAATACATGGTCTGTCAGCACTCCAGAATATTTTAGGAATGGGTTCCGGTACATCGTTACGGTTCCCCAAACCCAAGTACCACTGGCAGTCGCTCTCTATGTACTCACAGAATGCAACCATTTGTTTCGATAGACCCAGCTATGGGCTCCGACACCCATAACTCAACATTCATGCGCTTGCCAAGCGCCTATAGGCTGCTCGGTTCCAGAACCTGTCCCATCAGAGGTCCTCGGCAGTGCTAGGCACACATCAGGTTCCACATACTTGGCCCCGCCAAAGGAAACCATTTTTTTTTTTTTTTTTTTTTTTTTTTTTTTTTTTTTTTTTTTTGAGTTTAACGTCCAACTATTGTGCACACTTGGGCTAATGCAGACGGTGGGGATGATTTATAGCGTATGAAAATGCCAAGCCCTCGCTGGGAATCGAACCCGGGTCCTCGGGGTGAAAGCCTAGTACGCTATCCACTAGACCACCGAGGCGGCCCAAAGGAAACCAAGCAGAATCGCCACTCCCAGACGTAACGGAACAAGCACAGCAAATCCCTAAATGTACGTGTGAGTGTGAAGTGTTTACATCGTAAGTGTAGTGCTGTAAGTGTGTCTGCTAGACTCGGGTGCCGCGAGGTTCGTCTAGGTCCTCTCATTAGGTGCAGCTAGTCTGCACCCCCCTGCGGGTGTGTATGTGTTTGTGTGAGAGAGTGTGTTTGTGGATGTTGTGTGTTGTGTGTATGTTGAGTAAATGAGTGAGAGTAGAATGAGCTAGAGGTATGGTGGGGTCGCTAAGCCCATCAGCTGCTCACGTCAGCTGCCTCCGCCGGCACAAGCTCCTAGATGTATTAACCTGTGTAAGCACATAACATACTTTCTTCTCTTACTTATATGATGGAGAAAAGATTAATAGTTATTTGTGCATTTAATAAGCTTCAGGTATAATAATTATACAATATTTGTATAACAATTAAGTATGCCTAATATTAACCCACACAACATTTATTAAGTAACGATTTTATACAATTTTTAACAGACAAATTTTGCGACATTATTATTACATTTTTACATTACACTTAGCATGGAGGATTTACTTTGTAAATTAGTCAGTAATCAATTCAATGCAAGTTTTTGAATGTTACTGCGTCAAAAGTGAAACAAAAGTTCAGTGAGTAAATAGAAAAAACAAGGTCGATAGAATTTCCATTGGAAAATGATCTATTGGTGAAATGCAAACCCTTGATCTTGAAATGAACGCAGATCCTGACCACTAGATCACTTTTCGAGCGACCGTTATAATTTATATGAGCACGCACATGTTCGCGATTTTAGTTCGATTTGATTCAAATTTAGTACAAAAATCGATTTCAGTAGTACCTTGAACAAGTTCGTTAACCAGTAAAATCCGTTCATCAGTTTTTAAAAAATGGCGGTCATTTAAAGGTATAAAAAAATTCTTAACTTTTTCTCTAACTAAACTTTTTGAACTTAACTTTTCTCTATTCTTAACTTTTTGAAAATCATCATAACCTGAGTTAGAAACCGTGTGAATTTTTATTCTGAATTTTCAAAATCCGGGTTCAAGGAGGTCACGGTTCATTTTCAACGCAATTTGGAAGTTTAAAATACCGTTTGATAGTGAAAAAGCACTTTAAAAAAAATAAAAGGATAACATAGAGAAATTACTTTGAAAATTCGCTTCCATCACTCACGAACCGTAAATTTCATTGTATCAAATTTTCTGCATTGATCTGAGTCATAGAATCTTCTTGTGGATGACGTGGAATTTTATCAAAAACAGATGAATCGATTTTAAGAAATTAGGTCCAGTTTCGTTTGTCTGTAGTTTCGAAACTGGATTGTTTTGCGTAGATATTTTAAGGCGAGAAAATCTGCACAATACTTGACTTTTAAATGAACTGATGTTGGCACTACAACGGAAATTATTTTTAGCGCGGCGTCGTGTTTAGAGTTGAAACATTGTTGAACTTGTACTGTAAACCACAACCGCAACAAGAAGGGAAAGCACGGAGCGCAATGTTTAATGAACCAATACAACACCAGGTACTTCTTGCCTTGGTCTATATCCTGTGATTCTTATATGCATAAAACCGATTCACAACTTAAGTGCATTATTGCATTATTATAAAAGTAACCGTCAGGTACCCACCCCGTTATAAGCCGTTACAAGTAACCATTCATTGTATCTAAAGCTCTCATCTATGGTCCAATGCAGCTATTTCTTTGAAAAACATTTTTGAAAAAAAAATCTTAAATTACATTAGAAACTAGAGGAAGTAATTATACAACCCCAGGCACTACGATCGTCGGACCTATTGCGCAACTAAAGCTCTTAAGTACTAGTTCAGTACATTGGTTTCCTTAGTAAGTATCAACACGCTGATCCTGCTGAAGGTCTTCAGGGACCTGGAAACCAAAAAGTCTTATCCTCCTGCTAGCAAGAGCTTCACAATCATGAATAATGTGTCCTGCAGTTTCCTCCTCTTTACTGCATAGCCTACACACGGTTTCTCCGTATTACCTATCCTGTTCAAGTGCCTTGTAATTAGTTCCATTATTTTCCTGATGGCAAATGTGCTCTGCCCAAGATGGCTGCTGCCCCTCTAAGTCAACCTTACCTAAAAAGCCCGTACTATGGAAATGCCCATGAAGGTTATCTCATCTTGCCTAGTGTTGCTTGTCAATCCAACTATTGATAACAGACCCGGCCAATGATGGAAATCCTTGAAGCCAGCTAGGGTCTGATAAACTCAGATACAGATCCCAGTCTAGCTAGTTGGTCTGCTCTTCTTTATTACCCTCATGCCGTTATGTTCCGGAACCCAGTGAAGAGTAACCCAGGGACAGAGCACTGAGGTTCTACTAGCACTACCAGACCAGCTTGGCCCGAATTATAGGACCCGCAGGTGCTTTTATTGCTGCCTGACTATCGGTCAGGAAATTATTTTGAAGTAACAAGATGATAGACACTAACTTGTTAAGTTTTTTCAACAATCATTTTTAAGTCAAAAATGTAGCAATATTTGTAAAATTCACAAGAATAATTTAGTGTTGCTACCAGCATGTTATTGTTCAATATAAGCTACAGGCAGAGGTATAGCCTAATTTTTAAATTTCATATCTACATTTCACACAAAATCATACTAGTTAGGCTAGGAAATTTTTAAAACAAAATATAGTTTTTATATAAAATGATGATTACTTATTATATTAGGCCTAACTATATTTCATTTCAAATCTATATTTCATACAATCCCCATATTAGACTAGTTAGGTTCATCTTTTTTGTCTTTCATTAATTTGTGCAAAATGATGTCTTGGACTCTTACATATAGGCCTATAATTTTTTAAATTAAGTGTTTTGGCAAAAAAACATTAAAAAGTCACCTGAGGGACAAGTATAATTAAACAAGTATTAAACATCCGTATAAATACACATTTATAAAAAGTTAATATTGTTTAAAATAGCTAGTGAATAAACTAATCCCAGGCTTACAAAACTGAGGCTATGTCCTTGTTTCATAAAGAACTAGATAGACTTAAATGACTTCTACAAATTCAGTATAAAATCAAAGTTTGTAACAACACTATATTTTGATTTAGTTTTGCTTTAACTTTTCCTGGGTTAATAATACATCTATTATATAGGATACAATACGTATATGTAAAATGTGTACATTAATATAAAAATTTAACAGTTTGGATTGTAATTGCCTCTTGGGTATGTCTGACTTTTCGGAACTTTTGCAAAAATCGTGATTTTACAATTTTTTTTTTGCTTTATGCTCTGTCATTTCGTTGAGATATATTAACCCACGGAAGATTAACTTTATTACGATAAATTGTGATTTTTAGTGATTTGTTATGAATCTATATTCTGACATCCATTTTTACTATAAGCTGTGATACTACTAACAACAAAGGTTAGTACGTTTAAGGAATATAAGTTATGTATGTAATAAATGAGTTAACACCCAACAACTAAGTTGAGTTAGGTTATTAAGTTCTTTTTTTAAGAAAAAAATTATATTCTTTTGATTAGTAATAACATGAATTTCATTAAACACCCAATAGTGAGTCAAGTTAGGTTAAACACGCAACAGCTGAGTCGAGTTAGGTTATCAAGTTCTTTTTTTTTTTTAAATATGTATTCTTTTAATTATGAACAAAACACTTTAAATTTATCCTTTTTACCATTAAAAGCATGTTACCTACTTTTGAACAGTAGTCATTTTGAGGTTATGTTGGTAACTTTTATTTTCACTTTTTTGTAACTTGTACTTGCTTCTTCACTTTTATATTTTTGATAAAATTAATATTGGTCCCAATAACTCAGTTTTATCATCTCTTGTTTATTGGATTGTTTGTTTGCTAATTAACTGAGGAATACTGTATTCCTTGGCAGATTTGGAATATCGTAAACCAGTTTTCCAGTATATTTTATAATTCCACAAGGAGAGTATCATTTGATATAGTTCACAAGTGACTGGCATTAAAAAAATGTATATTAATACTTGTCCATTTTACATGTTGCTTTTTTAGTTTATTGCTGTAGTAGCCTAATCAAAAATTACAATAGGTAAATGAAGGACCACGCAAAATTGGCCTTCATGAAATTATGATCATGTGATTGGAATAAGTTTTTTTTCAAAAAATGTTAAAGCATTTGTATAAATTATCATTTGATGAACTATCATGATATTAGGCTAGGATATATACAAAATATATTTTTCAGCGAGTTATTTTTTAAAGAGAAATATACGTGTTGCAGGTTAAACTTGAGAAACCTTTCAACTATAAGTTTTAAATTTTAAATACAAGTAATCATCACCTAGCCAAAGATATTCTGGATTTGAACATTTTTGATTTTATCAAATTGAATATGTGCAATAGCCTATTTCATTACTGAAAGGAATAAACAAGTCAGTAAGTACAACTTTGTTCATCTCAGCCTTAAATAAGATCAAGTTTAATAATTTTTATATGTACACAGTTTATCATATTTCACTCTAGGTAAAACTTGTAGTTTAAGTGTTAAGTGTATGTGTGTTTTAAGTTAATCAAGAAAAACACTATAGCCTATTATATATATTTTAAAATCTGCATTAAACGTAGTACTGTTCTTCTATTTTGTAGTTTTAAAGTTATATATTTTGTTACTTGAAACTGAGATGAATATTTATATTGTTGAGAAAAAAATGTTAGCATTATTAAATTATTTGATCAGCAGTTTTATTATAAAAATAGAATATTAGTTATCAGTTTGATAGAAAAGTACAAATAGTTAGCAATATGTATAATACTGCAAAGTGTAACAATTTTAAGTTCATAGTTAAAATTAGAGGTAATTACTGGAAAGTTTGTATAGTTATAATATATATTTTTTCTAGAATCAGTCGTCAATCTTTGAGAAATGTGTTTGTCATGAACAACATGCAAATACTGGAAGCTTACAACAGAAGAAACTCCTGAAACATTTATTGATTGCGCTAAAATGATATATGAAATAGTCTACTGATTACCGATTGAGATAATACCGATTGTATCTTTGCTGCTCACCATGTTACAAATAAACCATATGGGCAATTCTTAAGAAAGATGATTTACTTTGTGCTTTTACATTTGTAATTATACCAACATCCAGCCATAGCCTACTAAAAAAAAACTAATAGGCCTTTTTTTAATTTAAGGTGAAAAGCACATTGAGGCTATTATCGCCTCCCTAAATATAAGTGTGAGTATAAAAAGTTAAAGTCGTTAGTGTAGTGTTGTAAGTGTAAGTGTGTGTGTTAAACTAGGGTAAAGCGAGGGACGTCTAAATCCTCTCAATAGGTGCAGCTAGTCTGCCCCCCTGTGGATAATAGGCCTAAACATTAATCTTCTTAACATATCTTACAAACATTTTTAACGAAAAGTTTGAAGTATTACTATTTTAATTTTTTATTTGCATTTCTGAAATTTTGGTAACAGCAAGAAATAGTTGAAAAACTGGTTATTACACAGTGCTTCAGTCTTAAAGTTTGTATAACTAAAAGAAATAATTTTATAGAAAACTTTATAAATAATGTAAAATAAAGTAACCTAATCTATCTTACATAGTATTTATTAAACCCATTTATGCCTACTTTCATCCATTCGTATTGGGCTAGCAGCGACACATCTTGATTTTATTATAAGTAATTCCACGACCAGCATAAAAATTTTTAATTTTAAGTATTAAAAAAAATTAACTCCGCCATTGCCGGTCCCAAGCCTGGGGCTTCATCTCGCAAGGGATGAAGAAGGAGAAGGGGGACCTCGCTAAAAAACTGGGGTCCATCTGGCTCCGGATGGTAGCACCCTGTAAGGGCCCCTGCCTTGGGTTACAAGGTGAAACTTTCAGAATTTACAAAGGAAAAACAGGCAAAAGAATTATGAAAAACATCCCCCACCTGGGAACGGGCTTCATAATAGCCAAAAACATTTTGGACTCTATTGTTAGCATTGAATCACAATCTGAAAGACTTTCAACTCTTACTTTTAAATCTACTAATAGAATATATTCAGTGGTAAATGCACATGCCCCCATAAACGAAGACAATAAGAATAGAGAAAAGGTGGAAATCTTTTGGGACCAATTATTTGGAATATTTGGATGTTATCCAAAATATTCCAGACAGAAATAATGTCATACTTGTGGGGGACTTCAATGCACAGGTAGGGAAAGAGAAGAAGTATAAAAACATTGTCGGGAATTACCCAGCGCATAACAGAACGAACCAAAATGGCGTTAGACTCATAGAACTTTGTAGAGCACATGACATGATCTTAAAATCCACAGCGTTCAAGAAATTGCCTAGGAAACAGAAAATGTGGTTTCACCAAACCTACTCTTAGGTGAATTTCAAATAGATCATGTAGTGGTTAAAAGGAAATTCAATAAGGAAATACAGAATGTTAAAGTACTTAAGGGTGCAAACTTAAATTCCGATCATTACCTTTCTAAAATAAAACTTAAAATTATTCCCAAAAGGAAAATACGCACCAACAGATTAAAACATAGAAATTATGATCCAGAGAAGATAATTAACTCAAAAGAATTTCACATTGCCACTGCTGATTTACAAGATCAAGACTGGGATCAAATAAAAGAAAGTCTAATAACTAAAGCCGAACAACAACTAAGAAGAAAAGTATGGCACCAGTGGCAATCACAGAAAAATGAGCATAACAGACAGAACTTCTTAAGCGTTAGAAAATTTGTGACTAAAAATCTTAAAAGAATCAAAAAAGCTCAGGATGATCAATTACTTATGCAGATTAATGAAGACTTCTCCAAAAACAATGTAAGAAATTTGTATAAGAATTTTAAGAAGAAATTGACTAAGTACGATCCACCAACTCTACAATTTCAGGACAGAGATGGGAATGTTGCCCATAACAACAGGGATATTTGTAGAATATTAGCGGAATATTTCGGAAATCTCCTTAATTGTAAGGAACCATCAGTAAAGATGGACTTTAATATATCTCCATCAACTAAACCTGACTCAGAACATCCAACAGTTGAGGAACTCCAATCAATAATATCGAATCTCAAGAATTATAAGGCTTCAGGAGAAAATCAAATCACAGCTGAACTTTGGAAAAATGTCAACGAAAGTGCTATACAGTCTCTCAGAAACATCCTTGAAGAAATTTGGATAAGTGAAAGAATCCCCCATGATTGGAAAACAGCCCTCATACATCCACTTCATAAGAAAGGATCCAAATCTGACCCTAACAACTACAGAGGGATATCTCTCCTTGACGTAACATACAAGATATTCTCAACAGTCCTACTACATAGAGCAGAACCTCAATTTGGCAAGACCATCAACTTGGAGAATATCAGGCTGGTTTCTGGAAAAGGAGATCCTGTCCGGAACAAATCCTTAACCTCAAACACATCATGAACTGCCAAAAGTCAAGGGCTAAATCGTATGTTATCACTTTTATTGACTTTCAAAAAGCATACGACTCTATAGATAGGGAATCCTTATTCTCGGTTCTGAAAGAACTAGACCTTGATAACAAAACCACAAATCTTATCAGGGAAACATTAACTAATACATTCTCCAAAGTTCAATTCAGGGGAGAACTCTCCACCCCATTTTGAGATTAAAATAGGAGTCCGACAAGGAGATGGACTCTCTCCATTGCTATTTAATTGTGCTCTAGAAAAAGTAGTTAGAGAGTGGAACATGAATACGCATAGTGGAATCAGACTAAGAACTAAGAACAAAGGAATTAAGGTAAATTGTTTGGCTTTTGCGGATGACATGGCCTTACTAGCTGAGACATTGGAAGAAGCTAAGGAACAGACTCTTGAACTCCAGAAGCAAGCGTTAAAAATGGGACTTAAAGTTTCATTTGAAAAGACTAAAATATTGACAAACATACAAAAACCACCAAAAAAGCTTCAAGTGGGAGAACAATACATTGAGATAGTGAAAGAATTCAAATATCTTGGGGAATGGATCACCTGGAATGCTCTAGAGAAAAAAGCTATGGAATCTAGGAGAAATAAAATTGAATTGGTCTTCCAAATTACCAAGGACACATACAACAAGAAGCATTATATGCAGCTGAAACATTATCTCTCACAACCCAGGGCCCACTTGAAAGGCTGGAGATCAAAGAAAGAAAGATATTACGAAAAATCTTAGGCTCCAAATTCCGTGACAACCAATTACTCCACATCAGTAATGAAACTCTTTACCAAAAAACTGAAACACTATCAGACACAATAAGAAAAAGGAGAATTGATTTTATGGGCACATCCTCCGAATGGACAAAATTAGACTAACCAAAAAAATATCTGACTACTTTCGCAGTAGAAGAGCCAAAACACTTTGGTTTAGAGAAACGGAGAAAGACATAACAGAACTGCAGATCACTGACACTATGCTCATGGACAGAACAGCCAAAACAATAACCAAGGACAAGAAGCAACGGTTCCAAGGCAAAGTCAAATCCAAGCGAACGATCCAAATCTCTGACAAAGAAAGAAAAGCAAGATCACAACGTATGAAGCAATACTGGGCTACGAGGAAGGCATAGAACATTAAAAAGTGATTGATTTGGTGTACCCCAACGTTGGGTGAAACAAATAAAGAGAAAAAAAAATAATTTTTTGGTTAGATATGTTAACACTCATATCTTTTCGACATTTTTAACGAAAAGTTTTAAGTATTTTTTTTTTCTGTAGAGAAGCCTATTTTATAGTTATAAAAAAGTAGTATTTTCACTTTTTTTGCATTTATGAAATTGTTTGGTTTTTTAACACTGGTAACAGCAAGAAATAGCTGGAAAACTGGTTACAGAGTGCTTTGGTCTTCAGGTTAGTTTATTACTAAAAGAAATAATTTTATAGAAAACTTTATAACTAATGTAAAATAAAGTAACCTAATCTACCTTACACAGTATTTATTAAACCCATTTATGCCCACTTTCATCCATTTGTATTGGGCTAGCAGTGACACATGTTGATTTTATTATTAATATTAAATATGTTTAAGTAGCAATAGTGGTCACAAGACAGCATGTTTATTGCTACAGTAAATAATTTGAGTGATATGAAAAAATAACAGCAAGGCAGGCATATTATAATTTTTTTTTATTGGTTATGCTAATCCATAACAGCATACTGCAGCTGTTAGGTTAGATTAGGTTCCACATAGAAATAGTGCTAGACTATAATATTTCTGTTCCTTCTTTGTTGTTCATTATTCTTTTAACCTTTTTCCAAGGGAATCATAACCTTGTATACCCTTTTTGGGTACAACTTGTATTATGAGTTATACAGCTTATCGCACCAAGGTTAAATGATATCGAAAAACAAAAAGACAGCAATATTTCTTTCCTGTGTTTGTTTGTTTTATTTTTTTACTA
Organism: Callitettix versicolor; assembly: GCA_022606455.1. NCBI lineage: Eukaryota > Metazoa > Arthropoda > Insecta > Hemiptera > Cercopidae > Callitettix > Callitettix versicolor. Next base: position 55,270,202 of record CM040186.1, read on the forward strand.
CCATATCAAAATCCTATATAAAATACACTTGAGGTGATATTTTGCTCCTTAGATTAAAAACTTGATGAGCAAATAGAAATCAATATTTTATACTTGTACGTTAAATTTTTCTCATACAATATTAGCTTATGATAAAACTTGAACTTAGTTACTGAAATTTGTATTACTAAGGACATTTTAATTTTTTTAATGTATATTTGTACATTTTATATACATCATCTGTGTGTATTTGGCTATATAATCACAATAGGCTATATTGTGATTACATAGCCAAATAGCTTACAAAACTAAAATTTGGCCCAAAATATTTTAATCATAATTTTTGTATTATTATTATGCAAGTCAGTTTATTAAAAATCAATTCCTAAGACCTAATGCAAAACATTTTGTTGTTTTGGAAGTAATTATAAAATTTACTAAATTATAAAATTTAAGTAGCCTAAAAAAGTAGCATGACTGGAAAAAAAGTCTATTGACTTTAGGAAAAACTTAGGTCTAGTGTCAAATTAGTGATTTAATACAAATAAAAGTATATGAGAAAGAAAAGGGAGATTTTATATTAACTATAACTCTAACCTAATGTTTGAACTGTCAAACCAAAATTATGCACAAGTATAAGAGCCACATATGTTTCACCATATCTAATGATTACAACAATAAATCTCAAAGAAAGAACAAATTAATTGGTTTTATGTGTAGGGAAATAGAACTTTACAGTTTCGGTATATTTGTAGGTGAGAAAACTTTAGAAACATAAAACATAACCTCAACTATATACGTATATTGGACTTCTGTAGTGCTCAGTTTGGTAAAAGTTTTAGACTGGATGCAATGTCTGATGGTATATATCTGCAGGGTTAGACATAAATTATATTTAATGATATCCGAAAGCAACAATCCATGTTTGACAAACAAATATTTTATGCTAGCCTTACATCTTGCCACTGGGAGGCAATATTTGATTAATTACAAAACAAAAAATTGTACTATACATTAGAGCATATTGGAATAAATGCATTGAATCTGTTATTTTGAACATATACTCAAATGGGATGACACTTATATCTTTACAATTAGCTGAGATATACGGCTGTTAAATGTGGAGGCAATGTCTAATGAATGATATAAATATACATACATATATATACATAGCCTATTTACAAAACTTTTCACTCAAGCCCACTCCTAAAAAAATTAGTATGCAAATTTAATTTAAACCTTAAAATATTTCTGCATTTCAAAAGTGTTCCCTTTGATTAATCATAGTAAAGAAAAATAATTCAAACTTTTTAATAAGACTTTTTAATAAAAAATAAGACAGTCATTTTTAATGAATTTCCAATGGAAAATGAGCTATCAGAGAGGCCATCCTAGTATAACCCAAACCTGGGACCTTGAAATTACTGCCATTCCTGACCACTAGATCAATTTTGAGGAGTCATTAAATGTATATGTATGCATATTAGTGCTTTGCAATGTTGATCTCATTTGATTTAAACTTGGCAAAAAATTATTTTTATAATAACTTTGACAAGTTCGTCACCCAACAAATAGTTATAGTTTAAAAATGGTGGTTGATTCAAATGTTAAAATTATAACATTTGCTCTTATCTTTTGAAAATCTGATTTCACCACCCCAAGCAAAAATTAGTATTTTGAATTTTTAAAATCCATCAAAATTAAGAAATTAAATTTCATAGCTGTCAGGGTTTATTTTTGTGCTTTAATATACCTGTTAAGTTTATATTGATGAATTGTTTAGATTTTATTGCAGACTGTGATAATGAAACCAGATTTTAAAATAGCTAAAACATAAAAGTGTTAAAAATTTGTTCCCATTATATCATGGCAACCATGTCAGTCTGCCTATATAAGGACTCTTTAAAATCTTCCAAAATTCCTATTAACAAATAAATATGTAGTATATATAAACAATAAATATTCAAATTCTGATTGTACAGATCAAGCTTCGCACACCTTGCACAATGTATGACGCCATGAGCGCTGCCGTGTTATCATTGCACTGAGTGTGTCCTTGTGCCAAGTCCCTCTTGATCTGCAGACAGAACAGGTATCTAGTGAACTCTTCTTCCAACTGCGAAGGATCAGGCGTGTAAAACTTGACACAGAATCTAAGCAAAGGATCCACTAAGGATAAGCCTACCTGGCGGTGCAGGGGTTTCTCCAAATCCAACCAATACTGTAATACAAAAAATAAAAACATCCTTATCTCCAATACTACAAAACTTTCTCACATGCTGTATTCTCCATCTCTGAGTAATTATAATTTAAGAAATAAACATTTAGAAGTAAAAAGCAAATTTAACATCAAATTAAATAAAAATCCAAATAAAGTAAATAAATGTATATAAATAAATTCTCTCTTGAGACTAAATTTAGAAAAAGTTGTAGACTGCAGCGAAAAGAAAAATGTTGCTGTTCTAGGTAAACAATTTAATGAGTATCAATACTTGTCTGTTTATTTTACGTTATAAGTCTACACTAGATAGCCAATGTGGAAGAGATAACTGTGTGTTAAAAAAAAAATCTGCAATAATACCATGCAGGTGGTGTTACTGCTAGGATTATACTTACCCTAGTGCCAGCAGTATCCTGGTACTCGAGCCCAAAATAATCTGCCTCCAGAAGGTGCAACTGCTTGCATACTTGGTCAAACAACACTCTTCCTATTGCTTTGGCCTGAAATAAACACAAGTAATTATTGCAATGTAAACTATAGACAATTTTATTTTATATAGAATAAAAATATAAAAAATAAATATTATAATAAGTAATAATATTAAAAGAAATTGGTTTCTGAACCATTTTTTTAGGGGAAATAATCATTTGTTTACAAAATGTGTTTTCACCATTTATTTATATTTTACGGTTCTTCTTATTTCCTTTAAAACACACTTTTCAGTCACTTGAAATTATCTCAAATATATTTTTAACTTTGAAAAAAAATGGTTTGTTCAATCCCCGAAAATCCAGTTTGAAAAAAAATGGAAAATATCTCAAATGTATAAAAAATTTTGTCAATTTTTTTTCCTAATTATGATTATATAACATACATAACAAGTGAGTACAGCAAATTTTAAATAAAAGAAATTTATTGTTCAGGTTTAAACAGAAAATATACCCCGAACACAGTCAATCGTAATTATTTCTCAGATTTGGAAGAATGAGTTGAGCTATAAATTTTCATGCACTATCAAAATTTCAGCAATATCTTACAGAACAGAAATTGTACTGATATTTCCTGTCATTAGTTTCTGAACCATTTTTTTAAGAGAAATAATCTTTTGTTTGTAAAATGTTTTTTGCATTAATTATTTATAGTTGGCAGTTCTTTTTATTCCCTTTAAAACACATTTTGCAATCACAGTCACTATTGAAATTTCACTGTACAATGCTGTATACACAATTCATGACCTAGATTAAACTCATTGTACCGTGGGAACAAAAAAAAAAAAATTTTTAACAAATTTTTAATTTGTACACATTAATGTCTACTTTCCATTCTAAAAGCATAAATATTTCACTACTTTCCAGTATAAAATTACTGATTTTAACAACAGAAACAATTACAGGGTCTGTGTGTTGCACTGTCGCACACACGCATGCACGCACACACGTGCACGAAATGCTCGACTTAATGGATATAGACAAACAAATTAGACAAGAACTGGTGTATTTGCTGTCAGTTTCCTGATAGGACCAAATATGATGGCCTACAATGTCATTACAAAAATTAACAATTCTAATCTGACAACTGCTTCATAATTAAGTATCCTAAATCAAAATACTTATGGCATGCAGCATTGTAATAATTCTTTCCATATATTAACAAATAATACTGACACAAATTTACTGTTTTATACCAACAGACCCCTCCCTATCTATAAATAAAAAAAAGTTAATTTTAATTTTTCAACAATTTGTCTAAAACATACTATGATTGGGGACTTTTTCAATCTACTGTATTTCTCCTATGTGTGGGTCGAACTAAGTTGTTCTTTGTTTTCAACAATTAGTCTAAAAATACACTCTGATTGTTACATCCTGATAAACGGACAAACACGCAAAGTTATAAACATCCTTGGTAGACACATTCCTTGGCATATGAAGTCAGCTGGAGAGTTTTATTGCAGCATGGATGGAAGTGTTATCATTATTCTATCAGTTAAATCAGTTGTAATAGCTTAATCACTGCAGGTCTTGGCAGAGGGCCCGATGCACTGTACTCTCCCATTCATATATCTCCATTAGATTTGCCAGGATTACCATACTTTACGGACTATAAGATGTACCTTAATTTTTAAGCAACTTTTTTAAAAAAATAACTTTCTTACTATTTTTATTGTTAGATTGCAAAGCCAAAATAAACTAAAATTCTTAGTTTATTTTTATTATTATGAAACTAGCTACTAACAAAAATATTGTACTGTTACTGATAACACAAATCATTTTCAAGTTAACTGGCACCGTAGACTGCAATGGTGCGCCATAGGTTAGACAAGAAATGTTCATAAATACGAAGTCAATATAGCAACAAATTATATCCTTGTTTTATTATTCAGATTATTCAGTTTTGTGTTGTGTTTCATTTTTTCACCGTCAGGTAGTGCTCTTTATATTCAATCACACATTATATGTGTTTGGGACCTCTTCAATGTTTAACTCTATGATTATTGCTATGCCCATAAGTACGCCCCTCTCTACACTGTGATTGGTTTGGACTATTTTCAACTGACTATGTGTCAAGTTATTTACTTGTGGACTATTTGAAAAAGTGTTTTTTTTTACACGAGAAATAAGATTCGTTTCAAAAAGTCCATGTTGAAGAAAATTCTACTGTACCAGTTGCTATAGAATATGTTTAGGTATTTGCAATGTGGACTTATTTCATGAATCCTCAGCGTTCTGGTTTTGTGATGGTGGGGTGAGAAGGAGAGTGTTAGCAAGCTTGAGTGTGATTCCCGCAACTCAGGTTCATCACATTGGTACACTGCTCCTGCCAATTGAATCCAATGTTGCAAGATAGAGATAGGTTTCCCATAGCATCGAATATATGGCCAGTTTTAAGACTGGCAGGAATTTTAAATCAAACACTGAAAATTTTTATATTAATTTCAAGTATAAAATACACCTGAATTTTGGTGGCAATTTGTGAAGAAAAAAGTTTGTAAAATATGTTAACTACAAACTTAACAACCAGAACTCAGGCTACAATAGAAACTCTTATTAAATTTCAAAACCAGTATTTTCAACCCACTGTGTTGTAGCCTTTTTGATTCCACTCTGTTACATACCTCCAAAAATCCATTACATAACAGATTCAAATAAATGCCTTAAGAATATATTAAGTACACTTTACTAACATCTTTCATGCGGAGTACACCAGTAAAGAAAATTGTTTACTACTGTTTAACCATTAATCAAGGAAAATCTGAGATCATAAAAATGTCATTAATTCTGTCAAGGAAAGACCATTTAACATACAAAATGAAATTAGTACCTTCAATGATGACAAGTTTATTTGTCTTGGAGCTAAATTAACAGCAGGATGTTACAGGAGTGTAGCAGGTAACAAATAACAAGAATTTAAAAATACATGAGTAATCATGAATAGGCCATGGTCACAGGAGCCAACAGGGTGTTGTATGAGAGTAATATGGCAAGACTAGAACTGAGCAAATTGATGAAAGAATCACTTTAAGGAAGAATCATTAAAAAAGCCAAGTTTATCTATGGAAGTGGGTGTTACTCTCTAAGATATTCCAGTCTAGTTTAACTTTTTTTCTGTGAGTCCTATTTATTTATTAGCTTTCCAACTTAGCTTACTCAGCCAACTTAGCTTTCCAACTTAGATATTTATACTCCATGTCCTGTTACATCATGTTCCCTCTACATAGTAAAAAAAACTTGTGACAGTTTGGGGACTTGGTGGTTTATGTGGCTAAAACACCGGTCAATCTGCTGTGTCTCTGAACTGTGCACCTTAAGGTTCTTAGTTCTAGCTGTAGTTCCTCCTGTTGCTTTTCCCTTATTGTTTATGTTGATCCCTCGTCTTCATTAGCCTAACTGGCATAAAGTATGGAAAAAAGTGAGTGATAGTGATGATAGCGTACTACAGAGCTTACCATCTGAAATACTCAAAAATGATTAAGAAGTATTTTTTAACATTTTTTTCAAAATTTGTGATAATTTTTTCACCATATTGATTTTTTTTCTGAAATCAAAACACATACTACAGTACTTGTATCCTACAGTAAAGTAATAAGGTTTTCTTGCCGCCTTGGTGGCCTAGTGGATAGCGTACCTAGGCTTTCACCCCGAGGACCCGGTGAGGGCTTGGCATTTTCATACACTATATATCATCCCATCGTCTGCATTAGCTCAAGTAAGCACAATAGTCGGACATTAAACACAAAAAAAAAAGGTTTTGGACTTTAACAGACTTCAGGTTTAACAAACAACACAAAACCAAAATTATTTTGTTTGAAATTTTGAAAGTGGGTGATAAAATTATGTTTCCGAATTTTTAAAATCATTTTTTTAACCCTTTCAGAGCCATGGACTTTTTCTAAACGGAAAAGAATTTAATATTTTTTTTTTACTTTTGGATATATTTTAAGCTTTAATGATAATATGAAAATTATATTTTCGAGTGGACACACCGTACATAGTAAAAAAAAGTAGCAGAACTCTTCGTCAGTTCTGATACCCGCAAAGAGTCCACATGTCCCTGCCAGCTTCTACCCGACTGTCACCATTTATTTCTGTGCAATGTGCATTGCACAGAAAAATGTATAAATAAATAAAATAACAAATAAATGTTTGCAGTGGTTATGTTGTGTTGAGAAATCGACTTGGCCTGATGCACTTAAGATTGCAGACATAGTACCTATAAATAAGAGTGGCTGTAAATCTATGATGAATAATTATAGACTCATTTCACTAATTTCTAATGTAGCTAAAATTTGTGAAAAAAATCTCCATTAAAGAATATTTAATTTTGTAAGAGAATTAAAATTTTATCTATCAAGCAATATGGATTTATGAAAAAAAAATGTAATCAAGGATGTGCTTAATTATATATTATCAATATTATATGTAATAAGTTAAATAAAAGTAAACCCATTCTAGTCGCGTTTTTAGATTTAACTAATGCGTTTGACACTGTCAATAATGGCATTCTATTGGATTTTTTTTTTTTTTTTGTGTTTAACGTCTGACTATTGTGCACACTTGGGATAATGCAGACGGTCATTCTATTGGAGAAATTGTATTACGAGGTCCAGAAAGTAAGTTCCGTTTCAATTTCTCTACGCTGCAGCGCTGCAATCGTAGTTCCGCACATGCGTGGTAGACGCTCTGTATCAAGAAGAAACGTGCACCATTTTGAGATCGCTGTCAGCCTCGTACACTTTGTTGTGCTTGTTTACAATGTCGGTATTGATTGAAAATCCCGCCACATGTGAAATCAGATCTGTGATTCATTTTCTGAATTCTAGGAAAGTGAAACCAATTGAAATTTATCAGCAAATTTGCGAAGTTTATGGACAAAATGCGATGAGTGATTCAATGGTGAGAAGATGGGTCCGACAGTTCAATGAAGGACGTAGTGAAGTACACGATGAAGAACAAAGTGGGCGTCCATCTTTGGTTACAGAAGATTGATGACACAGAAGATTGATGATACAGAAGATTGGTTACAGAAGATCTCGGTTCACGCGATTGATGACAAGATCCAGGAAAACCACAAGTTTACAATTAGTGCTCTCGCTATGGAATTTCCCTAAATCTCATGATCACTAATTCATGAAATTGTTACCGAAAAACTGAAATTTCGTAAACTTTGCTCACATTGGGTACCAAAGATTCTTACTGAGCAACACAAAACAAACCGGATGGGTAGTGTACTTCAGTTTTTGACCCATTACGATGAAGGTGGCGAAGAATTTCTGAAACAGATAGTCTTACGACACCCCTGAAAGTAAGCGGCAATCAATGGAATGGAGGCACACGTCATCCCCAGCAAAGGTTAAGCCGAAACAAATCTTGACACCTCGAAAAATGATGTGCACAGTGTTCTGGGACTGGAAAGGCATCTTATTCATTGATTTCTTACAGCGTGGTCAAACAATCAAAGCAGATGTTTACTGCGAGACACTTAGGACATTTCGCCGCGCAATACAGAATAAGCGCCGAGGATTGCTGTCAAAAGGTGTTGTTTTTCTTCACGACAACATACGACCACACACTGCAAATGTGACGAAAAACCTCCTACAGGGATTTGGTTGGGACGTGTTTGACCATCCTCCGTACAGCCCTGACCTCGCTCCTAGCGACTTTCATCTGTTCTTACATCTCAAGTCTTTCCTTGGCGGTAAACACTTCAACAAGAGCTGAAAGAAAATGTTTCCAACTGGTTGAAGACACAGGCGGCAAACTTCTATGAAGAAGGTATACAAAAACTTGTGCCACGCTATAACAAATGCCTGCAAAATTTCGGCAGTTATGTGGAAAAGTAGTTTAAGAGTTGTAGAATTTTTGCAATAAATAATTTTTCTGTATCTGTACACAATTTAATTTTATTACCAAATGGAACTTACTTTCTGGACATACCTTGTATATGGGAATTAGGGTGTAGCTAATAATCTTTTATGAAGCTATTTAAAAAACAGAATGAGTAAAAATTAAAGAAAGTTTGAGTAAAAATAAATTAATAACAATGGATGTAACACAAGGTACTATACTTGAACCTTTGATGTTTATACTTTACGTTAATGACCTTTTAAATGATATCCAAGAAGGCTGTATTATTTCTTATGCTGATGATGCAGCAATAATTTTGTCTGATGATACTTGGAATAATACATCAGTAGAACGAATATCTTACTTGATGTCATGTCTTACAGGCTAGACCTTAATAGACTGACTCTTAAAGTTGACTAAACAGTTTTTATTACTTTTGGCAATTATAAAGATAGTGTTCCAGAAGAGGTTGAGATTAAAATTAAAGACAATTTTATAAAAAGAGTTGATTTATAAATATTATTATAAATATTTTTGTGTTGTTTTTTATTTTAATGTCAAATGGGATAAACACATTAAATATGTAATCAAAAAAGTAAAATATTTGATTTTTGTATTTTATAAGTTGCAAAATATAATGACTGATATGTTTATGCTTATATATTAGGCTTTTTCCCAAAATATTGCGAGTTATGGTCTTGGAGTGGGGCGTACAATAATTGTAGGTCTCTCCTCCAAAGCATTGCAAAACAGAATTTTTAAAATTATTAATAAAAATTTATTTTTAACAAAGAAGAAACCTTTAACACTAGTGCAACTTTATCAACTAGAAACTGGAGTCTTTATCGTTTCATTACGAGTCTTTAAAAGGTAGATACATAAATTCAAGCAGTAATACAAAAGATAAAGGCGTGATATAACCCAAAAATTGTAAAAAATTAAGTGAGAAAACACCTATATAAAAGCAATACATGTATACAATTTACTACCTCAGGATATGAAATTATTGTCACTCAATAACAGTACTTCAAAAATAAGTACAAAAAAATTGATGCTGCATAAAGCTGATATTTGTGGTTATTGATTATGGGCTGATGGTTGTGGTTGTTGAATAAAGAATATGTGAAGCATGTTCTAGGATAACTTATTTGAATTCTGTTTAGTAGTTTTAAGGTACCAGTCCGTACAGGGATTTGTTTCCCTCTGCGGTTACATGTAAATCATTGTAAAAATATTGGTTTGGTGAATAAATAAATAAATTTTTACTAGGTCTACATATGAGGACTTAAAAATCTGCCCTTACAATAAACACAACAGTTAAAAGAGTTAACAATTAAAAACAAGTTAGAGTGATAATATTTAAAGACTATGTTATAAATTTATTTGTAAAAATAAAAACAAAACAAACTTAGCGAAGGAGGTTTGTTTTCAATTTAAATAAATTGCAATGCACTAGCTCTGAGGTTTACTGAAACGACCAAAGTTTGCTGGAATACATTTAGGTCTACACAAACTGTGTTTACTTAATTCAACTTCCAACTGTATGTTTTGTATTGCATTTATTTTTATATTTCATTATCATAAATTCAGCATTTTGATGGCGGGAGGGCAAGTATGACGAAGACATAGGATATAGACAAAATGGCTTAAACTAAAAACAATTTTAAATGATTAATATTATCGTAGTTCACTTCAAAACCTTGCATACAATATATTAAAACATTAAAACATACTGTTAAGCAGTTTTTTTTAACTGAACACACTAATGATACCGATAAAACTGAGTTCTAAACTAAACAAAACATGTTTTAAGTCAACGATATTCAGCAATGCATGGGGCATACATTGCCTTGATTTTTCACTGTGTGAACTGCTTTTGCTATTTAGAAAGTTGCAATTTACATAATATTACATATCATATTATTGCAAAAACTATATTTCACTTTACACATTCTTACCAATAATTTTCAATGTTGAAGTGGAATCTAAATTTTCGGAAAAACATGGTTTTAACAATATTTCCAGATGAAATCAACCAACAAAATTTTTTATTTTTTTAAAATTTCACACTAGAAAGTCCCCAATTTTCTATGTACAGTAACATAAAATATGCTTGTAAAACTTGCATTTTTAAATCTATAAAAAAAATTCTTTAAAATATAGAAGGGCAACTGCCTTCTTTGCTCACCCTAAATTATGCTTATAATAAACTTCATATGATCACAAATCGATGTTAAAATTGTGAGGAAAAATTAGTTACGTGAAGAATGAGAAGAAAAGACAGTGTTAAAATAAACTTCGGTAACAACCCAAACAAAAACAGCTGATTCATTACAGGCTGCTCAATAGAAAGTTAGTTCCATTGGACAATACTTTCCCCAGTGTCTGACCTCTAATAGAGCACAATGACATTGAGGCCAGACTGGACTGGACCAGTCCATATTTGGAACACAATGTCCACACAGACATTATAGGTCTTGTCGTCATGTCAGGTGCATCTAAAGCAGCCAGCGAATAATGTGATCTGATGCCCTAGCAGTTAAGCGTATCAGAATTGTACTGAGAATTGTAAAAGAAATTTCATTATACTTAAAATTCTGTTCCATTTGAGTGGTTTGAATTTAATAATGTTGAACCTTACATCATCAGTTTTCACCTGCTTATGAAAAAAGATGTCATTTCAGTAATTCACTAAAATAATAAAAAAAAAAAAGTTTTGAAATATTTGTTCTATAAACAGTAACTTAACAGTAATACTGTTACTGAAAATCATGACAGCCACCTCGGTGGCCTTGGGTTTGATTCCCAGCCAGGGCTTGGCATTTTCATAAGCTATAAATCATCCCATTGTCTGCATTAGCCCAAGTGTGCATAATAGTCGGACGTTAAACAACAACAACAAAAATGAAAATCATGATGAACATTATTTAGGTCTACAGTAATAATCTTCATATATAAAGCCTCTAAACTGATGTACACGCTGTTACCACATTACACCAGATAAGGAAATTTTTTTTTGCTAGCGAAACACCAATAAGGTTATCATCGCTGTCACACAAAATAGGAATATAAAAAAATTTAACGAAATAATAAAAAAAAAATTACTTTAATAAAAAAACAAAAACTGTAATAGTAAAAATAAATAAACATATAAATAAATTATATATAAATATATTAATAAACTATACTCATATAATACACATTTTTATAAATAATTTATCCTTTTTTTCCAATGACTTTGTTATTACAAATATTAAAAATTACTGCAATCTTTGCACGAGGTTAAAGGCCTATTTATATGGGCTTATATATCCTCATCTGCACTAAGGAGTGATTCCTCAGTATTACAAAAAAAGCAATACAACTTATGGCTGGCATAATCAAGTTCAAGATTTGCAGAAGTGCCTTCAGACAGCTGGGAGTGTTGACACTACCTAGTTTGTATATTATAGAAACAATATTGCATATCAAATATAAGTGTCATACTGCTCTGAATATGTATGTACATGATCTGCAGACTGCTGATTAGGCCAACACAGGCTTTGTAAGTGCAAAAAGTACCCTCCTAATCCAGGGTGGGTAAAACAGCTTTCATTGTCCAATTCATACTATTCTGTGGAGGAGCTTCTCAGCTGTATATGGAGAATGTGGTATGTTGCTTGCATAACATGGCCTGGTCTGGTCATTTTACGTCAGTTGACAATGTTAGATATTTCCAATAAAAATTGGTTGTTGAGGAAATAGTAGATTTAAAATAGTGTTATTTTTAAAATTATTCATTTGAATTTGTAATTTTCCAATAATTATTAACTCATTATTGTTTTTGCTTTTAATATTTGTAATTGCGGCGTTTGTGATGCAATAAGTATATTGCCTAAAGCAATAAATAAATAAATCCTTTCCATCCAATAACAAAACAAGTATCTTGTTAAAACTTCTTGTCAGCATTATCTTTTTTTTGTACAACTTATTTATTTTACTTCCAATTTAAAAAAAAAAATGTATTGTAATCGCATACTTTTTATTTCAAGAAAAATTGCCTTAAATTTTTTTCTCTACATACTAGAAGTTATTGATACAGGAATCAGGAAAAATGTAAGAGTCCTTTATTAAGACTATGACTCCCTAAGGATACTGCTGACACAAAGTATCCTGCTATGACAAGAGATAATTTTACTAGTCAATTACGTAATAAAATATAGTAGCCTAACATAATTATATAAATTAATGTGTACTTCTGTCATCCAACTAACCTTGAAGGAACATATATGGTAATAAATGTGTAGGCCTAATAATGTACAACCATGGCTTAGTAAAACTTAACCTCAGTATAATTTTGGTTAACCAAAGTAAAAATATGTTTCAATAACTCTTAGATTTCAAATACTAGTAGGTTTTTTTTAATGAATATTTATTTGTAATTTTCATATTGGACAGAAAACATTTTACTGTATTACGTTTTATCAGAAAATTCATTATTGTAAGCAGCCATCATGATTGAACACACCAGGCCCTATTTTTTTCAGATTTTAACACTGACTACAATTATAAAATTAGATTTTCAAAAAAGTGTAAGATTACAAAGTTTAAAAGATTCTGAATGGCATGCAAGTTGAAATGGATCAAAGCTAGGTAAACTTGTACAAGCTACTGTATTTAAAAAAAAAATGTTTAACATTTGCTTTTTATGTACTGAAATGTTCACTTACATGATATTTAAGTTTTTTGGAACATGGTTTTTCATGTATTGAAATGTTCATTTACATGAAGTTTTTTGTAATGTTTGTATTTCATGTATTAAAATGTTCATTTACATGACACTAAAGTTTTTAAGAATTTATTATTCATGTCAATGGACTTTTATAAATTTCAAAAATGCAATTAAAGTGCAACTTTTGTCAAAAACGTATACAAAAGTTGAGGCAGAGTTGAATCATATTTGACCAAAGTCCATTAGGCTGATTTCGAAAATTAATCACTAAAATTTTGCTCATTAGCATTTTATTTTTTATTTGTACCACCAAAACCATTAGGATTGAGACTTGCTGTTTTTTTAGAAATTATTTTTTTTTTACTTCACACATTACTAGCTAAATGTTTAGTTTTCTTCCTATACAAACTATTTATTATATTAAACATGCTTTACACTCAATCGGTACGATCAGCTGTTCAATAACAATGAAGAGTTCAGTTTGTGTGCAATGCCAAGCAACCAAGTTTGAAAGTAATAAAGCTGCAATGTTTGTGTTGGTTAAGTCTGAACCTACCCGCAGCTGTTTGCACAGCCTAATGAAACTGCCTTATTGTGAGACTCAAGACAACTAATATTCAACTACAGCCTACAGTGGTTTCATGATTGTTACGTTTACAACTGCAACTATATGCGATTTTAACACCTATATCACTAAATAATCAACCCACTATTAGCAATTAATAAATATAATTTTTTTATTCCTAATTTTTAACTGGTTTTTAACTTTAATTGAAAACTGTATCATTGTATTTATCTTTCTAATTGATACTGTAACTTTCTTTTCTTATTTTAAAACAAAGTGATTAAAAATAAATTGAAATTTTTATAAGTAGTAGCTTAAACAAAAATGGTATTTGAAGCATTTTTCAATACAGAATTATATAAAATTAAAACTAATATATCACATTTAGATCGGTAGCAACGATACCTGGCTCCCAACCATTGTCCCGAGTCCCCTTTACCATAAGAGTAAATTGTTTGTTAGAAATTATGGCAGTTCTACATGAACAGCAGACATGAATGTTGTAACATTTTCTTAATAAACTGTTTGTACCAAGCCATCACTCATGAAGTCAAATTATAATCAAATTATAAAAACACTTCTGCTTTTTGGACTACAGAAATCAAATTAAAACATGTAATTTGCACTTAGTAGGAGAGCAAATGTAGCTAACCTGTTATTTTGTAATGCAAATAGGAATCGTGTGTTAGCTTATTGAACATTAAAAAAAAAAAAAAAACAATACCCCTAATATAAAATTCTGTATGTTGAAATTTAGTCAAAAAATTGTTAAAATTAGACCTAAGAAATAATAAAACTTAAAAATAACTAACTCTAACTTCTAGAAATAATTATAATTTTAAACAAATAAATTTATTAATGGAACGCTCTACTGTAATTTCAAGAGAACTGTGAAAATTCCTTTTAAGAAGCAAGAAAAGCGAATATTAAGCAAAAAAAAATTATTTTGCAAGTCCACCAGATGTTTTTGTCATCCAACTGATGACAGTATTGCTTCTAAGGAACATTAGTGGAAATATATTCTGTCCTGATGACATACTGTTTGTGCAAACAATCTCTCATATCTTTTTACCTGTACTTGGAACATTGTGACTGTATCATCTAACATCTGAACCCTCATAGCCAGCATCTTCCCTCCCTTCTTAGGGGTAGTAGGTGGAGTTCTTGACCCAGTCCCCGCACCACCACTAATTCCTCCATCTACACCAACGGGTGTTGAGTGAGAATGGGGTAATTTTGAACAGGAAGAAGCTAAAGACAGACTTGGGTCACCCTCTCTGTCTGTCATTGCCATGGTAACCTGAAATTTTTTAAAAAACATTAACAAAAATATTATAAAAAATTGAAATTGACAAAGACACAAGCATTGAAACTGCTGCTATTTATTTATTGTCTGCACAAAAATAAAAATGAAAAACAGTTGTCCTTCCAATAATTTTCAATAAAATATTTAACCCATCATTAGTTTGATTTCAACATTTCCAATGAAAAATTTAAATGCTATTTTATGCACAATTTTTAAAAAATGTGATAAATCAAATTTTCGATTTTCGTCAAACTCAATTGTCTCACTGAAATTATGTAAGTGAATTTCCAAAAAGTTAAATTTAAGATATCATATAATATATAAAACTTGAACATTAGTTAATATACCAATATGTCAATTTTTTATTTTTTTTTCAAAAAAAATACAAAACACATTAAAATTTTAAATTTCTTAATATTATACTTTCTTGAAAATCTGATTTCACCATCACAATGTATAATATATAAATTAGCATTTAAAATTTTCCAATTACAACAAAAATACGAAAATTCACCCTGACTGCAATCCACTTCATTTTCATGCGAATTTGCAATGAAATTGGAAAATTTAAAACTGATTTTACGCTGATTCTAAAGCTGTTTATATCAGATTTTCATAAAATATACGATAAAAAATTTACATTTTTTAAATAAATTGTGTGTGTGTGTGTGTGTGTGTGTGTGTGTGTGTGTGTGTGTGTGTGTGTGTACACGTTTTTTTTGCGGCGAAAAACCGTTAAGGTTATCATCGCCGTCACGCAAAATGAAAGTATAAAAAAATTAACAAAATTTTACTTAAATAAGAAAAAAACAACAACAAACTATAATAGTAAAAATAAATTAAACAAAAATTTAAATAACAAAAATTTAAATTACAATAACGAATACTTAAGAACTAAATAACAATGAATAATGAATAAAATTTAATAACAAATCGTAAAAGTATATATAAACATAACAGAGATAAAATTATTTAGACAAAATAAATAAATAAAGTAACACAAGAAATAACAAATATATAAATTAAATTTTATTTAAAACATTCAGACGATGAAGGAAGTCTAGAACCCGGTTAACGGCCGAGGCACTTATCTCCCAACATCGTCTGCAAACAGTTGCTCAGACCACACATAACACGCACATTTTGGAAACCATCACAATCGAGCAATATATATTTTATTGTGATGGTTTCCCTACAGAACTCGCATTCAGGTGGGTCCCCGCGTTCCATCAGAAATCCATGCGTTAACATGGAGTGACCAATGTGAAGGCGGGTAATCACCACCTCTTCTCTAAGACTTACACGTATTGACGACCCCCCAAGGACGAACAGTATTTTTAATTACCCTCAAGTTGTTACTGCTTGTAGCTGCCCATTCATTTTCCCACTGTAGAAGAATTAAATGTTTTACGTGACAAAGAAAGTCAGGCAAAATTACACGTTGAGTGCATGGTGGCAGAAAAGTTGCTTCCTTTGCCGCGTTATCCGCTGCAGTGTTTCCAAATATTCCACAGTGACCAGGAATCCAGATAAATGACACTCTTGCACCTCGTAGTTCAAGTCTATGGACAGAGCACAGAATATCTTGAACCAGAGGGTTTACCGAATACATATCCCGGATTGCCTGGAGGGCACTTTTTGAATCAGAGCAAACAACGTAATGCAAACTATCGAATTCAATAGTGTTCAGAGCCTTTAAAATGGCAAAGAGTTCGGCTGTAAAGACACTACAAATTGAGGGTAATCCATACTTATACGTTTCGTCCAGTGAATAAAACGCACACCCACCATTATCATTCATCTTACAACCATCTGTGAAAATAAATTTAGCAGATGGATTTGAATTAGTCAGTCGAGAAAACTCACGTTGATACACAATGTTAGGAGTGTTGTCTTTCAGGTATGTACACAAGGAGAAATCAAAGGTCGGCATATTCATTATCCATGGAGGGACAACACAAAAGTACCTTTCAAACATTGGGGGTAGTTCAATATGCAAGTCTTACAAAAAACGGGATGTTCTAATGTCAACAGGGGCTGTAGCGTGCGGTCGGGATTCATAATGTTGGTGCAACTGATTATGGAAAACTGTATTATAAGCAGGATGCCATGGTTAACATAATACATTACATACGTAACTTAATTGTAACTGCTGTCTCCGACGAGAGAGTGATGATTCGCCAGCATCGGCGAGAACACTCACGACGGGACTTGAACGGAAAGCACCAGAAACAAGACGGATTGCAGAGTTATGAACGGGATCTAGTTTCTTTAAAATCGATGGTCTAGCAGATGAATATACAATGCTGCCATAATCAATTCGCGAACGAATTACGGCACGGTAAAACATCAGCATACAGGTCTTATCAGCGCCCCATCGAGACTCACTAAGAACCCTCAACATATCGAGGATTTTATTACATCGTAATTTTAAATCACGCACGTGAGGGCTCCAGGAGAGCCTTTCGTCGAGTATTATACCCAAGAATCGAACAAATGGAGAAGTCCGAAGCTGTATACCATCAAGATATAACGACGGAGCTTGGATCTGTCGACGGCGACTGAAAGCAATACAGTGAGTTTTAGCAGCGGTGAATTTAAAGCAGTAGTTCTCGTCCAGGACTGCAACCTATTTATTACCAGCTGAAGGGTTCTTTCAGCTGCTGCCATGTTTTTTGGTGCTTACGTAAATAGCAAAATCGTCCACAAAGAAAGAACATCTGACAGGGGACCGTACATTAGACGTTATGGTATTGATTGCAATAGCGAACAGAGTAACACTAAGTACACTCCCCTGTGGAACACCATTCTCTACGTAGAAGCGATCTGATAGCGTACTACCAAGACGCACCCTAAAATACCTATTACTAAGGAAGTTTTTGATAAAATACAGAATCCTGCCTTGTATACCCCATGATTTTAATGTGTTCAAAATTCCCCTTCTCCAAGCCATGTCGTATGCCTTTTCTAAATCGAAAAAAAACATCTACTAATGTTTGACGCAAGAGAAAGGCATTTTGTATTGCAGATTCTAAAGATACTAATTGATCCACAGAACATCGTCCTTGCCTGAAGCCACACTGGTCTTTGCAAAGTAAATTGTTGGTTTCCAAATACCAAACAAGGCGACGATTTACATTTTTTTCTACCAGTTTGCAAAGAACGCTGGTAAGAGAAATCGGACGATAGCTACTTGCATCAGTTTTATCTTTACCTGGCTTAAGAATAGGAATTACTATTGCTTCCAACCAAGCGTCAGGGAAAGTAGGTTCATCGAATATACGATTGTATATCTCGAGGAGGGCAAGCCTACCTGACGTTGGAAGGTTTTTGATCATGGAATATACGAGGTTCTCAGGACCGGGAGCTGTGTTCTTCGTTGAAGACAGTGCAGATTCCAGTTCATGCAGAGTAAACAGACTATTAAGAGGAGAGTCGTCAGAAATACCGATGGAGAACGGCAATGGTTCCACTGCACTTTTGTATTTACGCAGTGTTATACGCCGTAGAACAGGAATAGCTAGCAAAAGATGATCCTAATAAATTTACAATATCGCAACACTGAGAAACTAACTTTCCATTCGCCTGTTTAAGACCCATCAACTCCGTGGATGGAACACGGCCAGATATAGAGCGCATTTTCTTCCAGACGATAGATGTTGGCGTTGTTCTACATATTGTTCCGATATATTGGACCAAGATTCCTTTCTACTTTGCCTAAAAATTCTTCGAGCTTTAGCTCTAAGGATTTTGTACCGCTCAAGATTTTTTTATCTGTCGGGCTTTTGTTGAATCTCCGTAATGCTTTTCGGCGTAAACGCAAAGCCTCCTTACAGTCCTCGTTCCACCAAGAAACAGATGGTCGTGGTGGGTATGCTGATCTTTTAGGGATAACATCCTCGGCTACATGTAAAATCGTATTTGTGAATTTCTTAACCACTGTGTTAATGCAGTTCACTTCAATGTCTGGTGATACAAATCTTTTTGCAAATTCTTTCCAATTTGCCTTTTTAAGGATCCAACGCGGCAGGCGTCGTTGCACATGAGGAAAAGTACAAAATGAAATATTAATGGGATTATGATCACTGCCATACAGATCTGGTAACACCGACCATTCAAACTTTGTTGCCAAAACTGGTCTACAAAATGACAAATCTACAACTGTCTATCCCCCAGTAGATGCTGATAAATGAGTCGGGGAACCGTCATTTAGAAGGCACAAATCTAAGTTTGACCGTATTTCTTCGATTCGTATTCCCCTTGAGTTACAGGATAAGGAACCCCATGAAGTATGGTGAGCGTTAAAATCGCCTGTCAATAAAATCGGTTGTGGCAACTGAGATATTAAAGCATATACGTCATGATGTTGGAAATTGTAACTAGGCGGCAAGTAAAGGCAACAGACGGTAACTTTGAATGGAACGGTAATCTGAACGGCAACAGCTTGTAAAGGAGTTATTATATTGACAGATATGGACTGGACAGAGTTGTGAACCAATATGGCTACGCCACCTCTGGCTCTTTCCTCAGTGACGAAATCTGCTCTGAAAATAGAATAACTCCTAAAATTGAAGGTGTGGGATTCATGTAAGTGCGTCTCTTGTAGACACATTAATAGAAGAGATGAATCTCGCACAAGAACTTTGAGATCTTCGATATAGCTTCTTACCCCATTAATATTCCACTGTATTAAAGTGTTGTTGATGGAAAATGCACACATTGAAATATAATAAATTAATATATCATCGGATTCTGTTCATTTTCATCATGTAACAATTTAGATTTATCAGAGTCTATCGACATCGAATAACTACTGTGATTCATGTCAGACTCTCTAGATACATTTGTTTTGGCAGAAGTCGCTTTTGATACGGCTTCAGTTTTGGTTTTTTCATCTTGCTTAGTCGTATTTTTAGCCAATTTTTTATCCGCATGCTTAGACCCAACTACTGGTGGGTATGTATTCGATTTTTTCAGAAAATAAAGCTAGTCCAGGAAAAATGGACTTTACTGTCGGTTTTACCACTTGTGACTTAGTTCGTACCATCATTTTTGAAGCAGATGAACTACTTCAGGAAGAGTAGGTTTCGAAGATTTAGTCACAAGTGACTTTGGAGCTTGATTTTTAGAGGTATTCGAAATATTTTCTTTTGGAAGAGATAGATTGATCAGATGTGCTGGAAACAGGAGTGGTAACAGTTGAAATTACGGATAACAGCTGAGCTACTTGCTCAGTCAGTGCTTTAACAGTTTTAGTCAGTTCATCGCAATTTCTACATGAGGTCTTGCTATTAGATGCGACCGTGGCAAAAGACTTACCCTCAATTATTCTGGAACTTTTGAATATTTTTTTAGCTTCTGAAAATGAAACTTTATCCCATGCCATTATGGTCAAAACTGCTTTCTCGTCCTTATACTTGGGACAGTTGAAGGAACGAGACGGATGATCGCCACCACAATTTGACTTTGGGTCATCCATGCAATTATCACTACCATGGCCATTCGAACCACAATTACCACATATTTCAGGCTTTCTGCATGTAACCTGTGCACCAGAATGTAATCTTTAGCTCACGTGTCCAAACCCCTGACTCTTAAAGCATCTTCTCGGGGCATCTTCTGAGGGTTTGGAACGTAAGCTCGAACAGAAAGCCTTTGATATCCGGCAAATATATATTCCGGGATTGTAGGTTTACCGAAAGTCAGAATGAGGGAAGCAGTTGGTACTTTTTTGCCATTTTCATTTCGCAGAATACGATAAACATCTGTAACTGACTCTGATGCCAACTCAGACTTTATCTCCTCAAGGTCTAGGTGGAGGAGATCTCTGCACGTTACCACTCCTTTAGCAAAATTCAAGGTTCTGTGGGGCTCCACAGAAACCTTGATCCGATCAAAAAAGGAGGACATCTTTAGGAGCGATAAGCTCTGCTTCAACACATTTTTGGCGTTTTGTTCCATAGTTTTTTTTTGTTCCATTTTTTTTTTTGTCCATTTTTTTTTGTTCCATAGTTTTGTTGCCGAGCGATTCCACGAATGTTGATATCTCGAACAAATGGTACAGGGTGCACCCAAACGTCACCAGTAGCCCAGGATACTCGAACTAAAGCGAGAATCCCCAATAAATTGGGGGGGACCTCCAATATCCTGCAGCCGAAATACATCTGTCAGCACTCCAGAATCTTTAGGAATGGGTTCCGGTACAAAGTTACGGTTCCCAAAACCCAAGTACCACAGGCAGCCGCCCTCTATGTACTCACAGAATGCAACCATTTGTTTCGATAGACCCAATCATAGGCTCCGACACCCATAATTTAACACCCATGTGCTTGCCAGGCGCCTATAGGCTGCTCGGTTCCAGCACTTCTCCCATCAGCGGTCCTCGGCAGTGCTAGGCACACATCAGGTTCCACATACTTGGCCCCGCCAAAGGAAACCAAGCAGTATTGCCACTCCCAGACATAACGGAACAAGAACAGCAAATCCCTAAATGTACGTGTGTGTGTGTGTGTGTGTGTAAGGTGTTTAAATCGTAAGTGTAAGTGTGTTAGACTCGGGTGCCGCGAGGTTCGTCTAGGTCCTCTCAATAGGTGCAGCTAGTCTGCACCCCCTGCGGGTGTGTATGTGTTTGTGTGTGTGTGTGTGTGTGTGTGTGTGTGTGTGTGTGTGTGTGTGTGTGTGTGTGTGTGTGTGTGTGTGTGTGTGTGTGTGTGTGTGTGTGTGTGTGTGTGTGTGTGTGTGTGAGAGAGAGAGAGAGAGAGAGAGAGAGAGAGAGAGAGAGAGAGAGACTGTTGGGGGGTTTGTGTGTGTGTGTGTGTGTGTGTGTGTGTGTGTGTATTACTCACAATAACAAAACTAACTCTTACACACAAATCTATGTAGACAAAAAAATACTAATTCAATATGAAGTGGAGACTTAATAAAAAACATTTGTACAGCTTTAGATAAACAGATTTGTTTTCAACATTTTAAGTATACTTTAGATCTAATCACAAAAGTCCTGTATTTAAAAATAATTAATTTATGCAACTTACTAAAGGTACAATTTTCTCTACTTGTATGTACGTACATGCAGTATCCATTTAAAACCACAAAAAATGTGCAAAAATATTACAGCATATACACTGTTTTCATTCAATTATTTCCCAAAAAAACTGATAATTCAAAATGAATTTATTAAATTTTTACCCAAAAGTTCAAGTCTTTTGTATAGCCTTTATTAATGTACTTACTTTGTCCTAAGTATCTGGTTTTAACAGATATTTGCAAACAATTTGTATTAAGCACACATGTATGAGAGAAAGTGCATAACAGTAAGTGCTAGTTCACCAATCTGAGCTATGGATGCTGTCAGCCCTGTAATACTACTGTCGTTCATTAACGATACAAATTACTCTGCTGTTTGTTAAGATATAATTATGATTTCTTATTTTAAAAGTCTTTATGTGGTCCGTATACCCTTTTGTATACCGTACAATACTTGCTTTGTAATTTTTGATCCTGTATCTTTAAAAGCAAAAAAATAGGTCTGAACACAAAATGTATAAAGCGGGCCACATTCCCACATACAAGTCTTTTAACTGACAGGATACACATACTTTCAAGGATCTAGTGATTAACCACTATATCTATGCCTGTAGCTTGAATTGGAAAGTGAGCTATTTTAGTGGTCATCGTAGTAAGACCTGAGACCAACGACTTTAAAATGTTTGCCGATCTAGACTTTAGAACACTTTTTGAGGAGCTTTTCAAATTTTATAATCTAGCCTTCACATTTTTTTCAAACTTGGCACAAATTCTACTTTGGTAATAGCTCTGACAAGTTAGTTACATAAAAAAAATCCATGAACTCTTTAAAAATGGTGATAATTTCACATTTTAAAATCAACATTTTTTTACACTTTTTTTCAAAAAATGATTTTACTATTGTAATACAGCATTAAAACCTACAGAAACTAGTACTTAAAATTTTTAAAGTCAATTTACTTAATACCTGGGGTTTATTTTTAATGCCCATTAATTTGATAAATGTTAACAATAAATTATGCTGATTTTAGCACCAAATGGTAAAATAAATTTTTTAACTTACATAAGATTGAAAAAAAATAATTACGAGAAAATTGCTTCCATAGGTCAGCGAGACAGTTGCAAACCGCAATTATTACATTACATTATATCATATGTAATCAATATGTTAATTATGATAACGATATAAATAAATTGGATCCTCATTGATTTCGTTATTAAGGTGTAACGCGCGCGCGTGTGCACAGGCCTACGTATACAAGATAACAGTTGTAAAAGATAAGATTGTACTCAGTCTATTATTATGTGTATGAACATTCAAACATTTCTCATAAATCAACAAAAATACCTAAATCAGCTGTTATCAAGTTATCACACATTCCCAGCTGTAATCCTATTACCATTAAGTATCTTAAACTCTGAAGTACGTATTTACAGCAGAAGTGTGCTAACAAAGATTGACTAAATATCTATTTGGTCAAACTTCCAAAAATCAACATTTTGAAAGGAACATAATCATACTTTACAATAAAATAAACATGGAAATGAATCCTGGTCACTGTATTATTACAACATTAACCAATTTTTTTTTTTTTAATTATTTTAACTATCATATTCAGCTTTAAAATTTGCACAAATAAGCGTATAAACTTCATTTTACATTGAAAGTGCAAAAACGTAATTAAATAAATAGAGCAAAACGTTACACGAAATTTTTCACACTAATATACCGGGAAGTTCTTTTATTTACCTAAATAAAGAAAATTATTATGTTTCGGAGTAAATCGAGAAGCAAAACAAGCCAACGGTCAAGGTTTATTTTTAGACACGATACTAATTTATTTTATGAGCGCCGATTCCAATTTCTAGATCACTTTTTTTAGGAGCCTTTAATATTGTATTCACACACGCACACACACAAATTTGCAAATGACTTAGATTTCTCATTAAAAATACTGTGTATTATCTATACCTATGACAAACATTATGGCTAACAGCTACTATGTCAACATCAAAAACATTTTACACTAACCAAAATTGTTTATGTCATCTTATCCTTGCCTGGTAATAAAACAAATATTTAACATTAGCTGAAATTATAAAAGCTGTTTGTATATTTTATGTTAGGTAACATTCGCGCAGCCTCGGCTCGGCAGTCAAGGTTAAGTAGGTATACCGCCATGACTATTACATTTTAATTACAGTAGTGAAGGCCATTCAGTCAGATATTAAATTTGGTAAAAATAGCCTGCACTACACATAGGTCCTATCCTAAAGGTTAGGCATTATTAAAACCATTGAAAACCTTTTAGAAATTATACAAAAACACTGCACAAACTTTCTCGAATTCAATTCAATTATTTAAAACAAGCCTGCGAAGAATTCAGTTATGTATAAAAAACAGAACGTTAAATTTTATTTTCCAAAAAAAAAATCGGAAAATCGGTTAATCAGATTTTGGTCAAAAATGAAGATTTAACACTGTGACGTAACAGGTTCACAGGTCTGTGAACATTCTTTGGTAGTAAAGAATCTTCATGTACGGAATTAATTCAACAAAAACTGATAAAACAATTTTGAAAATTTAGGCTTTTTTTCGTTTTTATCGATAGCTTCTAAACTAAATTTTTTAATGGCCAAACCACATCTACACGCTGAAGTGTACGGCGATGGGCACGGACCAGTCTTGCTTGCTTGCCAAATAACTTTGTTTCTAAATTGCATACCTAGCACCTTCCAGTATGTGACGGCGCCTATATAAGCTCAGCGCACTGAACAACTTGTAATGTTATTTCCAAACGTATCAAACTTTTGTTGCTGTCCATAAATGCTGTATGTAAAATATATAAATAAACCTGAAAATCATTTTCTTTTTTTTATCTAAAATTCTTTTTATACATTTGTCGAAACTTTTCTGATGTAATTAGACAGTGGGCCAATAAAACTTAAAATTCTGGAAAGGTCTGGAGCGGATCCATATCAACTGTTTATGTGCAAAAACTGTATATATCCGGAATTAGTATCATTGCTCCAGATTATACAGTGACCGGTGCATCGTGTGCGCTTATAATTATGGCACAATACACAGACCTTGTTTAGAAAGTGACATTATTGTCTGCAAAACATTTGTACACGTTCATGGCATAATTAGCCTAAAGTGTGTGTTAATGTGACCTTGCAAGTTTGTGTCGTGCATAGGTTACAAGGTAAACACATACGCGTTACGTTACGTTAGGCATAATAAAAATATCAATTTATATAAGGTAAAGGGTCAACGTATCTTAAACTATCGGCTCAATCATTTTTGGAAAAGTTAAATAGCCTATAGGAGTGAAGTCTAGCATACTTAAACAGCAGTAGTATAAACAGAATAACCAAACCCCACAATTAGGGTTTTAGACCAATAATCAATTCACAAAAAAAAGGCGCATAAATAATGCACAAACTTTTCTTCGGAAGTTAGGTTCTAAAGCTAATAAAAAAACACCGAAAATCCAACTGATTTCTCAAAATTGCTTTATCATATTTTAATCAAACCATTGCTTACAGAAAAAATAAATTAAGTCTTCATATTTTAAATAAAAGCAATTTACGGTTCAAAAGTAAATCAAAAACACAAAAAGTTCAGTAAATCATCGTTCAGGATTTAATACTGGTTGTTTAATGCTCCACAAACCTTACATTTTCAATATTTCAAATTGGGTAAACTGATTTCAGTAATGTTATGACAAATTGTTTGACAGTACTGATCTTTTTATATATACCTGAATCCAAACTTTATTTGTTCAGTATATGAATTAATTTATTTCTAGAGTTACTTTGTAGATCTATTGTTCCCCATTCTATATTCCAAAAATGCTCAGTTACGGCACCTTCGCCAGTCACTCCATCAGCTTGGGTCACTTCACAATTTAGAGTTAGCCAAGCTATGTAGACGTATGTCTTGAGTAGTAAGAGCTATACGTACAGTGGGTTTGCTACGTTCAACAGCTGCCTTCCCGATTTTTAAGTACACAGTGACCATACATTTTGTTTAGGGAAAGATTTCACCTGAACAAAAATTGTTCCAAATTTTTACAGACGATTTTCAGAAAATCTAATTTTCTGTAATTTTTTAAGGATATAGTTTAACAAAAAAAAGGAAAATTTTTGAAAAATTAAAACTTTTCAAGATGTATAAAGTAGCTAATATGTACCTACATTCAAAATTTAATCGAAGTCAATTAGGGAACTTTCCTCTTCAGTGATATACAGACACACAGATCGTGAGACCTGAACACGGATGCATCCATCCAAATATCAAAACCGATATTTTCATGCTCATAAATAAAAAAAAATCATAGATTTAATTCACATTGACATTTACATAGGCTTGCAGTAAATACACAAAAGAATTCTAAAATAATTACAACAAGCAGCTGTCTCACTGATGTCATGGAGTGAATTTCCAAAAACCATTTTTTTAAATCTTATCCTTATAATTATGATTTCACCTTTGTAACAGAATTAAATACTGTATGAATTTGATATATGAATGTTTTTCAAAATCAATTTAAATAAAGAAATTTATTTGACAGCGGTCATGGCTCGTTTTTGTACTTTCAATGTAATTTAAATGATTAAAATGCTTATATTTGCACATTTTAATGCAGACAGTGATGATGAAATCAGGATTACAAAAAAGTACACTTTAAAAAAAATGTTTTGAGGGATTCATTTCCATTACGACAGCTATACAAGCGATTATTGAACAATAAAAGCATCTCAAAACCAAACATTTTTAAAGTAAAACATCTCTCGACGTCAAAGTCCATTACTCTTACACGCGCTGTAGGGCTGTTAGAAGAGGATCATTATAGATCTTGACTTAAGGGCTTCAAGGGAGTGATGAGTAAGGGATGTAAGGTGGGTGTACGATACAATAACAATGGCCTTGCTAAACAAGCATCTCCTGCAAACAGTATCTTACTGTTCTTGGAATAACGTAACCTACATTCCAACTGTTCAGCACTAATATATATATATATATATATATATATATATATATATATATATATATATATATATATATATATTATTTCTTGAGCCAACATCCCTATTTCTAAGCACATACTATTCGTACAGGCATAAATGAGGTATCTTTGAAAAGAATTTTTAACCGGCTTCTGACTTTGCAAAACGATTTTGCCATAAAACTTACTGTTTGTGGAAAATTTTAACAAAAAGACACTTTTAACTATCATAGGCAAAACGGCATCTTGGATGCGCATGCGCGGCATCACAAATCAGACAATATTTTGTACATTTTACGAGGCTAACTTATTGATCACGAAAGTAGACGATGCCATTAAAAATGCCTCTTTTTTCATAACGTGTTTAGAACAATGTCAATATTTACTTAAAAGTTATTAAACTTACAGGCCCTACTGACAGTCCCCTATTCCTGCCCGAGACAAGCACTTCGAATACCAAACTCACGTTTAGGACACTGTTTTTACACAAATATATTTGCGATTTCTCCTTCCATCGTGCATTTATCTATTGCTAATACGGACATCATAAAATACGAAGTACAATTAAAATGTCAAAATACAGTTAGATGTTATCAAGCACGCCTTTTCAGTTGACTAGAAGACAGTTAACTATTAAAATTGCGTTTGCTATCACTATAAACAAGTCTCAGAAACAAACATTTCAAACAGCAGGATTGTATTTACCGAAGTTTCTTTACTCACGGACAATTGTATGTAGCCTTTTCAAGGCTATCTGAATCAACTAACATGTTTGCATCCATTAAAGAAAATGAAATACTTATTCAAAAGGCTGTGTTTACTTTAAACTTTCATTGTGCGAAATTTAGCACGGGCCCCCGATAAGCTTTATTTTAAACTGAACAATCTTAACCACATCCACGTACTAATTTTCTCAACCAACACATAATCATGAAAGGTAAAACTAATCGTTCATATTTTCAAAATTCTGCGGGAAATTAATAGACTTGATTTTTGAAAACTGGCAATAAGATTTTCTTCTACACCATACAAGCCTAATAGTAGGCTATATATTAAATTGGCAATTTGTCAAAGCATGCGTATGCCACTTTTCCGCGGAAGCAGCTCTAACGTATTTTGTTATATGTAGCAATTTTAGGCTAACCATTTTCGGACTCAAAAAAATCAATCTAACTCTCACCATTGGGAAATTGTGTTTTAATTTAAAAACGTATTGAACACGGGCCATAAAAGTACTGTACCAACATAAAAATTTACTGGAAATGATAAAGCCAATGCGAAAGTATACTGTTCGATCAGCTGATACTTAAACCTTTTATCATCTGGTATTACAATAATACTAAATATCAATTAAAAATTAAGTTTGTATTTTTCAAAGATTTGCTTTGTTTATTTAAGAATCATACTTGTCAGTGTGTGTGTGTGTGTGTGTGTGTGTGCGAGCGCGCGCGTCGCTTCGCGTCATCGTGCACACAAACAATCATTATTCTCAAATAAAAAAAATTTAATACAAACTTAATTTTACTTGACATTTAGGATTTTTGGGCACAAAAAAATCTTGGGTTTCATTTTTGGGTAAAATTCGTTTTACTTTGAAAACGCAAACAATACATACCGCGTGTGTGTGTGTGTGTGTGTGTGTGTGTGTGTGTGTGTGTGTGTGTGTGTGTGTGTGTGTGTGTGTGTGTGTGTGTGTGTGTGTGTGTGTGTGTGTGTGTGTGTGTGTG
Source organism: Callitettix versicolor (assembly GCA_022606455.1). Lineage (NCBI taxonomy): Eukaryota > Metazoa > Arthropoda > Insecta > Hemiptera > Cercopidae > Callitettix > Callitettix versicolor. The sequence continues at coordinate 55,299,093 of CM040186.1, forward strand.
TGTGTGTGTGTGTGTGTGTGTGTGTGTGTGCGTGCGTGCGTGCGTGCGTGTGTGTGTGTGTGTGTGTGTGTGTGTGTGCGTGTGCGTGTGCGTGTGCGCGTGTGCGTGTGCGTGTGTGTGTGTGGGCGCGCGCGCGCGCGCGCTTGTTAGAAAAACGTACTTCAGTTTGTAACGTGGGTCATATAGTTCTCATTTTTAATTCGATCCAATCGATTGTACTTTGTTTTACGTTGTAAAAGCCTGAATACCCTAAAAGTATTTGTATTTATTTATACATTTTGTCAATAACTTATTTTTTTCCTTTTTTCGGAGAAAAACCAACAAGGTTATCACCGCAATGATTCAAAAATAGAAAATTTAATTAAATATATATATATATATATATATATATATATATATATATATATATATATAAGGAAAAAACCACTTATAGTGACTAAAACACTCTGTGTGACCTTTTATGTAGAGAGCATACAAGACTTACTTCAATGAAATTCTTTTCGTCAGCTGCATGCTGAAATTATTTAGCTTTCCTTACCCCTGATTTAATGATTAGTCCGACACGACAGTTGCTTGCTGGAGGCATGCCATCAGATCAGTTCAGCTCCGACTTGGTTGGAGGGTGGAGTAGCCTATTTAGTTAATTACCTTTTTTACAACCCTACAGATTCCGACTGCCATGATAGGTCAATGCATAAAAGAAAGCAAATCTCAGAGATAGTTGATTATGAAGATTTTTAAGAGATCATAAAATGATGAAATTCTTCATCCCAGTCAGTCCTATTCTGAAAAACCGAATGAAACCAATATTTGCGAAGCACTGGAACTCCTCATTAGAGCAAGCCGAGTCTTGATATGCGTTAATAATGGACTCGCTATACAGTATCTATATTACAAAAGCATGCAAAAATGTTTTTTGTTGTAAACGCTAGGCTACTGTATTTATTCTACTCACCGCTTATCACAAAGTCTTCACAACACTAACAGCTACCTAGTTCCGTACATATCCGCTGTCCACATTTCTCAAGTTCTATAGCCGCACATTGTAACACTCGAATACACTTCACGCGCACAATAACGTGTGTGTTTTATAAACACAAAAACAAATTAAATTTTAACTAAATTGCACTGTTTATCGCTAATTTACGTTTCGTTCAGTCGTTTCTCTTGTCGTTAGGAAGAGCTGTAGGATGTATAAAATCTGCGAACAAACAAATCAAAACAAAACAGAACATTAGATCGAGGAACACACATCAACGCTCAGTACCCACGCGTCGCCAGTCTCGCTGAAACAACCGTCCGTTCACGTGCTTGCGCTAATGTCTTGTCGAAAAGTGCAGTGTTCAGATGGAGCAACGAATTAACCTCAAGTTCCTAGTGAAACTGGGAAAATTCGCTGTAGATGATCCAACAATGTTAAAGGAAGTGAATGTTTATCGCGCATACAAGTTTTTGAGTGGTTTAAAAGGTTTAAAGAGGGGGGGTGAAACGACTGAAAATGATCCGCGTCCTGAACAACCATCAACATCAAGAAAATTAGTAAACTGATCCGCGAAAATCGTTGTCTTGAGTGCCTTGTTGAAATTGCTCTTGCTGAAATCTCAGGAATTAACAAAGACAATAATCATTAGATTGTGTATGAATCATTAGAGCACGCAAAAATGGTGCAAAAACTTCTCACTCCAGAGCAAAAGGAATCGAGAATGAACATTTGTGCTGATGATCTTTTAAGCAACACTGATAATGGTCCAGAATCGAAAGAACGTTACGAGTGATTGCATGGGATGAATCGTGGCTTTTACCTATGATCCTGAAACAAAGCGCCAATCGATGCCTCGCCACGGCAAAAAAAGGTGAAAATGAGAAAATCAAAATGATTGTTTATTTCACAAGCGTGTAATTGTCTACGTTTACTGGGTCTCCGAAGGTTAGACGGTTCAACATTATTACGTCGAGGTTCTGAAGGAGGGAGAAGACGAAGATTCGATTTGTGGAAGAGCAATTCCTGGACGTTCACCCTGCCCATTCTGCCTTGTCTGAGAAGGCGTTCTTTACGAGATCTGGCTCCCTGCTATGTTTGTTTATTTCCTTCGCAGTGTAGAAGTGATGGCGCAAGGTGACAGAAGCGGACCTACAGCACTGCTTTCAACACTTGAAAACTGATATGGATCGGCAAGAAGTGTACATTGAACGAGATGACTTTGTATCATTAGTCATGTTATTGCTACATTTCGTATGTCATTTACAACTGTTTTTTTACATGTCCGTAAATTTCACAGTCTAACAGTGAACACTGATTTTCAAATTGAACAATTAAATAGAAATGATGAGGAGAATGTCTCATTTTACAGAATATAAGCCCAAATGAGATTTTTGAACGTTTTTATGATTTTTAAATCAAATTATCTATTATCACTTTGCCACTTATCTATTTACCTATTTGGAATAGCTCAAGTCATTACAGTGATATTTTTTAAAGAAATTCAATACGTACTTCTTCATTCTTTATTACAATAACAATACAACAATGTTAGTTATACCATCATTCCTTAACCACTTATTGCAGTATAGTAGTTATAGGTCGTACGCATAGCCTGTTAAGAAGAGCAGTGGGATAGAGAAAAATGTGCGTGTGAGAGGTCGAGTCTCTTACTACAACTCCCTCCTATTATCCACCGTTATCCCTGAGTAGCGGGTATCAGTGTATCGTGTACTTGCTGCTAGCTGATAAAACTTTACGCGTCAGCTCACTTGCCTTTGTTATTAATTGGATTTCAACTTTTTTTCAGCAAGTTTCGATCTTGTTAAAATAAATAAAACAAATTTGCTAGGAACTTTTGTCCAGGTAACAAACTTTTAACAAATTAATAGTATATTATCATAAGATAATAGTCATATATAACAGTAAATTATTTTTCTAACTAAATTTTGCTTAACTAAATAATTAGGTCCTGAACAGCTGAACTATTTTACACTGTTAATAATTCAAGTAAAATTTCGTACAAATTCCAGTCTTCATGAGCTTACCAAATAACACAAAAACAATTCTTCAGAAGTTTGTGACTATCTTCAGTTTTATATTTTTTTAATAGTCAATTTGTTTTTTGTATCATGTTCTTAACTGTTTGTACTTAGTCGAATATACCTAATGGATTTCTAATGTCACTAAACACTTTACCCTCACACTTACATTTAGGGAGGCGATAATAGCCTCAATATGCTTTTCGCCTTTAAATAAAGGCCTAATACTTTGCTCAACATTTGTAAGCATGTAGAACGTTACTTTATTAACGTGTATGCAAAATCTGAACCTATTTCAAGTTATGACGTTTAAAAAACAGAACAAAATAAATGGCAATTGGCCGGAAAACTGAACGTTGCCGAACTATGTTCCATGCTTGTCTTTGTTTTAATCAGCAGAATGAGCTCTGACAGTGCCAGCGGAATTCGTGAAACATCTTATACTTCATATAAATTTAAATACTCGTAATTATTCAGTATTTTATCTTTTATTTATTTGGGCCTACTGCTGTTTAATTACTTTCATACACTCCAGTGATGTATACAAAATATTCCTCGATCTGTACTACAGAATATGTAAGCGAGCGGAGCTCTATACCCATGACTTAATCTGGGCTCGATATAAATGAATGGGATATGTGAACTCTCTTCACTTTATTAGGGATAAAGTGCGGGCCTAATAATATCGCTTAGCTCTTGTTGTTTTAATTATCTGATAAATAATCAATTCCGATTACGAGTCACCGACATGACCAATAATTTCTAATAAAATTACTGTAATAGGCATAACAAACTGAACATAAAGCAATCAGAGTGCCAACTTTGAATAGAAACTGAAATAGCGACCAATGGACTGCTGCCTTATTACAGAGTACTGCATGATGGGTAATCTTATAAAACAATCGATTTGAAGTGAAGACAAGTGTGTTGACATTGGGCCCTGTTGACATTGCGAATGAACAAACTTACGTTGTACTACATAATAATAACGAAAGATGCAAGCGCAGCGATAAAATAAAGAGTACACAGTTGGTAGATTGTCAGACGTCTGTGTAACTGGATTGTTGAGCCTAGTGGATTGGTGGTCTAGTGCAGGGGTATCCAAACTTTCCAGCCTTAGGGCCATACTGATTACTCCAGTAAGTTCCGAGGGCCAAAACCATATTATCTTTGTTGCCGGTGGTAAAAAGTGAAATAGTCCACTGATGAAAAAAAAAGTCCGAAAAAGTACGCAACGTTTAAAAAAATAATTATTCAACATAAAATTAGAATACTTCAGTAAACTAAATTTAATTTGCTATAAAAAATATGTTCTCTAAAAGGAGTTTTCAAGTATGCTAGCTCTCCGCGGGCCGGACAAAATCTGTCCGCGGGCCGGATGTGGCCATCGGGCCGTAGTTTGGAGACCCCTGGTCTAGTGGATAGCGTACTAGGCTTTCACCCCGAGGACCCGGATTCGATTCCCGGCGAGGGCTTGGCATTTTCATCGCTATAAATCATCCCATCGTCTGCATTAGGCCAAGTGTGCACAATAGTCGGACGTTAAACACACAAAAAAAAAAAAAAAAAAAAAAAAAAAAAAAAAACTGGATTGTTGGAGGGGGATGGAGGGGAGTTCTCCTACATGAGTGCAAAATTATCACGCAGGTCGTTTACTACGCGGCTGGCTTATAGACTATCCTGCAAATAAATATTACTTCTACTTTATATATATAACATTTAACGGCTATATTCTTATAATATAAAATATTTCATAAATACAGCCTTAGGTTAAAGTTTTTATTCTAACAATTAAATAACTAATAACAAAATAACTATTAGTTACTTTTAAATAGCGCAGAAGTGTATATAACCAATGTAAAACGAAATCAGCAAATTATACAAAATCAACAATATAACGTATGAGTAAAAACTATATTTCTTGTCATTACGTCCGTGATAAACCCCAAAAAAACAGCGAATTCACGTTTCACAGTACGGTGCGACTGGGACATGAATATTGGCAGCACAATCTGTGAAAGTACGGCAACGATTTAAGAGGGGCTAAAGGACGAGACAAAATAAATAAAATGAAAAATTTTAAAAAGATCCTATTTGACCTACTTAAAATGGAAGTATTGTAGCTCCGAGGAAAATGGTCAAGGCGACATCTGAGGCCTCTGGAGGATTCGAAACCCGTCACATTATCCCGATCTAAGCTTTGGTAAGTACATGATGTTCGTTCGTACATACGTACGTTTGTGCACTTTGAAACGCTTGCTATACTAAGGGTGAGAACGGGGTTAATCAATTACAAATATTTTATGTTGGATCTGTCTTCTCTTCCTATATTAACTGCAACAGCAGAAAGATCTTTCCCGACTCTAAAATGGATCGAAACTTGGTTGAGAAACTGCTATGGCGCTTAAGTGGGCTTGTTTTGGCTAATGAGGACGAGGGATCAGCGTTAACGGTAAGGGTAAAGCAAGGGAAGTGACTATGGCTTTAGATATAAAAATTATAGATAGATATATTGAGAAAATGGGAAGTTATGTAAATGGAGCCAGTTTTGCAAGTTTTAAAAATTAGGAATCTAAGAAAATTAAGTAATCTTTTTTGTTTAAAAGGAAGTAAATTTTGACACTTAATTTATATATATTCAGTCTCAAAAAAGTTTTTTAAGGTATTATTTCAAAAACTGTCATCCCCTGGGAAGGCCCTCTTGTAAACTGAATCATCCAACCAACCGTCAGTGTGATGGAGCTGACACATTGGTAAGTTCAAAAGAGTATGTTCGACAGAAGCCGTTAAAAAACCTAACAGCCTGTGTCTCACATTTGCCCAAATTTTTGTCATAACGCTACATCTGTTCAATTTTTACTGGAATAAGCAACTTACAAATGGCAACTTGTTAACAGCAGAACTAGACTATTCGGAGCCCAGAACTGTGTCAGCTGATTGGCGTAAAGTAATGTAGGCCAGTTCAAGGGTATAAGCTACATAAAACATACTCAGCTTTCTCTTCGGGTAATTAGCCTATTAACTTGTCTACTTGTTTCCTCAATGTACGCTCTGTAAAGGTGTGCCTATGATTTACTAACAGATTTAAATGAAGGGTGTACCCTTCCACAATAACCTGGGGGGGTTAGGTAGCACAATAACCTGGGGGTGTGGGGGGGGGGTTAGGTAGCCACAATAACCTTTATTATTCTCGTTAAAAAATCAAATAGTGACAATTTATTAACACAGTCATACACTGCTATTGTGGCAGGCCATTTGTTGCACTTGTGTTTTTATTTTAATTTATAAAAATATACACAAGTACTTTCATAAAATCATCAAGTATTGAGTAGTTATTTTTTTAGTCGAAACTTTATTTATAAAAATAGTATAGTTTCAAAGCTCTCGCACCAATATTTCTATTAAATAACAGTCCCAAAAGAGACATATTCATGTTGCATTAGTGTAGGCTACTAATGGTATACTTTGCAAATGTAACGACTTTTCAAGGTGTATCTACAGTTAAACCTGGTTTGATTAATACAGTATTTATTCAAGTTTTAGTGAAACAACACAGTACATGTAAATTTATGACTCAAAGTCCTGTATACTTGTACAGTATACAAGTATACCTCAATATTTGAAATAAAATTAAGTTACACTTTAGAAAAAAAGAAAAATCTAAAAGAAATGAACTTGTTGGCTTCAAAGTTTCTTTTATTTTCCAAATTTCTTTTATATTTTGTACAAAAAAGCTCATATTTTAATCTAATCCACCTCTAGCATTAAAATTTAACACTCTGCCAAGCCGATTTTGAGAAACAGTGACCTGCCTATTAACAGCTTTCGAATAGTAACTTTTATTTTCTTAACGTCCATACTTAAGATAACCCAGTAGGCTTGACCATCGTAATGCACCGGATTTCTGAAGCGATCACAATCAGTACAGATTGCTTACACTCCTAACGTAAACACTGTTTACCACATCGTTAAAGTAATTTTGAGAAATTTGTTTTTTTTTCCTGTTCCTTTCTGATGCAATTTTGAGGCAATACTGTATCTAGCTCTGATATTTACTTCCGCCTGCACTTTATACGAGGGTTGATCAAATATAAACGAGACTGATTTTTTAAAAAATTTATTGCTTACTTACAAATTATTCTTGATACAACTTATTTTTCTACATAGTCTCCCGCACGAGTAACACATTTTTCCCACCGGATTGGAAGTTTTTTAATTCCAGCTTCGTAAAAAGTTCTCGGGCGTTCATTGAGCCATTGGAGCACGAAGGTCTCCACCGCAGAATCGTCTTCGAAACGCTGGCCTCCAATCGCCTCTTTGAGTGGCCCAAACAGGTGATAGTCGCAGGGTGTTAAGTCTGGACTGTATGGGGGATGTTCCATTGGTTCCCAGCCAATTTGATCGAGTTTAAGCCTCGTAGCGTTCGCCGAATGTGGTCGGGCATTATCGTGAAGAAGAATGACGTTTCTCGCCGGTTTAGATTTCCTTTTCCTACGAAAAGACTGTTTTGCGGCCTCTAAAACATCGCAATAATATTGTGCATTTATTGTGCGTCGTTGATGGAGGAAATCGACGTGAAAGGCGCCTTGATTGTCGAAAAATACAGTGGCCATTACCTTCCCGGCCGACGATCGTGATTTGGCCTTCAGAGGCGCCCTCTCTCCCCTCTTCCGCCACTCCATACTTGCCTGTTTCGACTCGGGAGTGTAATGGTGAACCCATGTTTCGTCACAGGTGACAATCCGGTTTAATAATGCCTCACCATCTCGTTCAAATTGGGTCAATAGTCGCTGGCAAATCTCCAAACGATTCCGTTTGTGAACGTCAGTCAAAATTCGTGGAACCCACCTTGCAGATACTTTGCTGAGTTCCAGGTTTGATGTAACGATTTTTGAACGCTACCATAGCTCAACTGGAGTTCATCTGCAATAAATCGCAGCGATATACGTCTGTCTTCGTCCAGGAGCTTCCGAACAGCATCAATGTTTTCGTCCGTGACGGAATTGGTCGGGCGACGATCATGGCTGAGGTTTTCTACTGCTTCCCGTCCTTCGGCGAATTCCTTGTGCCAAGCAAAAACGCGAGCTCTTGACAGGGTCCTGTCCCCGTATTGAGCCGTCAATCTACGAAAGATTTCAGTCGGATTGACCCCCTCCTTGGCCAAAAACGTAATAATAATTCTCTGCTCCACGGAAACGTGCACTTCACTCTCACTCATTGTATAGTTTTATACTGAAGGGTCCGAACGGAAATGTTGCCCGTCTACGCCCGTCTCAAACCTCCCAGGCTACCTGAAACCCCACCCTTTAGAGTTCAATGTCCAACGGAAAAGTTTTTAGAAAGTCAGTCTCGTTTATATTTGATCAACCCTCGTAAACAATCGATCTCGCTATCGATTTATCCGTTCTTGAATTTTTCGAAGACACTGTTCTTATCAACGACAAAAGGTCAGGTCACGGATAGAACAGTTACAATTAGTTACAAGAATTATATGTACATATCATAATCGTTCTTGCCATTAATAGTAAATTTAACTTCACTTAAATCAGTGTTGAACTTACTTTAAAAAAACAATCATTAAAAATCTATTGGAAGTACTCATAAACCTATAAATAGATTACGGAAACAAATAGTAGAAAAACATGCACTACAGCAACCTAAAATAATTACAAAAACTTTTTTTTGTCGTTGACCTCTATTTTTTTAACTTTAAGGTACACTGGTTTGAATTATGTATGTCACATAATGAGCAAAATCCAATTACTCCATTTTGAGAACTCAGTCTTATTTTTGTCAATAACCCCTTATCAAACCCGTTTTTTTTTCTTTTTTTTTTTTGAAAGATTACAACATGCACGTTTTGTTTGGGATTTAACGATACAATTTAAACAGAATTTGATTAAAATCGTTAGAACCAATATTTAAAATGTACCATACTACGTACATATACGTTATAAGCTACACTAGACAGGATCAGACGCTGGACAAGCCAACCATGGCCAGGAAGGGTGTGGTGGGCGTAGCCATCGTACTTTTTGTATTTAATCCGACAACAATTTTATCTTCTAACGAGGGAATAAAGTTATCACAAAGTCCATAATCTGAAACTGTGTTGAATCATTAAAGGCTTCATTAGCCTACGCTGTACACGCAATGTTCTAATGAAATCTTTAAATAAACTCCGATCCTAAAATCTACATAATTTCTTAGCGAACTGTTGACCATTTTATATACATATACACTCATATTAAGATTAAGACTAGAGGAAGGGATAGTACAACCCCAGGCACTGCTATCGACAGACCTATTGTGCAACTAAACCTCTTAAAAATACCTAGTTCAGCAGATTGGTGCCCTTAATAAGTTCCAGCAATCCACTGACTACGTCACTCTGCTGAAGATTCTTATGGTCTTTGAAACCAAAAACCCCTAGCCTCCTGCTGGCAAGAGCCTCACAATCATAAATTATATGACCTGCAGTTTTCTCCTCCTTCCTGCGCAATCTACACACGGTTTCTACATGGTACATACCTATACTGTTCCATGGTACATACTATACATATGTGCACCTCAGACCACAATGCTCTGTAAGGAGCCCTATGATCCTCCTGAGTTGTGCACTGCCCAGGATATCTGCTGCCCCTTTGAGTCCTCCAAAAGGAACTTTGCTTAAGAGACGTTTACTATGGGAATGCCCATGAAAGTAATACCATCTTACTGGTGTTCATTAGTAATCCGCCTCTTAATAGCAGACCTGGCCAACGATAGAGAGATCCTAAAGCCGGCTCTGGTCCAATAAACTTAGATGCTGATCCACGTCCAACCAGTCTGTCTGCTTCCTCATTACCCTCAACCCCCCTATGGCCCGGAACCCAGTGAAGAGTTACTCGGTTGCCCAAGGACAGAGCATCGAGGTTCTTCCGACACTCCCAGACCAGCTAGGATTGAATTATAGGGCCCGCAAGTGCTTTTATTACTGCCTGATTAACGGTTTGAATACGAATGCATTAATTTTAAAACCATTTTTTAAACAAAATTAAAAATTAGTATTAACAAAAACAGATCAAATTTAGCTCGAGTACAGTCTCCACACAAAAAACACGGATTTTTGTTTGGAGCCGCTACCACCGTACGATTCGGAAGATATCGAAAACATCACAACATAAAAATATCTTTTTAAAATAACTTTACTTTTTAAACCGATTTTAATCATTTATGAAGACATAAGATTGACGTTAAAGGAGTTTAAAACAAATTAATACACATTATCTTTATTTTCAATAAGACAAACTTAATAAATTAAAAATAACAACTTTAGCTGCATGAAACATACGTTTGATTGAAATGCGTTTTAATAATTTAACTAATACTACTCGTATTTTTATTTTTATAAAGCTTTAAAATTGTTCCTGTACAATAACAGCACTCGCTCATTGTTGAACTAATTCTAGACTAGCCACTCTGTATGAATAAAATCACTGCAACAGGCCAGGCCTACAGTTGTCAAGACATTACGGCCCTGTTATCATATTGTAAATTCTTTCCAAAGATAAGCCTCGACTCTCTTCTTTACTACACGCCTGTTTCATAAGTAACAGAGTCCTAAATAATTCGCGGCTTTAATGATTTTTATTTAAAAAAATCGACTTTAAGCCCTTCGTACCTGAGTTTGGTACTTGGCTAACCGAATAGTGTTAAAAAAATACAAAAATTTAGTACTGCATTAGCAGTGAATACAAAACGTACTAGAATTATAACCCTTACGAGAGCTTTGCTGGTTGGCATCTTGCTGCAGAATGTATCAACTAAAGTTAAATAGGTAATACAGTAGTACTAACTTTTTTCTAAAACGTCTGTACTCACTGTCCTTGCAGCTTGCAGCGTTCGTAGCGGCAGATATTCCACTTACTTGGAATTCAGTCGCTAATATCGAGGACTTTTTATAATAGCAGCTGCACTTCTAGTCCGTTTGTATTCAAAGGTATTAGGTAAAACCCAAAACGAATCCCGACTGCCGTTGGAAATAATAAGTTAAACAAAATTGGCTGTCAGTATTACGTAAGGTATTCATTCACAGGTTTAATATCAGCTGACACGCAAAGAAGTCATCATTCAGCCAAACTGTACAGTATGTATGTACTTAACTTTATAATGGTTATTGGCGGTATTCAGGGAGCTATAGAGAGAAGTAATCACCAACTTAGGCAGATTTTTACACTTATTTCGATGGAGGAAAAGTTATTAAAGACTTGAAATATCCGCCATTTTTAAACTGTTAAATGGATTTTTTGCTGACATACTTATTTGTAAGTGTATATTTCGGTATGACCGGGACAGCTGCGCGCAATGACCAACTCCTCCCAGTCGGTCACGACGTCAACCCCAAGCTAGGTTGACTAAATATAACCCTTACGACAGATACGTGAGCGCTAGCTGCTGGTAGCATCTTGCGGCAAAATGTTCCAATTACAGTTAAACAGATAATGGTGCTGTCTATTTTCTTAAACGTCTTCACCCCCTGCCCTTGCAGCTTGCAGCATTCGTAGCGGCAGGCAGTCCATATAATATCGAGCAAACTTTTTATAATGGTGGCAGTACTTCCGATACATTTATATTCACGTCAATGTTTCTATGAAGCGGCAGTACGACACGGACCCAGGTAACGCAACGGGCGTCGATCCCGAAATCTAGATATTACTTTTTAAACGACAATTAAAATTTTATTTATACAGGACAGTGTGTATTAGCACTCTAATTTTGGCAATTTTTGTCCAATTCGATTCAAACTTGACAAAAAATTGATTTTGGTAACAACTCAGACAAGTTCTTTAACGAACTACTTTGCGCTGTGCGCATGCGCGGGCTCGCCACTCGGGCGAACTTTCTCGCCGCTATTACGCACACCATTGCCCCTACAACTCCCGTCGGCGCACGTGCTGATTCAACTCCAATGTGACCGCCCTCTTGGTTATGGGCCGATAACAGGGGCCAAATGGCGTTGTAGGGCTCGCAGCAGTGCGGTTTCGGTTAACAAATCAGTGTAGTGATCCCCTGATGTTATAATGGGAGTGATTTCCCTAATTGTGTAATACCTCCTTTTTATCCCAGCGATCTATAAAAGAGTTATATGTTTATCGAATTTAGTTAGTTTTGGTTTCGTGTTAGCGCTCATTAAGCTGGCTCCCGACCTATGCGTTAACGGTTATCCTGGAAGGAAACAAGATATGAAAAAATCCAAACCATCTCGACCCAATATGCGGTATTTTTCTGCAACGTTTTAGTATTCACAGTTTCAAAATGGCGGTTTCATTCGGATTCTATATAGAGTACATTTTCGAATAACCTTGGCCACCGTGAGTAAGGATAAAAAATTCGTGTCCATAAGTCAGCGAAAAATCCCAAGAATCAGTAAAATGGATCTGCATTTAAAATGTTCAGTTGCATAAAAAAAAAAAATACAAAAATGAATTGTACTGACTATAAGATACAGTAACGTGAATGTTTTATAACCACTGAAAATATTTGGCCGCCGTGAGTAAGGATAAAAAATTCTCGTCCATAAGTCAGCGAGAGATCTCAAGAATCAGTAACATAGATTTGCATTTAAAATGTTCATTTGCATTAAAAAAAAAAAATATATGAAAATACATTGTACTGACTACAAGATACAGTAACGTGAATGTTTTATAACCACTGAAAATATTTGGCCGCCGTGAGTAAGGATAAAAAATTCTCGTCCATAAGTCAGCGAGAGATCTCAAGAATCAGTAACATAGATTTGCATTTAAAATGTTCATTTGCATTAAAAAAAAAAATATATGAAAATACATTGTACTGACTACAAGATACAGTAACGTGAATGTTTTATAACCACTGAAAATATTTGGCCGCCGTGAGTAAGGATAAAAAATTCTCGTCCATAAGTCAGCGAGAGATCTCAAGAATCAGTAACATAGATTTGCATTTAAAATGTTCATTTGCATTAAAAAAAAAAATATATGAAAATACATTGTACTGACTACAAGATACAGTAACGTGAATGTTTTATAACCACTGAAAATATTTGGCCGCCGTGAGTAAGGATAAAAAATTCTCGTCCATAAGTCAGCGAGAGATCTCAAGAATCAGTAACATAGATTTGCATTTAAAATGTTCATTTGCATTAAAAAAAAAAATATATGAAAATACATTGTACTGACTACAAGATACAGTAACGAGAATGTTTTATAACCACTGAAAATATTACAGTTTCGTTACGTGGAAATTATGAAGGAAAACTGCAATAAGCATGTGAAGGGGGGAGAAACCAAAGGTCGAATTACTTGACCTCTGGGCCTCCGCGGTGTGAAATCAATTGCCCACTACATACATACAATTCAAATTGTCTGGGCGAGTAGAATAGGTTTTTGTCAATGGGTAAGCAATTCCCAATAACGTTTATACGGAATTGCATTTACAGGAGCACATTTTGAAAACTCTTGGACCGATACACACCGAAATCCAGTAAAATTCGCCTACTGAGTAAAGGAACATGTCCAAACTATGGCCAAAATCGATTTGTGTGGCAAAAGTTTGAATCAAACGGTACAATGCTAATACACATAAAAGAGAAAAGCACTTATTTTAAGATTCTGAGTCCACTGCAGGTAGTTTTTATGCCGCATACAGGCCAAAGAGCCTGTCCGTCACAGCTTACTTACCGGCTACTATTAAGTCTGAAGTCTAAAGTGTGGTGATAGGTACAAATACGTCACGTAATTCGGCGGAGGGGCAGACCCATGTTTACCTAACTTGTATAACAAACACACCAATACCGTTGAATATATAAACGTACTACAATGAACCCTTATGAGAGCTTTGTGAGCGTTCGCTGCAGGTGGCATCTTGCGGCAGTGTTGAACTACAATTAAATAGATAATAGTATTGTATATTTTCTCAAACGTCTCCATCCCCCCCCCGGTCTTTGCAGTTTGCAGCACTCGTAGTGGCAAATAGTCCAATTACTTTGACTTTATTCGCTAATACCAAGCACACTTTTTATAATGGTGGCTGTACTACTAGTGCGTCTGCATTAAATGATAATACAAACTTTCACCGAGTGGAACGCTAATTTCCGTAAATTCATTCTATCTACAAAAACACAAAATTAGCTGCATTCGTTTCGTATTTTCAATCAAAAAAAAACTTTAATAACCATTTTTTATAATTTTCTACATCTTATTACGACAGATGATATGTTGAGTGCACACTTGGGCTAATGCAGACGATGGGATGATTTATAGCGTATGAAAATGCCAAGCCCCGGCCGGGAATCGAACTCGGGTTCTCGGGGCAAAAGCCCAGTACGCTATCAACTAGACCACCGTGGCGGCTATGTTGCACTACCGCCATTCTGAAACGGATGAGCGAATTAACGAGCTGCAGTACTGCAAATTTAATTTTTATACTGTTTTATTTTCACTTATTAAAAATGTGAATTTATTTAGTGTCATTCGAAGTCATTGGGTTTGGAAAATTGTCATTTCCATCCAACAGCGAGGCAGCTGTGGAGCCGACAATGAATACACTATTGCAGCGGCCACCACATAATCATTAAATCAACATCGATAACACTCTTTAGAACAGGAATTGGTGTTTTTAACAAAGGGAAATAGAATTTGGACAAGTTTCCTTAAAAAATGAAAAAAATATAAAATTTGTTAAATCCGTTTCATAATAGCTGCCTTCATAATTTTAAATTTTCAAATTTAATTCTAAATAAACCTGGTAAAGGTCAGTTAACTAATTGAGAATTAACAGTAAAATGATGTTTCAAAAGAGCGCACACAAAACTGGAACTATAGCTCACGTATTACTGGATGTTGTTAGTTTAATGTTAGCGAGACAGTTGCGTGCCGTTCCGGCTTTGCGCAAGTTTCCGACAAAAACAATCCACCAGTCAACAAGCAGCTCTGATAACGCGTTTTATCTTGGCGCTAATAAGTTTACACACTGGAGTGTGCAATGTTCACGGCATGAAGCTGTCGAGCAAGGGAAAAGTTTCTGTTTAGCAACAGCAAATGTCATAATTTTAGAAAATAAATAGGACAAAGATAGAAGACACTGGACTGATAACGAATTATCAATCGATAAATGAAGAAATCACGAAATTCACTAACAATGGAAATTCACTAACAAAACTTGACAAGAGTAAAATTTATTGTGTGTGTGTGTGTGTGTGTGTGTGTGTGTGTGTGTGTGTGTGTGTGTGTGTGTGTGTGTGCGCGCGTGTGTGTGCGTGTGTGTGTGTGCGTGCGTGTTAAATAATATACCTTTGTACAATTGCCCTGGGTTCATACAGTTATAAATAAGCAACAGGCATTTAAATGAATTGTTTTATAAAATTCATTCAATTTTACGGAAACATAAAAGCAAGTTCTTTGCATGTACATTGTTTATAACTACTGTACAGGCTTTTAATTTATTACTATACAAAGCAGTTTGTAATTGCTTCTACTTTACAGCTCGATGTTCATGTTTTAAAACGTGTACAGCACAACAAAAAGGCCGAGTGATCACCAAATGCGGATCGGACTATGCATTCAAAACATTAACATATTATTTTAATTTTAAATCGCGCGGCCACTGAAAACGTAGCGGAGCTGAGTGGAATCAAGCGGCGTCGCTGGCTCCACTCGGCGTAGCTTCGACTACATATATGTTTTGGTTTTAAAACTGACTCTACACTCCCCCCCACCACCACCACGCTGACCACGTCTCCAAAATTATTATTTTTCTTCGCCTAAGTACGGTTTTTAAACGCAGTAGTTCCTAGAATCCGATAAAATATTCCAGTTCGCCGTCCGGCCTTACGATGGCTTTGTCGCACTCTTGTCGTACCGAAGTGAGCGCCAGTAGACTATACTGTACTATATGTAGGTTATAACGTTGGGTATGGTGAAAATATATAGCAGCACAACTGGTTGTACCTCCACGGTCAACCACATCTGCATTAAACAGCAACTTGCACTGCCTGAGCATATAAAGATTGAAGTTGTTTATATAGGATCTGTACGGTTTAAAGTCCAATACATGAGTCCAAAAAAATAATAAATTTTAATTGTTGGCTCCTACAGTATGCACGTGCATACTAAACTTATTCACCGATTTTGCTGACAATTTTATAACCATTAAAAAAATATTAACAGTTATCTGTCAAAAAATGTTTTAAATCAAATTTTCTGAACACCGCCTCTAACGATGTCGATCAAATTTTACCCAAATGTATTTAAGAAATGACCAAACAAAACTGACTGGTCACTATAGTTTTTGAAAAAGAAATTTATTTGGAAAACTGAACCGGTTCAGGAATATATTGGAAAAAACCTACAAAATCATTTTCCTATCACATTTTGTTCAAATTGCGATTACATATCCCTAATTCGTCATTAGTAGCAAATTTGGAACAGAAATTTATTGTTTGGGAGTAAAAAAATAACACAGACAAACCCTAACAACTGACTGACATATAATTTTTTCGATTTACTCTGGAACTGTAAATTTGCTTTGTATAAAATCTGGTAGGCCTACACTGATGTAACCAAAATTCGGAAAAAAATTCTGTGACTTTCAGAAATTATGTTGATTTTTACTGCTGAAATTGAACAACTTTCTCGTGAAACAATTAATGTGAGAATGTTTGTGTGATGTGTAACTGGTATAACTATAAAGGATCCAAGAATAAGCCAAAATATATATTACCACAAAACTTTCAGTTTTCATTCGAGTCTTTTCCAAAAAAAATAATAATTCCTAAAAACCAGTTTGAATATACAACTTTTTGTATATTTAAACTCTTTTTGTATGAAATAGATACACATTTTAAATGAAAACTTCTTCACGTAAAATTTGAAAATCATATTTTTACCGGTTTCAAAATGACAGCTGTAGAAACTACCCATACCAAAACAACAGAAAACACAAATAACAGTTCAATTTTTGAAGTAAAATAATCTGTTGTGTGTGTGTGTGTGTGCATACATGCAGGTGTGTGTGTGCGTGCACGTAAGTGCTTTATTCGAATCTCTTTTAATAGTTTTAATAAAATATCAAAAAAGTATGCAATATTTCACAAACTACACACACACAAATTTATTGTAAATTAGATTAGCTACTGTAGATAGTAAACGAATAAAAGTCAAGAGTTTCTGGAAATTCATTTCTGCAAGCAGGGATGCAAGCCTAATTGTTTTAATCTCAGCGACTAATTAGACAAGTCAATGGGATCAAATGATTTCTCCATCTGTCTCGGCATGATTGATAGCTTTCTCTCACGAACTGCAAGACATGCAAATAAACCTACCATTCAGTCTATTAGAATGTACAAAGGTTATGCGGGGCTGCTTATTAGCCTAATATCATCACCATTAGGCATGATGCCTAATAGTGACTAGACTTATAAAGAAAATATTCTGATGATTATAATAAATCGAATATTTCATTTTCAGAAAAGGACTAACTGTTACTAGGATGTCATTAAAAAAAAATCATATAGGCCTACTATTACTTACTAACTTCTTTATTTTAATAACTTTATCCATTAGAAGCCAGAGTGGTGGTCAATAAAATGAAGGTCATTATCAAAATCCAGGACCCAACACTTAGTTTAATAATAGGACTCTTGATGAACTACATGTTTTTTTTTTCTCTATGGAACAGTCTTGGCGATTGAAAAATACAACAGAAAAGAAAAATAGAAGTACGTAATATACAGCTCTACCATAGAATACTAAGAGTCATTGACAGGTTGGGTCACAAATGACGAATTTCTACAAAAGATAATAAAGTGAAATAGTGACGCCAAAAAAAAAAAAAAAAAAAACAAGAAAGCTACACTACCTCTGACCTGAAAACAGGTTCCAACTACTACAACAGGTTGCAGATTAGTACAGAGAATAGTTCAAAATAAAAGATGCTGCAAGAAGGAGAATATCGTGAAGAAAAGTAATTTTATATATTACTGAATATCAGTAAAACTCTTTTAAACTATATAGCGCAGTCATACAATTTAATAATAAATAACAGGCCTAATCCTAAACTGTAATACAAGCATTATCTGCTTTAACACTAATCCTGTCGATCTGCTGAACACATATATATGTATAGACATTTTTCTTTAAAGACTAGCACACTCTGCTACCACATAATGTGGGGGACAGTATCTATAATCTATAATGATGTAACCAGTAATTCAATAGGTCTTTATTATGTCAATGTGATATAAGATAATTTTATTTTGCACATTACTCTTATTTTTTATACTGACTTCAATTTTAATGCCAGTTCTTCGCTGTCGTACATCAATTAGCAGCCTAACAATTACAATGGATCATGTTTGGGACTGTTATAGTTAAGTGATGATTATTGAAGAAAAGATAAAGTATGAAACATTAATTAAAGTCCAATTAAATGAAATAACTAAATTGTTCTATAATATAAGCCTACAAGAGGATAATTATATATTTACCAAATACACATATTATAACTTAATATAGAATACTTCAGTTAGGCAACATAGTTTTGCTGCCTAGATCTATCAGTTTATAAGTGGGTCTTTACTACTTTATACCAATCCAAAAAACAAATTTTATAACTATTTCAAACACGGTTAGGCCGACACCTGTATACAGTAATCAATAATTAATGATGTTCAGTATGTCTAAGTATAAACTTAAACAGTATCCTGAAATATAACTCTCTTTGAGTGGAAATATTTATATTTAAAACAGATGTGTAATGTACACCTAGGCTACAATTGGGTCAACATAACCGCACAAGTTGTAGGCCCTTATACAGTGACGAATAAAATAAAATGTAATACATAATGAATAAATATCAACTTTCAACTAATACCCTATTGTACTGAATAAATATACTTTACAGTGTATATTTAAGATAAAACACCAGTCTACTTGTTTAATAAAATAATTCTTTTTTAATTACAAATATAGAATTTTATGTTATGACACTCAAAGTCAAATTTAGATAGTAAACAATAGATATTCTGCAATGCATAATTGGCTTATGCTTTAACAATAAATATAAATAAGCTTGCCTAATCACCCCTTCAGAATAGCCTCATATCTTTAGTTTATTGAATGATTTAGATAATAAAAGGGAAATGTTTTAGGATAATTGTATAAACAATAACTATTAAACACATTTTTAGTAGTACAGTTACTCCGAAACACAACCAAAAATATGTGTGAAAATACAATACTAAGACTGGCAGCAAGATGTATGGCCTGTTCATAATAGGCTAGTTAAGATTACAATCCAATCTAGAATTAGGCCTATTTTCCATTTATTGAAGACTGTAGCTCCTACAATAAGTGTATTACATTAATTTTCATATTTTATCAAATTTTTAAAAAAATCTTGCCAAAAACTATTTTTAAATTGCCTACCCATACAGTTCTGGCAAATGAAAAGGACATTAATATAAATAAATTGAGACTTTTTCGTAAATAGCCTCAAGCATATTTTCTTTTACAATCTCACGTTTAAAACACAGGTAATTTTAAACTCAGAAGTATGAAAGAATATTGCAGGAAACATTTTGATTCTTAATTAGGTCATTGTTGTAGTCTAGATAATTTTATGAAGTATATTCTTTATTCTAAGAGGCCCAAAAAAATTTTAATTTATACAATAAAAATTAATTTTAGCATGAAATTTTGCAATGATGTGGTCAAAGCACCTGTATGTCCGCTATGTCTGAACTGCACACCTAAAACTTCTTAGTTCGAGCTGCAGTTACTCCTGTTGTTTTCCCTTCGCATTAATTCTGATTCCTTATCCTCATTAGTCTAATTGGCATTAAGTATGGACGTTATTTTATTTAACACTTATATGGTTAATAAAATATGAAATTACAAATTGTGATAACCAGAGCCTAACACATTTTTCTCCTAATAATATTTTTTTAGCCTCCAGGATCAAATTATTACAGAATGTGTACCTCAGTTAAAAGAAAGAAGCTTTGTTTATTGTTACTAAGCTCTATTTTCAAAAAATAGACTATTTTTATAACTTTATTAGTCATCTTAACTGCATGCATTCCATTAACTTATGACCTACTTCAAAAAAATTATAAACTCTACAATAAAATGATTAAAAATTATAACATAAAAGTGTGTAAATATTAGTAACACAGAATATATATACAAATATTTTGTTCTACTGTATGAGTTTTATTCATTGCAGACACGCAAAAGACTTATTATACACAAAGTTTTCAAGAATAACAAATTCCGTCTATGAACTATTGAATTTAATTCAAAATTAAGGTTTTAAAACATGTATATTCAAGTAAACTAAAACTTACAAATTATACATAAAAACAATTAATCCCCAATTTCTCTGAAACCGGTGAAGTGACATAAAAATAATTATATATATATATTAATACAATATAATTTATATAGACATTTGCAATAAATCCGCCCACTAGGCCTACAGCCTGGGAATAGCGTTTGATCTATGCATCAATAAAAAACCGAAATAATCTTATTTAAATTTTCTAATATATTATTATAATTGTTAATATTAAGACTATGTTATCACACCTTTTCATTCTGCAATTTTTTCTAATGAACTGTCATTCCTTCAGATTGTAAACAAACAAAATCACATCACTTCTAACACACACCCATGAACTCAGAAACTGCAGAAATGACGAGCTGACTTCGCTGTTCCATTTGCTGTACATCCGCCCTTCAAATTTTAAATTTCTATTAGCTTTATCTTCTAAAAACTAAAATAAAATTTGTATTTAGAAAAATATTAAAAATTTAAAAAGGAATATAATTTCATATAACCATTTTAATATAAGTAGAATTATTTTATTGTCATTTTACAACAAAATTAAATAGCACCACAGCTAACTTAATCATAAAAAACTATTAAAATATAACAGATTTAACATTACACGATATAAACTAATATGTATCATTAAAGATTATATATATATATATATATATATATATATATATATATATATATATATATATATATATATATATATATATATATCTTCTTTAACTATACATCTTTAAAATAGTTTATTATTTGACATTATTATTTTTCAGCTAATATGGTTTATCACTTTCAAGTGCATAACTGTAAACAAGAATAATTTTTGTCATAAAATGTACCAATGTCATGTATGTATAAAAAAATACTACACAGTCATATATGCCTTATAAATAAATTACAAATATTTTAAATATCAAAATGATTATTACAGTAAAAATT
Organism: Callitettix versicolor; assembly: GCA_022606455.1. NCBI lineage: Eukaryota > Metazoa > Arthropoda > Insecta > Hemiptera > Cercopidae > Callitettix > Callitettix versicolor. Next base: position 55,320,408 of record CM040186.1, read on the forward strand.
TAATAAATAATTTAACATTTATAATTCAAGCAACATTGAATAGCATTAGAAAAATATATTCTTACTGTAAAGTAAGAAAAAGTATTATTATCATGAATAAAAAAAACCCTGATTTCCATAAAATCAATAACTTTAGAAAATTTATTTCACTATTAAAACCAGCATACTAAAATACATGGGCCTAAATTAGCATTTTTAATATTGTTGAAAATGGACTCTGTCATCTGCTGTGTTTATTTTTGTATTTTCAGCCAAATTAAAAATGAGAAGTTATAACAAAGTATGAATAAAATCAAACTAATATTTTATATAATACACACACATAATTTTCAACAATCTAGTTTAAGTAATATATTTTAAATTATGTAAATATATTAATATTCTAAACATAAAAATGTGACTATTTAATTTTATTATTACCTATAAACAATTTAATTTGAAACTATATAATTAAATCTTATTCATTCTGTTTTTACTTCAATGTTACATGTAAATACTGTAGTAGTTACATGATATTCATTACTATTTATGTAACTTCTCTACACTATAGAATAATAATAATACTTCCTACCCAGATAAACCAAACCTTACCCCTGTCTCATATTCCCAAACAAAAAATTTTCATATTAACATTAAAAGTCAGTTTAAGGATTAAGCTGTTATGATTTTTCTCTAATTTAATGAGTATTTACAGTAATTTTTTCATAATATTGTTATCTCAGAAATATTTTACCAATGCTATGAATACTGGATAGATTGGAACATTGACTACAAACATGAGAAAAATATTCAATTTTACATACCAGCTGATTCATAATAAGTATTTTTTTCATTTCAAATTACATATACAGAAAATTAACATTAAATATATTATTGCTAAAACAAAATATTTTTTGTGAGTACATCTTGCTACACCTAAAACTATTCAATCTTCTTTTTGATGCAATTCCATTTTCAAAAAACCTATTAAATATGTCAATAGTTTCAAATGGAGTTACTTTGATATGTAAAATATAAACAAGAATCCTATGTTAAGTATTATTTTAAAAAATACCAGATTATTTGCTTTTAAAATAACCAAAATTTTTATTTTTCTATTTATTCTGGTATTTACTACTGAATTTCTTTCAACAAATATATAGACCTACTCATTTATTACATCTTTAGCACATTAGTGTGCCTATTTTTCAAGTAATCTAACATACCCAATTTATGAGAACTGCTTAAATTACACAACCATTATTTTCTAAACAGTTGTGCATTGACAACAGTTTAAGCAGTTGTCAACATTTAGATTTCGACCTGTGATAAAGTTAGAACAGCTACTTCAAATAACAGTTTTGTTTAAACATTTTGAAGAAGTTGAGTAGCATTTAGTAAACAACAAAATTAAATGTACAGCTCAGACAGTAGTCATGCTGTTTGTTATAGCTATAGATGAAGTAGTCCACACAAATTACAAAAAAAAAAAAAAAAAAAAATGTAAATTGTTTTACTTACAAACATGAAAGGAATTTAAAAGTAAATTATTGTAGTTATTAAACTTATTTGTTTTTAATAGCCTTATACTCATCTGCTATAAATTGTCAACTTGGTCAATTATTTATTTTGTTGAGACATTTCAGATTATTCCTAATTATAAGGACTTATTGCTGTGCTTTGTAGTACAGTAATAAATTTTGATAACAGGTGTAGTAAGAAATGCATACTAAATGAAAAATGAAACTAGGAAAGGCAGATGAGTGTACCCAACAAAACAATGATATTCCTAGCACAAAAATAAAGGTTACATGTAATATTTATATAAGTTTTTTGAACTTTGGTTAAAAAAAAATAAATTGTTGAACTTTTAATATAAATTCACATTAAACAAAGTATACAGGATAAGAGAAAAAGCTAGAAGAGCGGTAATTGAAAACATAAATAATTGCTGCTAAATATGCTGGCTGGCAAAATAAAACTACACAACATACTTGACAACAATGATTTGGAGCTTACTGGTGTAATGACAGCACAATCACACACCTAACAGTCAATCTACCACCTACACTTTTTTAAATACTAGATTTACACCTAAAATAATGAACAGTATTATATAGAAATTAACCTTCAAAAACAATAGATTTACGAAATAAAAAAACAACTCAAATTATGAGAAATGTTTTGTAGAAAAAAAAACTTAAGTCAGTAGACAGGTACATATTATTTAATAAATGTCATGTACACATGGTCTTTAACTCTCACATTCACCCTTCAAATAGCCAAACATAAGATAAAGAAGAAAGGCAGTTAAGTCCAAAAATTCACTCCACAGTTCTGAATTAAACTTAGTTGCAGTTTTAACAGGTGGGTTTCATTTTGATGGAAAATAAAATCTCTTCATTTTTGAAACACTGTTGATTTAACACTTATGTATCCCAAGTCAGACATGGTTTGAAGAAAAATGTACAAGTATATTTATTATTACTTATTAGCTGTCTATCAGTAACACTCTTTAAGCTGCTTTTGAACAAGGAATATATATTTTTGATGCTACTGAAATTGAAAGGGACTTGAGCAGTCTTATGGCTCTGCTTCGCTTACAGTAGCTACACTTACCACTCAGCATCTGGTGGCCACCTGGCCTTACAGTTATGTTTTATCTATCAGCTTCATAACACTCAATAATACGGAAACAGAACACAACTCCCCTAATTTTTTGAACCAAGTGGCTTTAAATTGGCTGTATTACACTCAGTTTTCAACAAACACTTAAACTTTGAAACTGATATTAAAATTGACAGAGTTAAACCTGGTTATTCAACTTCAAGTAAAATGCTATAGGAACTCTGAAAGATGGTCAGATGCAATGGCCCATGCACATTTGACTTTTTCTTCAAAATCCCACTTTAATAACACAGGTCTACAAAAATAATCTTTCTGAAATTTGATTTGATGATTTTGGTCAATCTTTATGTTTTTTGGTGTGCTGAAGCCGAACATGAGGTCAGTTTTTTTCTATCTCGTAAGGAAATTGTTCAATCTCAAGTAAGGGCAGAGGTACTACCATTAAAAGAAAACAGAATTGGCGAATAAGAGTTTTCATGATCTTTTATTTATTTCAATGTTGTTTACTGTACAAAATACATAAATGAGTAGAAATAACAGCTTCAGAATTAACAGTGGCATATTTAGTTATTTTTATGAAAACGTTTTTTTTTCTCTTGAAAATTTCTCCGTGTTCGTTTCCGGGTGTAGGACTCTTCAGATGATTCACGCTGCAGCATCCAACAATAGTCAGCCATCATGTTTACGTTCCATTTGCCCTGATACCTACGTTCCATTTCCTTGATGTCCTGATGGAACCTTTCCCCTTGTTCTTCACTTACTTCCCCTAAGTTTTCCGGAAAATAGTCCACATGCGAATGTAAGAAGTGAACCTTCAAACTCATGTTGCAACCTTGTAATTGAAATGCCTTCAACATGCGTTCCACGATACTTCTGTAGTTGGGATCCTTCACGTTACCAAGGAACTTCTCAACAACATCTTTAAAAGAATTCCAAGCTTCCTTCTCCTTCTCATTCATGGTCTGAGTGAAATGTAGATCTGTGGAAAGTTTCCGGATATCTGGGCCTACAAAGATCCCCTCTTTTAGCTTTGCATCACTTAATCCTGGGAACTTGGAGCATAAGTACTTAAAAAAACATTCACCTTCTTTATTGAGAGACTTTACGAATTGTTTTATCAGCCCTAGCTTTATGTGTAGAGGAGGTAGCAGGATTTTGTCAGAAGGAACCAAACTTCTCCTAATTACATTTTTTTGGCCTGGCGAAACAACATTCTCATCCAGAGCAAAGTGAGGAACAAAAACTGCTTTACGGTGTCGATACCATGAAAAAGAAGTGCCTGGCTGTAATAAATTTTTGTTTTTAAGACGGGAGCCAAGTAACTGAGCTGCATCTTTTGGAAGTCCAAGATCTCTCACTAAGTCGTTCAACTCCTGTTGAGAAATAAGCTCAGGTTCATCCTCTGAACTGCTTGCTTTGAACTCACTGTGTACTTCATCGCTCTCCGACATACAGGCTTCTCTATTAGCTTCCCTATCTATACTGTCCAAGTCATGAGGGGGCTGAGGAACTGTCAATCCAGGACTGTGTGGTACCAGACGACTAGCAGATTCCAGATTAGGGTAGTTATGAGCTTATGGTTTTTGGAATTATAGCCTTGAACATGACAAGTACAAAAGTAACAGTCATTAACATGGTTTTTTTGCTCCCTCCACATCATTGGGATAGCAAATCCGAAAGATTGTAACTCTCCTTTGTACCATAAGCGAAGTTTTTCTACGCAGCTATGACATACTTTGTGAGGAGCCCACACTTTATCTTGATCTCCTATTCTCAAGCCAAAATATGCATAATATACATTTTTGACAAAACCTATTATATTTCGTTGGTATTTCTTAACTGTGTACTCACCACAGATAAAACAGAAGTAGTCTGGACTGGTAACACAACGACGATGAGACATTTTGTCAAAATGCACTTTCAAACCTTAAAATACGTTCTTAATCACTTTGACACAACTAAGAGACCTCAGTGAATGTGTTCACTTCAGTTGATACTACTGAACTGAGAGAATGAACAGAAATTTAGCTCCAAGTTCCTGATACAACAAGTTCAATCTCGTTTAGCTTTAGACGGTGACTACTGAGACCAAACAAGTACGTTCCTGTCTGAACAGGTCGTGCCTAGACACCCTCAGGCCTACAACATCTACTGAGGGAGTCATTGCCTACACCACCTAGTGAAAGATGTGTTTATAAAAAGAGAAATCGTTTGGAAAAGGTATATTATGTTCTATGGATTTGAAAAAAATCTGTACGCGATAGAGAAAAACGGACTTCATTTTCGGTTTCAGCACACCAAAAAACATAAAGATTAGCTAAAATTATCAAATCAAATTTTTGGTTTTAGACCTGTCTAATTAAATGTTTATACTGAAAGTATACTAAGCCCGTACTATTACACTGTAATACACTTCCAACAGTCCGGCATTAACATGTAAATTTATACAGTTCATGAGAATGTAATTTTGCTAGCACTTATGCAAACTGGCAATGCATGTGATATCACAGTACCTGTATGAATACAATATACAGCTAGAATGCAACACTGTACATCAAGCAGGATTTCTATTCTTTACAGAATACAGTAGTTCCACGAGATGTGTTTGGCATAGTACAAAGGGTGTACTCTATAATACACCCTTTATATTGTTTAAAATATAGAATAAAACTTAAGTTACAGCCTATAATTTGAATGAAAATGTCCTTATTTCCCCGATAAAACAATTTGTTGAAAAAAGCAATAATAAATGTATGACTGTTGTCGTTAAGTCCACAAAAATAAATTGTCTATCTTTCATAACAATTGCTCGAAAAGCTCATTTCAGCAAATTCTTACAAAGGATCATGCAAGTCTACAAATTCAGTTTACTCAACAACTGAAACCATTGGACCATTTTTGCAATGGAAACAGTTTGTTGAATAAATTGTGTAGACATTTTCTCTGATGAGGCATATTTTCATTAAAATGGCTATGTTAATAAGCAGAACTTTCACATTTAGGGGAGGGGCAGAAAATCCTTGTGTAATCCATCACAAGGTAATATATCTGCTAAGAGTAACTGTATGGTGTGGATTACATGGTAGAAACACTTTTATGGCCTTACTTTAATAATGTGATTACTGGAGCAATAAATAGGATAGCATTACCTGCTATACCTCACAAGATACAATAACCTTGTTGAGGAATAAATTCCTATCTTGAGTCTTTTCGTACAACAGCAAATAGAACTGGCAAAAAATGTCATGTGATGCAACACCTTGTGACTTCTACCTTTGATGGTACTAAAAATCACATCCCCTAATAATAACCGCAACTAAAGGAACAATTTTTAATGCCATTGACCAAAATTAGAACACCTGTCTGAGTTATAACAAATATCATTGATTGAGTTACAATGTACAGAGTAAGTCATGGAGAATATTGTCATCCATGTTGATACGTTGCTATCTTTATAAATTAGAACGCTTTACCACTGGCATACTTATTGATTCACACTGTAGCTTAATTTTTAATAAAATTTACAAGAAAATTTTAGGAATCAATAAAGCAGTGTTTTACAACAGCCAAGCACAGACAGCTAAATCTGGTTTTCCTCATGTTGTGTTTACCACAGAACCCCGAATAAAAATTTCATTAAATTTCACTTTCAACTTTCCCAATAACATTCAAACATTTTAAAAAATTGTAGCTTATTTCCCTTAATAATTTTTATTTTTAATAGACAAATTATTTTTATACTTACCATGCTTATTTTTCTTTGATATTATTGTATTTTTTTCACAATAAAATTTACTTGCGTTTTCGATCAATAAATTTTTGTTAAACAGTAGAAGTATTTCATGATTTAGTATCAAGATAAAAAAAATATTAAGAAGTCTTGAAAAGTTCTTTTTCAGTCTTTGAAAAAAATTTATTGCTAATAATCCCTTAGTAACAACAGAATTTAGTTTCAAGTTTTTGTTCTTTTCTATTTTCCAAAAACACTCATTGTAGGAGCTGCAATGTAATTACAGTTTTAAAACAAAACAAAACAAAGGACAGGATAAGTTAGAAACAAACTTGGGTAAAGAAGATTGGAAACAAAATTAGTAAAACAATTGCTGTCATAAAAGCGTGACTTTAATATCCAGCGTTGACAACAGCATTAATTAATTTAGAAGCCTATTTCCCTTTCTTGGCTTTGATCTTTCTCATATAAAATTCCAATTCTTTGCCTTCAAGGATGTATCCGTCAGCTCGTCCACATTGACCAGGCCTACTGGAGATGCAGGCTGAAACAGGTATCATAAACATCATGTATAATATTGTTTAATTAAAATATATTTCCAAATATAAAAATATCAATATTGGGGTTTTTGACAATTATCTTACTAAGTTACATATTCACTTGTCTTGTCTAGAACAGACTGATTACAATTACAAGTGGAACTAATCAAAACAGTATTTATACTTTCATTCTTAGATTTCTTTTGGATGGAGTTGTTAGTCAAGATGTTATTCAGCAGGATCTAATAGCCAATAGGATGTCAGCATTTTATTCTCTTATGAGATCACCATATTCCTTTAAAAAAAAAGACTTTTACTGCAACTCACTAAGTAGAGATGTTCTGTCATGCTCCATCACTAAATTGGTACTTACTAGTCAAATATTAAGTCACCCCCCCCCTATACGCTATAATTGTATTGCATTCTCTTTTTTATTTGCAATTAATATAAAATAATAGATTATGTTAAATCTGAACTGTTAGTGTTGTGCACAAAAGAAATCTTTCTTTATAACCCTGAATCCAGATGTTGCATTTTTAAACAAAACCTTCTCTACTCAACTATGCACTTGGACAAACCAAAAAGATAACACAATCTTATTATTTTAATCACAAATTATTAATAAGAGAACACCATTTACTAGTAAAAATTCATACCATAAAATTTTTTTATGGTGGTTACTTAGTGGGATAGCTGTAAGTTAATTGTTGCTGTTTAATAATACACAGTTCATTAATCCGAAAATACAATACTTACAACAAAACATTTTATATATATTTTGCACAGTAAGTAATTCAAGTGAATAAACAATAACTATTATTTTACACAATAGGACATAAACATAAATGAACACACTCAGTGTAACTATGACAGCCAATCACAAGCCAAAATCCAAATCAAAACGACTTTAGACCTTGCATTGGTTTCAAGCTTCAACTTTCATCACAGTGTGTTGTTACATCTACTTTTCTTTATCAAAAAAGTTCCAAAACACAAGGTAAGGTTCCAGTGATATACTTCTATGTGCAAGAGATTCTCTCTCTCACACACACACGCACACTTAGAATGACAACTTTCCAAAGTTTAATGGTTCTGCTTTTGAACACACTCAGTGTAACTATGACAGCCAATCACAAACCAAAATCCAAGTCAAAACGACTTTAGACCTTGCATTGGTTTCAAGCTTCAAGTTTCATCACAGTGTGTTAGATCATTCTATTTCTTAATACTAACTATTAACAAAACCAATCTTTATAAGTTTTTGTAAATTGAATAAACTGGTTTCAGATCGTTAGAGGTGAAATATTCCTTCACAGACATCTTCCGCAAATGCAAAATGCAGTTTTCATCATTTACCAATATATTCAAAGTAATTTTCCTTTTCTAAGGTGCAATACATATTTCTAATAAAAACTTTGTTCTTAACCTCCTAAATTGGAATTCCTTACAACTAATTGTTGATCACATTAGGTAATATATTTTCACGAAACAATGTATTTCATCACACCCATTATTATTATTTACTTTTCTTTGTTCATTCCACTTGTAAAATGTGTCATAGTGCACAAATATAGTTTTGTCCAAATATTTGAATAAAAAAGTGATTTGGATCATACAGATACTGGGTGTCAAATTGTAATGTGAACATGTATAATTCAGTTTGAAATACAAACAAAAAATTTATAACATTTAAAATAGACTAAGCCATATCCAAGAGCCATGCTATGGTTATTTGCTTCATTACACACACTACTGAACAATTAAACTGGCCATGCACAATCATACAGGACTTATCATTACACTTGCACTTTCATTCATTCATTCTACTTTAAAACAAAATGTATCGCATAATTCCTACATATATTGATTTCTTTGGACCATCTGCATAGAAATTAGTCCACTTGTATATACCATACAAAGAACAAACATTTGGCTAATAACATAATTGTTTGAAACTGGCATCAGATCGTTAGAGGTGAAATGAAACCTTCACAGACATTCAGTACAAAAGCAAAATGCAGTTTTCATCATACACCAGTTCAATTTAATAAAAGGAAAAATGTAATCTATAATACATTATTGCTATAAAGAACAATATTATACATTACTATAAACAACAATCAACTAATTATGACATCAAGATGAAAAAGTTTCATCTGTAACATGCATTCTCTATATTCTGTTATTCTTATCATTAAGTATTTATAACTTGTTGATTAAGTATTTTATATATAACTTGTTATAAAATAGTTTGAACTGATAGTAAGAGATGTAGTGGGATAGTGTGTAGGTTTAACATACAATTCTGAATTGAACTATATGTGGGAAGGTGTACTTGCTGCGGGAAGAACTGAGAATGAGAAGAAAAAAAGAAGTTTAGTTCGAAGAGGCAACCAACTGGTGCTTTATACAATCCTGGCATGGAACTACGAAACCAAAGATGAAAAATATCAACACATTAGAAACCCACTGGTAGGACACTGTATCTCTTACTAAAATGTGACGTAACCTACCAGCAATACCCGATACATCATGATATTGCCTTTTTGCAGAAGCTCTATAACAAAGATGGATGCCATGTTAACTGGATCAGTACACAACCTAATAGCGCACTTGCTTATTTTAGGGGTTAAAAAATTAACAAACCTTTGAACAACTTCTATTATAGCAAGTTAAACAGTATCAAAAAAAAACATATAAACTGGCTTAATGTGATTTATTAAAACATTCTAAAAATATTATATGCGCTTTTAACCAGTGTTTAAAATTGTAGTATGAAGTACGAACAACAAATATGCAATGAGTGATGTGACGTAAGACTCAGGAGTCACATTGGACAAATTTTGTGTTTCACTTTTTGCGACAAGTTCTTTATGAGTAGTTTAGGATTTAACAAGAATAAAAAAGTACAAATATCTATGTTTAATAAACAATGAAAGGTGATGCAAATTTTAATATTAACTGTGTTGCTCTTGTTGAAAAATATCTGATTATATATACAGTTACACCAGTTCAGATTACAGCAATCGTTAAACAAAGGATTAGACCTGGACAAAAATTGTTAATGAACTAAAGTATTGAAAGCACTGTGGTTTTTAACATTTGCCTTCTGAAAAAGGATTTATTTGAATGCATCATATACAGCAAAAATATTGAATATCTACTAAACAGTGTGAATTTGAATAGGATGGGTAAACAAAATTTATTTATATAAACAAATGCATAATGATCTTCTGAGGTTTAGCCTAACATATATCCTGCATTTTTGTGGCAGGATATATAAGTGGCATTGTTGTGAATATTAATACTTTTGCTGAAAGTGCTGTATTTCTCGCATACTTGTTTTTATAGTTTTGGAACTACAAAAAGACATTAATGGCTTTACTGTCAGCTGATACAAACTTAATTGATTTTGCCATTGCACATACAAGTTGTGAACATTAAACTTGAAAGATATACACATACTGCTTATATTAACTGATTTTCTAGAAGCGAGTATACAAGTAATTATTGTTTTTTAATTTCTTTATTAACCAAATTGGTGTCAGTTGTAGAGATGAAACAATCTTTAACAGGCTTTCAATACAAATGTTAATATAGTATTCACAATTTACCAGAATAATCAGTAAAATATATTATTATTATTATTAATTAAATTCACAACAGGGGATGTAATAAAGGACTGAACATATCTCTAGAGGTTTATTTTTTTAAAATCACTGTTTAAATTTTTTTAAATCTTAAGTAATTAAATATTCTGATGAGATACAAAGGGAACCTAAAACAGTCCACTTAGCAGAAGTCCAGACAGTCAAATTTAAAAAGTTAAGTTGAGTCAGGCTGATTAATTGAAAATGACTTGCCGTTATCACTTTATTGCTAAAATAGTTTTTAGTTTGGATTTTATTTATAAATTAATAACAGTTTATTATATTTACAAATGTTATTATGGTTTTCACATTTTATCATGTGCACTACCATTTAAATTTAAATACAATGTTCATGGCAAATAATATTTAACTTTTAAAACTACAAAATTATCCTTTACTAACATATATTACGGTTTGAATGTTATACAGACAATTTAAAATTCTACAATAATTATTTTTTAAAATAATATTAAAAATCTTACCCAGAACTCTGGCAGTTTGGAATTGTTCTTCTAACGCTTGTTCTACTTTGCCCAGTCGCTGCCTGGCCTTGTATTTACGTTCAACTTTCTTTGATCTTTTCTTATTTAGTACTGCTTCTTCTTGTTCTGTCTGTAAAAATATTAAGACAATATTTTAAAAAAATAAAATAATCTAATAATTTTGTGTTGCAGTGTACAATTGTAATATATATTTATAGTGTGAGCAATTTTATGGTCTTTCTCAGACATTCATCCAAAGATGTTTGGTCTTTGGTTGCTATTCACTAAAATTCTCAAACAATTTTATGACGATTAGTTGTGACCCATGTTTTTCAGGAGTGAACAGTATGGATGACTTGTAAAGAATGTGTCATCCAGCCTAATTTTAAAACATGTAACATTTTACTGAAAATCCTCCCCTGAAGTAACTGCCTCTGTATTTCTACAAACTGAATCTACATGAATCAAAATGCAATCATCTAAAGTAAAATGACCTAGCAACACACATCAACTTCAAAGTGAGGTGTCGTGACATGTTTATACAATTATTGATTTCGCTTGATGACTGAATAAGTTGTGTAAAATTGTGCAAGTGTTTGGGAACTAGCGGGGCCACGAATTTTATGGGTCGGGTCAACTGAAAAGCCCGACTTCGGTTTGGGCCAAGTAAATATTAACTTTTATTTTTAGGCAACAGTGTATTCACTATGCATAAATATATATTTTCGCTACTAAAATTCGTAATATATATATAATATAAAGAAAGAACAATTTAAATAATCATTGAAGGTCAAGTGTCTAAACACTTATAATCATTCTATTTGTTTTACTGACAAAACCAAAACCAATTGTTGACCTGTCAGTTGGTGCAGTATTATCAGTTAGTAGTTTTATTTATTGTGATGCTACAATGAGAAGGGACCAAATGGACTGTGCATGTTTACAAATATAGTTTCTGTAGTTGGGCTGGGTCAACACACTGCCTTGTCAAATAAATATGTTTGTGATTGACAACAGTACACAAACAGTTCAGAGAATCTGTAGATTTCATGATTATGTCACTAAATTAAAACATGTAATTGTTTCAAAAACAAAAATCGAATGAAAATATTGAACACAATGAGCTTGTAATACATGGGTTCGTTACGGTATTCACATAACTTTTGCGCGCTGATATAATCGGCCCATAGCGGTATTCACACATTTTTTGTGCGCCGATGTAATCGGTCTGTGGTAGTATTTACACAACTTTTGCGCAGTGATTTTTTTTTTGGTGAAAAACCGTTAAGGTTATCATCGCCGTCACGCAAAATGAAAGTATAAAAAAAAATTAACAAAAATTTACTTAAATAAGAAAATAAAACTACAACAAACTATAATAGTAACAATAGATTAAACAAAAATTTTAATAACAGGTATATCTATATTACAATAACAAATACTTAAGAACTAAATAATAATGAATAAAATTTAATAACAATTTGTAAAAGTATATATAAACATAACTGAAATAAAGTTATTTAGATAAAATAAATAAATAAAATAATACAAGAAATAACAAATATATAAATTAAATTTTATTTAAAACATTCAGACTATGAAGGAAGTCTAGAACCCGGTCAACGGCCGAGGCACTATCTCCCAACTACGTCTGCAAACAGTTGCTCAGACCACACATAACACGCGCATTGTGGAAACCATCACAATCGAGCAGTATGTTTTATTGTGATGGTTTCCCTACAGAACTCGCATTCAGGTAGGTCCCCGTGTTCCATCAGAAATCCATGCGTTAACATGGAGTGACCAATACGAAGGCGAATGATCACCACCTCTTCTCTACGACTTGCACATATTGACGACCCCCAAGGACGAACATTATTTTTAATTACCCTCAACTTGTTATTGCTTGTAGTTGCCCATTCATTTTCCCACTGTAGAAGTATTAAATGTTTTACGTGACAAAGAAAGTCAGAAAAGATTACACGTTGAGTGCATGGCAGCAGAAAAGTTGCTTCCTTTGCCGCATTAACCGCTGCAGTGTTTCCAAATTTTCCACAGTGACCAGGAATCCAGATAAATGATACTCTTGCACCTCGTAGTTCAAGTCTATGGACAGAGCACAGAATATCTTGAACCAGAGGGTTTAACCGAATACATATCCCGGATTGCCTGGAGGGCACTTTTTGAATCAGAGCAAACAATGTAATGCAAACTATCGAATTCAATAGTGTTCAGAGCCTTTAAGATGCCAAAGAGTTCGGCTGTAAAGACACTACAAATTGAGGGTAATCCATACTTATATGTTTAACGTCGATATCTGGAACAAATGGTACAGGGTGCACCCAAACGTCACCAGTAGCCCAGGATACTCGAACCAAAGCGAGAATCCCCAATAAATTGGGGGGGGGGACCTCCAATATCCTGGAGCCGAAGTACATGTCTTCAGCACTCCAGAATCTTAGGAATGGGTTAAAGTACAACGTTACGGTTCCCCAAACCCAAGTACTACTGGCAGCCTCCCTCTATGTACTCACGGAATGCAACCATTTGTTTCAGTAGACCCAATCATAGGCTCCGCACCTATAATTCAACACCCATGTGCTTGCCAGGCGCCTATAGACTGCTCGGTTCCAGCACTTGTCCCATCAGCGGTCCTCAGCAGTGCTAGGCACACATCAAGTTCCACATACTTGGCCCAGTCAAAGGAAACCAAGCAGTATTGCCACTCCCAGACATAACGGAACAAGAACAGCAAATCCCTAAATGTACGTGTGTGTGTGTGTGTGGTGTTTAAATCGTAAGTGTAAGTGTGTTAGACTCGGGTGCAGCGAGGTTCGTCTAGGTCTTCTCAATAGGTGCAGCTAGTCTGCACCCCCTGCGGGTGTGTGTGTGTGTGTGTGTGTGTGTGTTATGTGTGGAGTAAATGAGTGAGAGTAGAATGAGCTAGAGGTATGGTGGGGTGGCTAAGCCCATCAGCTGCCTCCGCCGGCTTTTGCGCACTGATATAATCAGTCCGTGGCGGTATTCAGTGAGACTAACGGAGCCTGTTTTACATCGGCCTGTGGTGGTCAGAGATGGTGAGAAATTAAATAATGAAAAAAATTTTAATTTTTTTTTTATATTTACATCTAGCTAAAAATGTGATGGATTCCCCACTTAACTGTTTGGCCCAACCCAACCCAAAAAGCCAGAGCACCGAAAAAAACCCGACCCGAACTCTAAAGACTAAACTGTATTCTGGGAACTGTTTGATAAGGCGGACAATCTGGTACTGAGGGATCGTTTTTAGAAGACTATATGGGATATTACTAAAAAGGTTGTGATCAGTAAACAAAGGACAACACTGATACCGAGTTTCAACCGTGACAAACTGGAGATGACATGTATATGAGGGTACAACTTGAAAACAGTTTTCACAATGTCATACATGTATATCATTCCAAAAAAAGTATTCCAGAAATATTTTTGACAGTGAAGGACCAGTGGGCTGAGTGTGGGTATACGAAGGAAGTAGAGAGGGTCCCAAACCCACCATGTAAAAGGCTGAATATATTTCATTTATACCGGCCTTGTATGTAAATTTATTATTACTACAAATTAAAAAAATACAATTAAAAAGTTAAACAAAAAATATCCAGCATAAGCAAGCAGAGACGTAATATTCAATAGAGTGGAAATTCTTATAAATTATTCCCAAGTATTTTTTTTTTAATTAGTCAGATTTTATTACATCGTTTACTATTAATTCAAGGTATCTCTAGCCTTCAACTGAAACTATGTGTACCTGCCGAGAAACAGTGATATCCACTTTATTCAATATCTCCTTCTTGCAGGTAACTGCCATATATGGCACTTCATCGGAGTATAGTACAATGTATTTATATTTCGTTAAGAACTGTGTAGTATACGCATTGGGATTTATACTCGCAAGAGATTAAAGGATCAACCCTACATAAATCTTGGTTATTAAATACTTTGCAAATTAATTCAAAAAAACTACCAAAACTTTTAAAATGAATAATATTATTTTTCTCATTTTAATAAACTATAAAAAATAAAAACTTTTATTTAACACAAAAGCCTACTATATAGTCCATCCCAATATAGAACTAGTATTCATTTTGCTACTTCTGTTATTGTATTGGAGTGTCCTATGTCCAATTTCAACATTTTCTTAGTTTTACATATATCCTGATATTTCTTGTAATTCTGCACACATTGGTTGCATTCTAATGTAAATACTTTAATACATCCATAATAATTAGGTTTTATGTAGACAGGACACTCCAATTCTCAAACGGTGATATTTACAAAGTCACTTTACACATACACACACACATACACACATACATACATACACACTTCTACTAAATGGAGTACTTATGATTGTGAAAATTCTTAATTTCTGGTGATCCTGACCATACACAATCATGATATTTATGACCATTAATTGGATGGCCATTAACTATGTCTACCTAGAGACACACAGACTGATTGATTTAAATTAATTTTACACACACATAAGTATAGCTTGCTCACATTTACCTACAGGCCCACATTGAATATCGCAAACATTGTGCAATATGTTTGCAAGTAGGACCTTAAAACAGTAGCCTATTTATATTAAAAATTACTTTGTAAATTGTTTCTATGCAATGATAGAAAGGTTATTCTAAGACCTGGCATCTCAAAACATCTTTTCTAACTACAATTGTACACAAAACTGATCCAACTTCAGCTTACCAATTTGGCGCCTTTCTTTCGTCCAATCGGCAAAGCATAATGTGCTTCATACCACTGTCTGAAAGGTGTAGCATCTACGACGACAATGGCATTTTTTACAAGTGTTTTGGTACGTACCAACTCATTGTTTGAAGCGTTGTAAACAACATCAATAATACGTGTTTTTCGTGTGCAACCTATAAAAAAATAATTAATTAGGCCCAATTAATTTTTTTAAACCTATTGTAACAACTCAAATTTGGAAAGATAAGTAGGCTACATCGAATAATGTTAAAAACATAAACCATGATTTGATCAATAGCGGTGTAAACTTCAAACGGAAAACAACGTAAAAGTGATGTACTTTTATAATTTCGTGTTTATTAATTTAAGACGTGAAAACCAGCAAAAAAAGGGCTTATAAGGACATATTTACACACCTCAGATATCGAGATATAAGTAAGAATAAATAAATATATATATTAAAAATATTAGGTTGTCCATTTTGATATACATAAATAAAGGAGTACATACAGTTGCAGTGCGTACTCATGCGTCACAACTGTGACCTGGCAACAAGAAAAAGCGGGTCTATCAAAATTTAGGAAAAAGAAATTAGTTTTAAATGTCTTTTGTTAATAAATCTTCAAGTTAAATCACAAAGATAACATTTTTTAAAAAAAATAGTGCCCCCCAAAGACTGGAGTAAGAATATCATTTAGAATTCCCGATTTGGAGAAGTGTGAAAGGCTAGGCAGCCACCGTATATGGAGCAGAGTTGCACTAAAACATAACGGACAACACATTCAAAATCTAACCTATTGTTTTTAATGTAAGTACAATCACTGAAAGCGTAATGGAGCTGAGTGGACTGAAGCAGTGTTGCTGAGCTCTGGTTCGGTTTTCAAGCTGACGCTTCCCCTACCATATTGGCCATGCCTTCCTCCAACGTATTACCTCTCATTACCTAGGTTATGATTTTTAAACGTCATAGACTCTGTTACAGTAGGCCTAAATATTTAAAATTTAAAAGAAAGAAATGCATTGTTTAAACTGAAGTCCGCTTCTGGTTGCTGTTCAACTTCATTCTACTCAACTCAGCTTTGCTCCACATTTGGTCAACGCCCAGCTTAAATTTGAGACAGTTCAAAGACGCGGACGAATGCAGTTGTTATATCACCAGGCTCCAGTGTTAAAAGTTTGGGTCCTTTTAAAGTTAAAGTGGAAAAAAGTAAAAAAATATATTTGAATAACAGTGAAAGAGAGAAGAGACATTAAACTGAATGAATTTAAATACAAGCTTCCATTGTATATAAAATCAAAAAATGTGGGGAGAAAACCATATATACAGTTTATATATTTGTGACTTTTCCAATTTCAAATTAATTCCTAAAATACCTTTTTATTTAGATTTTTTTAATCTATCTGTATCAATTTATTCAACTAAATCTTGAATGAGGTCCGCACGACAAACCCTGCCCTTAAATTGAGACTCATTAATACAATGAACCATATTTGTGATTGGTCATAAACTATATATTACTACATGCTCTACAAACCTGATTTACAGAACTGCCGACAGTTCAATAAGAAACTATACATATAAGTGTTAAAAAAAAGAGGAACAATTAATCTTTTTTTTGAAATGTGTGTCAAAACTAGTAAACGATAATAACTGAGGGATTAACCGCTTATATGGTTACCTATTTATTTAGTGATTTTAGTTTTCTTCATTTGCTGATCAACCCTAATAATATGAACTGAATATTTTAATTTAATGTTACTGTTTGTTATAGTAGTTACAATTACGTTAAACAGATGAATTGAGATAGTATCTAAGAGATAATTGCATTTGTATAAGTTTAAATTAAAAATACAATAGAAGTTTTATAATTATTGTATTGTTGTACTCTTGATTAAATCAGAGATTAATAACTTCTACAGAAACAGAAAATACAACAGTACTAATTTACAACTCTTACACAAATGGAATAGTTATAACCTTTTAGAGTAGATAAGGTAATCATCATTTTGTTCATTGTAACCACCCGATAAAATGCAAAATATAACCTAATCATATACATACATAATTATCAGAAGCATTCAGATCGCTGTGAGAAAGTAAGTCATCAAACTTTTCAGAGTAGGTAAGGTAATCATCATTTTGCTTCTTTATAAGGTAAACATCTGATTCAATACAAAATACAGTGGTACCTCGGTTAATGGTCTTAAATATGACCAGTTCCAGAACTAAGACTGATATTTGTAACCACCCGATAAAATACAAAATATAACCTAATCATACACATACATAATTATCAGAAGCATTCAGATCGCTGTGAGAAAGTAAGTCATCAAACTTTTCAGAGTAGGTAAGGTAATCATCATTTTGCTTCTTTATAAGGTAAACATCTGATTCAATACAAAATACAGTGGTACCTCGGTTAATGGTCTTAAATAAGACCAGTTCCAGAACTAAGACTGATATCTGAGCACACTGCTGTGCGAGTCGTGAGTCAGTGTTTACAATACAGACTTATGGAAAACATTTTAATTTGTTACATAGAAAAAATAATTTAGTACTCACTATTAATATGTCAAAAAATGAATGAAAAAATTCACAGAACTTAAGTGAAACTTTATTTTAACTAAACCCACACATATGTAACTTTGTCACATATGAACACACAGGACAAATCAATACTGTATATTTTTTTAGTTCATACTGTATGTAGATTTTTTAGTTTAATAGTCACTTCCACTACCACAAACACTCCTTTTAGGGCCCATTTAATATTTAAAAAACAAAACAAAAAACAACTGAAAACAGGATTTAAACAACAATTTAAAACTCGTAAACAAAGACACTTCAAATTTTGTTAAATTTAAAAATCAAAAGTATAATACGATAATATTAATACTGTTTAAATTTTTAAACAGGCTAACAAATTAAACACATAGAAAAAAGAGTTGATGACACAATAAATAAAATTAGGTTCCATGACAATGACAATGATGATGACCATGATGACTGAAAAGGGAATAGGAGGGTCATTCTGAGAACAGATAACAAAGAAATATTTGGAAGTTATTGCCCTACAAAAAGCAAATACCCATTAATCAAAGGCTTGTATATGCATTACTTAGTACAATGTTTATTTCTGTAGCACAGCACAATGTTATCACTATATTTACACGTCTGCTTAGAAATAATTTAACGAAATGAAAACACTTATAATATGTTCAGCCCTTTATCTGAAACCTAAACTGTTATGCAGGTCATTTGTCATTCTGTGAATTAGATTGTTATCCAATATGACATAAGCCCTGATATCACTGCCTAACCTAACCATATACATAATTATCAGAAGCATTCAGATCGCTGTGAGAAAGTAAGTCATCAAACCTTTCAGAGTAGGTAAGGTAATCATCATTTTGCTTCTTTGTAAGGTAAACAAACATTTGTTTTAGTGCAAAATAATAATAATAAAAGAATTAATTAAAAACAATTAGATCACAGTGGGACAGTTAGTCGGTTATCAAACCTTTCAGAGTAGGTATGGTAACCATCATTTTGCTTCTTTACAAGAGAATTCAAATAATAATCGTAAATGCAAAGCAATAAAAACAATATACCAAAAAATCTCCTGATTCAAAAATGAATTTGATTCAAGTAAATATTTAGTTTATTTAAACCCATCAAAGTTGGTCTACCTGTTTTCTACTCATACTAAGGTATCACTTGTAATTCTGTAAAAACTTTTCCTTTGTTATAATCAATGTTTTTATTATTTATTGGGTAATTATATACAATGAAATATTAAAATAAAGAAACAACTAATATACTCACATTCTGAGCCCCAAGAAAAATTTCCTTGGTCAAGACGCAGTGCCCTAAACTTTTTATTACCACCTCGAGTTCTTACTGTATGTATTCTACGCGCTCCGATCTAGAAACCATATACAAATTATGAAAGATAGTAAACAAAAAATATAACTTTAATTCTTAATGTTCTTTAGAAAATATAAAGCAAGGAAAGAGTACGCTATGAGATATAAAGTAACACAAATTTAATTTCTAAGCATAATCCACTTAATTTTTCTTAAAAATATTCAACAACTTCAAACGAGCAATTAAAACAGCATTTTTTAACATGAAGCTATTGTTATTGTTTGTTAACAATAAGCGATTTCATATTAAAATCTATATCCGAAATTATTGAATAGGAATCAAGATTAATTAAAGAAACATGATAGAATAGACACTATTTAAGCTATAATCCAATGACTTTTTTCAAGTAACTCATTATTTCCAATCATCAATTAGGGCTTTGTGGTCAACCTAGCTAAAACACCGGTCAGTCTTCTGTTTCTGAACTACCACACCTCAAGGTCATTAATACACAACATAAAACAGCTCTTGCTTTACCTTTTCCGTTAACACTGATACTTCATCCTCAATAATATAACTATCATAAAATATGAAAGTTAAAAAATGCAATTATATATATATATATATATATATATATATATATATATATACACATACATACACACACAGTCGACCTCAGATATAATGCGGTTGAAGGGACGAAATGTATATGAGCGCTGTAAACAAGATAGTGTTGTAACCGAGTTTACAGTAAACGAGTTTGTAAATGGTGTTAATACTGTTTTTTTTTTAAATTTAATTTTATTTACAACTGAGTAGAAATACCCATCTAGTAATTTACATTTAACAGATTTTTACACTTTGAAGGGATATATCCCATTGGATATATTCCCTTAGAAACTAATGTCCATCCGGACCAGCAAAAACCATAAGGTCCAGTGGCTTTGTTCTTCGTAGCCTTCTAACCACACCAGCCTCAGCCAACAATCCGCGTATCTCCGGATGCTCGTGTTGAGAGATGCGTTGTCCGTGCTTCTTTGCATACTTTTTTATTTCCTCACTGACCATATCTATTTTCAAATCCCTATGGAGGTTGTCGTTATTTATGTACCATGGTGCATCTACAATGCATCGCAGCACCTTATTTTGAAAGGTTTGTATCTTTTTACATTTGTCTTCTTTGTACAGCCCCAGAGCTGTATTCCGTGGAGTCCACACGGGTTTCAAGACTTGCCTATATATCAGCAGCTTGTTATGGATTGATAATTGGGATTTTCTTCCCAAAAGCCAATACATACTTCTGAATTTTAATTTTAACTCCTCTGTTTTCTTTTTAACGTGTTCCTTCCACTTCAGTTTTGCATTCAGTGTCATACCTAAGTACTTTGCTGTATTAGCATAGGGAACTTGTAATGAATTGATTGTAATTGGTATATGATGATCAATCTTCAAATTTGAAAAGTTAACATTAACTGACTTTGTCTCATTGAGGCCAATGCGCCACTTCTTTGTCCATCTGCTAACAGCATCTGAGGCCCTCTGAAGTTTGCCTGCAGCTTCCTCAATTTTCTTCCCGGTGGCTAGTATTGCAGTATCGTCTGCAAATGTGGCAACTGTTACATCTTCGACATTAGAGAGATCTCTAATGTACAGCAAATATAATATCGGTCCCAACACGCTACCTTGCGGGACACCAGCTGATATCTTTTTCAGTTTTGAATATTCTCCTTCATTTTTAACCCTAAAATGCCTATCAGTCATATAAGACTGTAGTATTTCGAAATATTGTTTTGGAAAATATATCTCCAGTTTCCACATCAGACCACTATGCCATACCTTGTCAAAGGCCTGTGCTACATCAAGGAAGATACTTGCACATATTTCTTTCTTCTCTAGTGAATTTTCTATAACACTTGTTATTCTATGTACTTGATCTAGTGTTGAAAATCCTTGTCTAAATCCGAACTGATGGTCAGGGATAAGGTTTCTTTCTTCTATGATGGGTCTAAGTCGTTCTAGGAGTAGCCTCTCAAATAATTTTGAAAATATCGGGAGCAATGATATTGGTCTATATGATTTCCTATCATTTGGTGATTTACCCGGTTTTATTATCATAATGACTTCTGCCACCTTCCACTGCAAAGGAACATATTTCATCCTTAAGCTTGCATTCATTATGTGTAATAACTTCCTAAGTCCTTTCTCTGGTACATTTTTAATTATTTGTCCAGTAATCAAATCATATCCTGGAGCTTTCTTCATCTTTAGATTATTTTTAATTTGGTTTTTCAGTTCATTAAGTGTTATTTTTGGTATTTCTAATTCATCATGTTTATTTACAAGGGGAACTCTTTCTTCTGCACTCTGTCTGGGAAGAGGCTGAAATGTCCTTTCTAGGTAAGTTGCAAAGAGATCTGCCTTCTCCTTGGCACTTCTTGCCCATGTTCCTTCATCGTTCTTTATTGGAGGAATTTGCATCCTGAGTCTTTTGATTCCTTTTGTTGCTTTCCAAAGGGAATAATCTCTGTCCTTTTGAGCTGATAGATTTTCTTAAGTATGTATTAATAGATTCATTCCTGAGTTCTTTAATATAAACTTTTATTTTGTTGCATAAGCTATTGAGTATTTTTTTGTCTTCTGGTGCTCTACTTCTTTGCCAGATTTTCCGTGCCTTCCTTTTTTCCTTGATCGTCTGTCTTAACTCGACTGAATAGTTCTTTATTATATTTCTTTTTCTATTGCTTACTGGAGTACTGTACTGTCCCATGCAGCGCCTTGTATAGTTTCAATAAATGCTTCAAGCTCTTCTTCCAACTGGGTCGAAGTTTTTATAGGTACGCGAAGGTTGACGTTGTCCTCTATTAGACCACTGAACAGCTCCCAGTTAGTTTTCCCACTTAATACTGTATGTAGTGAAAGAAAAGTATACTTCGTACTGTGTACATAGTTAATGGCTATTTTATTCAACTTATTACATATATTTTAGTTAAAACTAATAGAAAGTAAGTACTGTGCAGTCTAGTATATATACATGCAACACAGAGCATGTTGTGAGGGTTCGTGAGATTGAAGTTTTCTCCCCACTAAGGTGTACAGAGTGTATGTGTGTAAGAGAACGCTTTTACGAGAACACAATTTACATTGTTTGTTTAGCCTGCAAAAAAAATTTAAGAATGAGCCTGTTTCTATTCTCAAACTTTATTCTAAAAATAGAACACAAATTGTATTTCAAGTGAGTGTGACTCTAGGTCAGCAGCTTAGAAAACTGCTAAGAGTAAAAGTGGGACAGTGACACAAAATGTGCGAGTGAGAGGTCTCATTTCCCCACTCGGTCACCATAGTTCCTCTTTTTTCCTTTATTATCGCTGAGTAGTAACAGTTTCTAGACTGAGATTGGCAGAATCTGTCACTGAACTGTTAGAGTGAGCTGGAGGGGAATTCTCCTACATGCAGGAGAAATTCTCACTATAACAGCAGGTTGGACTATAACAGCAGCATGACAGTGTTGTATCTGAATTCACAAAGCGTTATAACCGAGCCTAAAATACATGTACATTTAAAACAAAATATTGGGGACATTATGAAACAGAGTTAACATTCTAACCGAGTTCGTTATAACCAAGGTCGACTGTGTATGTATATATATATATATATATATTCTTCCAGGAACCACATTATCAATGATTGCTGATAACATACCAATGCCTTCAACTTCAGGAATATCAACGCCTCTACAGAGAATATAGAACGAAACTGTACAGAAGCAAGCTCAATGTTTTAAGCTACGGTAATATACCACAGCCAATAGCACAACTTTTGTTCAAAACAAAACATAAAAATTATAAATCAAGTTCATTCTTTGTGGAACACTATAATGACTTACAGCTATTTGGAAGAACCTTGGACACTATCACTTTTTTCTTTCCCTTTTTTTTTTGTTTGTTCTGAACAGATTTGGTATTAAATTTATAAAATTTGGAAAAAATAAAATAAAAACGAAATTAATAAAAAATGATTCAAATATTGTTTTGAGAGTGATAAAATCTGTTTCATTATATTGTTCAGAAAAACAAGTTCTAAAAAAAACTGTAAAAGATTGATTGTAAGAGAATTGTTCTCTATGCCACAGTTAAACTACCAAGAGACATTTTCACACCATTTATTTCAACACTTCCCTCCAGATTTTCAGGTAAACTAAGTTTTTATACTTTAGATACTTTAAACACAATAAAATATTTATTACAAAAATATTTTATTACGATAATATAAATAATAAAGAATTCTAATAAAAATATACCTTAGTGTTAGCAGCAGGACGGCCCAACTCAAACTTCCTCTTCTTCCTAATTGGTTTTCTCTTCCCACCAGTAGCACGCCTTTTATGCCAATGATCACGGGAAATACCTAATACAAGACAATTACAAAGTTTTTTTTATATATACGAGAGTTGTCCGTAAATTAGGGTTATCAAGGGGCTAACGTCACTAGGAACGCTGTTATGTGGGATCTGGTGACCTTTAGCTTGCAAATTTGGTTCCCCAATTCCATGAGCTCTTTGCGATGCTTAGTCTTGGTTTGGTATCCATTAATAATGGATGGCAACTGCCTCTTGTCTCCCGCCAGGTATGAATTACACTGTCATTCATTTTTTGCGTGCAAAAAACACTGCAGCAGAGGATATTCATACCCAACTGTGTGAAGTGTACAGAGAGAAATGTATAAGTGCAAAAAAGGTGCTGGGAATTCAAAGACAGACGTAGAGATGTTCATGATGAACAGCGTTTCGGACGAAACAATTGCGAAAGTGGAAGAAGCAATGCTAAGCGATTGAAGGATGACAGTTTGGGAGCTCTCCGAGATGATCCCTGATGTCAGCAAAAATTGTATTGATAAAATTTTGACAGACCATTTAGGGTACAGCAAGGTTTGTGCAAAATGGGTCCCGCGACAGCTTACAGCAGATCACAAACAGCAATGGATTGATGTGGCCCACGAATTTTTTCAGGCCTAAGAAACCCATGGCGAGAAATTCTTGGACTCCAATGTCACTGGGGACGAGACCTGGGTACACTACACGACACCGGAAACCAAAGAACAATCACGTCAGTGGAAATATCCAGAGTCGCCAAAGCCGCGGAAGTTCAAACAAACACTGTCTGCCGGTAAAGTCATGGCGAGCGTGTTTTGGGACAGGAAGGTGTTATTGTTGTGCAAATTCATGGATACTGGTACTACAATCACTGCTGTTCGCTACTATGAGACATCAAAGAACCTTCGCCGTGCGATTCAAAACAAGAAGAGAGGCATGCTCACATTAAGACAACGCTCGTGTAAAAACCGATCTCATCAACCAATTTTGATGGAATACTGTCACACATCCGCCCTACAGCCCGGACTTAGACCCAAGTGACTACCATCTCGTCCCTAATTTGAAGAAACACTTAGATGTAATTCATTTCAGTACTGAAAAGGAGCTGAAAGAAGACGTTTAAAAAGCTACCTTCGTGGCGCGGCGGGAGAGTTTTTAGACTCAGGCATACAAAAGATGGTTCACCGTACGCAAAAATTCATCAATCTCAACGGTTATTATGTCAAAAAATAGAAAATAGTGTTAAGCTTTCACAAAATGTATTATTCAATGCAAATAAACATGTTTTTCATAGTGAAAAATTATTGGGAATCTTACTTTACGGACAACCCTCATATATTTAATTTGTTACAGTATATTGTTTTAAATATCCTAGGTGATATACTACAACATGACAAAAAAATTCATGAATCTATGTAGGCGTATTCACATAACAGAAACAAGACATCATTAATATCAATATGTCATAAAAGTTTAGGCTATCTACAGATACAAAGAGAAATACAATTGTAATAGAACTATTATAGATGTAGGCTATACACTTTCCATCCAAAATCATGTTGGATGATATACATTTATTATTATTTCCTTCAAAAATCCAAAACAATTTCCAGTTGGGTTGTAGATTTACACTTTAGATTTGTTCCCTGCGACCAAAGATACATTTCACAACTGGGCCTCATGGGTATATTCCCGAAGTCTTACATTAGTTTATCTTTGGCCACAGACAAAAAACACATTGAGGCTATTATCACCTCCTTAAATGTAAGTGTGGGTATTAAGTGTTAAATTCGAAAGTGTAAGTGTGTGTTAGGCTTGGTTACCACAAGGGACATATAAATCCTCTCAATAGGTGTAGCTAGTTTGCACCCCCTCCAGGGTCACGATGCTATCTAACACTGTTAGGTTCAGTTGGGATTTTTTTAGAAAAAATTATTAAACTGTTAGAACAGAACTTAGAATTAATTTTTTTGCAATAGTGAATATTAGCATTATTAAAAACCACACAGAAATGTTTTTGCTGAATATAGGCTTAATGGTAAAAAAAATTTCTTGGGAAACAAAAAAAATGTTGCCACACAATCTAATTCATATTATAATTCTGAAAGTTTGTGTGTTTGTTATTCAATCACGCTTTAACCACTGGAACAATTGAGATGAAATTTGAAACGAATATGGTTTAAGTATCTGAGATAAACATAGGCCTATTCCCATGTTAAAAAACATCATTATACTACTTACCCAGCCCAAAATAATTATTAGTATTTAGTTGCGACATGTTAATTGTAGTTAGGTTTAATTACCGTTTACTGGACATGAGATTTAGGCACCTGAGATGGACATAGATCTAATCCCATTTTACAAATCTTAATCTCTGTTTTATTTGTTGCAAAATTATTGTTTTTTATGTTACATTTTCATCTAATAATCACAATCTGGTATTTTTCATTTAACACTTTTCAATGTTTTCGAAGCAAGAGTGCAGAATATATAACATATACAATTTTTTTAGGATACTTTAATTGTAAGGTAGTATATATATTTGTGTAATTACATTATATGAAAAAATGGTTAATGTGTAGCATATATTGGATTTTTCGATATTTTTGTTACTAAAATGCTTTATTATGTGCCCAAAAGCAAGAATCCAAAATATGAAAGCACGAGAAGTACGATAAAAATCAAAAATAAAAGTGACCAACATAACCTCAAAATTGCTAACGGCGAAAATCGGTACCGTATTGTAGATCGGTAAAACAATAAAAATACGAATAACATGGGTTTTGGGCGATAAGAAACCCATTTTTTTTAAAGAATACTGCATAACCTAACAGACACGGTTGTTAGGCCTAACACGGTGATGTGTGAAGAAACTTTTATTTTTTTAAAGAATACTATATATCCTAACTGACATGGTTGTTGGGCCTATTATTGTGTTATGTGAAAAAAAAGAGTACTCCAAACCTTAACTGACATGGTTGTTAGGCCTAACATGGTGATGCGTGAAAAATCATTATATTTTTTTAAAGAATACTCCATAAACTAACATGTTTGTTAGGCCTAACACGGTGATGCATTAAAAAAAACCTTTATTTATTTTTTTAAAAAGAGTACTCCATAACCTAACTGACACGGTTTTTAGGCCTAACATGGTGATGTGTGAAAAAACCTTTATATTTTTTTAAAGAATACAACATATCCTAACTGACATGGTTGTTAGGCCTAACACGGTGATGCATTAAAAAAAACTATTAATTTTTTTAATAAGAGTACTCCATAACCTAACTGACACGGTTGTTGGACCTAATACGGTGATTCAGGAAAAAACATTATTTTTTTAAAAAAAGTACTCTACAACTTAACTAACACGGTTGTTAGGCCTAACACGGTGATGCGTTAAAAAATTTTATCCTCCATAATGTTGTTGTACTTGTTAACACATATTTAGCCAACACTTTTAACACTATATTAAAATTTTTTTATGTTTATATATTTACACTATGCACATTTTGTTTCCTTTTCAAAAATTTGTCCGACTATGATAAATTTCAAAACAATTTTCCAAATGCAAAGGAACAATACATTTTTTGCACTGGTAAATTGTTTCAGACCTTTCCTTTTGCAGTACATACTCTATACTTTCTAGATGGCCTTGCTTTGCTTGTTGGGGGGATTTTCCCTATAAAATGTTACCAGAATTTTAGTTATATTTGGATTAGAAGTCCACTGCCAATCATTTACTTGTAGGTTATGGGTAGTATTGTCTGCAATTAGGCCTATTTTCACAAATCTCATCATCACTGTTATCACTATCATTTTCAACAATACCTTCTTGCTCAGCATTATCACTAATCTCACAACCACTTTCATTTAAAATATCCCCAACAAACTCACTAAATGCACTCAAAGAAATAAACAATTCATCACGAGAAGCCATGTTTCTATAACTGTCAAATTCGTACACAACTTCACAAAGAAACTGGCGGTGACAAAGAAATTAATGAGTAACAACGGAAATAAACGAAGGAAAAATATCTCATAGATTGAAAATAGATTTATATTTCTATATTTGACTTTTAGGCTAGAAACATACGGCAAAGAGATCAGGGAAGTAGACGGACATTGCCCGTCTTTAGTACTTAAGCCATTGAGAGAGAAGGACGGGCAATATACGTCTTTTGTTACCAATGGGTTAATATATATTATGATTGCGGGCAAAGCCGTGATGGGTAACAGTTAATCATATTATATTTCTCTGAAAGTTTTTTTTGTTCATTTGTTTGTTATTCAATCACACTTTAACTACTGGACCAATTGCGATTAAATTTGGTATTTAACTCGGTTTAGGTACCTTAGATAAACACAATACTATTCCAGTTTAATTGTATAATAATGACTTTTTAATAATGCTGTATTTTAGTAAAATATGATAGGACCCTGTTTTAGAGTATCGAGTAGCAAAAATTTATGTCTTGGCCGAAAACCATAAATCGTATAATATTGTATATAGAAATATATTAAAATGAAATGTATTCTGATTTTGAAAATCGACTATAAATTTTATTGCCTACACTATAATTGCAGGCAAAGCCGCAACGGGTAACAGCTAGTTTATTTATAAATATGTACAGTAAAATTGTACAGGATAAGATTGCCTAGGCATTATAAGAATGGCTTTTTAACAACACATTTGGAAACAATGAAATAGATCGTAAAATTGGAAATATTGAAATGGAATCATAAAATACTTAGTGTATATATAGCCGCCTCGGTGGTCTAGTTGATAGTATACTGATTGAT
The DNA here is from genome assembly GCA_022606455.1 of Callitettix versicolor. Taxonomy (NCBI): domain Eukaryota; kingdom Metazoa; phylum Arthropoda; class Insecta; order Hemiptera; family Cercopidae; genus Callitettix; species Callitettix versicolor. The sequence goes on from CM040186.1 coordinate 55,349,199, forward strand.
ACTACAATCTACTATTCTAGATGTATTGTAGATGTAGATACAATCTACAACAATTTATACAAGTTATAAATAACTATTACTTACATCCTTTATAGCTTGCATACAATGAGTAATGTATGTATTATTAAACATAAACAAAAATAAAATTAAGCTATGTAATTTAGTGAAATCATAAAAATTACATCATAACAGTGACAAGTTCATGAAATACAATTATGTTATTTTATAAATTAAAAAACAAAGTACTGTTATTAAGCTTATTTTTTAATAAATAATAACAACTAATAAAGTAAATATTACAATCAATAAAACATTACAAAATTAAATATATTATAGAAAGCAATTTATTATAGATAAATTTAAAGTCCAAAAAACAAATTTTAAAATAAAAAATAAAAATAATTTAATAATAATTAAATGAAATATAAAATTATTCATTATAGTGGTCACTAATACTTTCCATATTGAGGAAAAAAATCTAATCAAAACTGAAAATACTAAAGTAATTTAACAACTATCTATTATAAAATGTTACGCCTACACTATCATATGTTTCACAGACCGCAAAATGTTATACATAAACTGACACAACTACTATCGTAGGTCTAGTTGACCACAATCACGCAATTACTAGTAAACAGATAGAAACCACCACTCTTTCATGCCAATGCCTAGGTCAAGACTGGAAGGTAGGGTGGAGAACAATTTTTATTTTTGAGGGCGGGGTGAGCTGTTGATTTTGTTCTGCGGTCATACAGACCTCTGATAGTACTTAAGGGTTAATCAACATAAAGGCAATACTGGCATTTATAGCCTGGCCTTTTTAGAATAAAATATTTTTTCCCTGCCTGGCCTTAAAAGGGTTAAAACCAATCTTATTACTTTACAAACGTGGTAAAGTATAATTGAAATATAAGATATAATAATGAATAACAAAAGATACACAAAAAGAAATCTACACATATCAAAATGAAAAATAGTTTATTATATTTAGTTTGGTGGTAATATCAAAATTTATTGAAATTACAGCAAAAATGCTAAGCCCTAACTTAAATAGTTATGCCTAAGGTTGCCATAACGTTTCAGAGTAAATTAGACACCACACATAGGGGAGGGGGGGTCACAGAAAATTTTATAAAAATCACCTTTTAAAATATGTCATTTTATGCCGCTTTAAAAGTGAAAATCATTGTAAAATCTTGAACAATGAGTTGAAATTTCAACCACTTAAAGGTGTATTCAGTATATAACTTTTACCTCCTCTTTGTAGGTTACCATGTTATATAAAAAATTAGGTTAGTCTACAACGAAATACAATTTGTTTTAGAAGCTGAAAATAATAGTTTAAAATAGATTACTGTAATACTTAAAATAATAGCATATCAGCCTGGTTAATCGTCTTAGTAATAATTATGTTAAACGTAAAAATTAAAAGGCAGAATCCTACATTACTTGCATGTGAGCTGCCATCAAAAACATTTTACCGTAACAGTAATACAATGAATTATGTTAGAACAACTTTCCTCCACTATCTACTTGTGTACGAGTATAAAAGTACTTTATTATAACTATTTTTTTAAATAACAATTAAGATAAATACTGATAAATATTGCTAATAAAAACTTTATACGAACATACCCATTTTGACGCAGCCGGAAAGGACTAGTTTGGTTTGGAATATTACTATTAAGGAACGGAAGAGAACCAAAGGCAACTCGATTTTCAATTGTTAATGCCACTTAAATCAATTAATTCAAGAACATTGTTTACACACACATATATATATATATATATATATATATATATATATATATATATATATATACTTCAGTTCATTATTAATTAAAATTTCTAAATATAAGTTGAATTAATTTCAACAATTAAAACAACTTATATTAAAACATAGTAAAGTTGTAAATATTTAATAATAGTAAATCTATGGTTATGTGCAGGTTATTATATAAAAAATGTAAACATATTATAAAATAGATGTTTACCATACAGCTAAGCAAAACACAATTTTGTTTATTTTTACGTCGACCTTAATTACATATGTTTGTTGTATTGCGACAGTATAGATATTCTGGTCAATTAGTGGTTTTTCAATGATCATGTTTACAATTTTTAGAAAATCCGTATAAAATGCGTAGACATTACCACAGATTATGGACATTTCCACAGATTATAGAACTGTTTTTCGTTAGTTCATTTATACATCTATCTTTCTTTTAAGTGTTTATTTCCTTTCTTCACTTCGGTCTTTTGACTTCTGCCAGATTAAGTTCATTTTATTTGTTTTGTGTATTTAATAAATTACCTTCATTAATTCATGATTTTTTAATCTTTTTATTGATGTACTATCATATTCAGTTAATTTCAGTTCTTCAAAATTTGTTTCAGCATAAAAAGCGTGCCTTAACATAATGCTTACTACTCAACAGTGTGATTTTGTCCTATGAGGTAAACAAACGAGATTTCATTTGTAAAGAATTATAAGGATAAAATAATGAATAGGTTAATATATTTCTATTTTCTTAATTAAAAAACAACAGTTACAATGTAAAATGCATGTATTTTAATAATAAAATTTGTATGAAGAACTTCAGTGTTTTGATTTTGCTTTACATAACAATTTTTGCACAATATAGATTATAAAAACGTACTTATTTACAGATTAGTAAGTAAATATTATATTGACACCATTATAATAATAATAATCACAAAACCTAAAAGTAATAGTTTACAAAAATGAGACCAAAAAGGCGCTATGCTAGGTGATACATTTAAGTTAATAGTATTTTTTTTTGTTTACTGCTCTTTTGGGTCTTATGTCAATTTTAGTAATTTTTATGCCAAAACGTTTTATTGTGTGTTCAGAAATAATAATCCAGAACATAAAAGTGCAGAAAAAACGAGAAGTTGGAAATAAATTGAAAACAAAAGTGATACATAACCTCAAAATGACTAGCAGATAAAAGTAGATAACTTGTTTTTCATGAAAATGACTAGCATAATTAAATGCATGTTATTAAGGAAAACAATAAAACTTTTATTTAAAATAAAGGTTTAAGAACTTTACTAATATGGTTGTTGGGTGAAAAATATGACACAATTGTATGTGAACAATTAATGAAATGTGTGTTATTAATAAGGAAAACAATATAAACTTGTTTTTAAGAAAAATATTTGAAGAACCTAACATGTTTGTTGGGTAGAAAATCTGACACGGTTTTATACTTAATTTGTATAGCATAAAATTTATTAATCTTGTAATAATTGTTAGGTTATTATTAGCATACTAAATTCAGTTTGGTAGTCCATTATTAGCTTAAAATTATAACTTATCGTAATAAATTTAACCTTCTTTGGGTATATATATATATATATATATATATATATATATATATATATATAATTCAGTAATAAAGTATATAATAAAACACACAAAGCTCTCCCCTTTATTGTTTAATTGTGCACTTGAGAAAGTAGTCAGGGAATGGAAGAAAAATTTAAAAAGTGGAGTAGGATTGGGTTACAAAAAGAAGAATCTCAGAATTAGCTGTATTGCATTTGCAGATGATATGGCCTTGTTTGCTGAAACAATGGAGGAAGCAAGGGAGCAGATTCTTGAATTAAAGAAACAAGCAGCCAAAATAGGTCTAAACATATCTTTTGAAAAGACCAAAATCATGACAAACAACAAATACCCAAATAAATACCTTAAAATCCAAGAACAGAAATAGAAATTGTAAAAGAGTTCAAATATCTTGGTGAATGGATTAGTTGGAATGCAGATGAAGGTGAGGCAATGGAATCCAGGAAAAACAAACTTGAATTGGCCTTCCAATTGACGAAAGAAACATACAATAAGAAATCCCTTTCATGGGGGTCCAAAATTAAACATTATAAAACAGTGATCAAGCCGGAAGCACTGTACGCAGTAGAAACATTAACCATGAATCGCATAGGCCAGATAGAAAAGCTTGAAATAACGGAAAGGAAAATCTTAAGAAAAATTATAGAATCAAAATTTCAGTATAATAAGGTAGTATATATAAGAAATGAAACTCTTTACAAGAAAATTGAAAAACTGTCAGATACTATGAGAAAACGGAGAATAAATTTTTACGACCATCTTTTTAGAATGAATTCTAATAGATTAACGAAACAAGTGTTTGATTTTTTCCATAATCGTAAAATAAAACCGAACTGGTTTAAAGAAATTGAAAAAGACCTAATAGAATTAAAAATTTCAGAAAATTCTAACTTAACAGCAGTTAAAAATTAACTGCTTGACCAAATTGCTAAGATAATTACCAAAGACGAAAGAATAAGATTCCAAGATAAAACCAAAATAAAACCTAAACCTATCATTTCAGAAGAGGAGAGGAAAAGAAGATCAGAAAGAATGAAGAGCTACTGGGAACAAAGAAAAGTACAGCGTGCTAGAAATGATTAATTCAGTGTACCCCAAAGAGGGTGAACCGAAAAGAAGAAGAAAACATTCAAAAATTGTTAAAGTACTTTATTATAAGTTCCAAAAATATTGAAGTACAATTTTTTAAATTCAATACATTTTACTGAGGTCTAAAAATATTTTGTAAAGCACAAATAATAAGTAGTGTAGTATTACCACATAACGGTATAATTAAATATATGAAACTGGTGAATTTGGCATCACTAATGTATAGTAGGCTCAACCACACACATTGCAGGGTAACTGAAAAATTGTTTCTTGATGTTTAGAATAGTATTTTTCCTCATTAAAAAAATACGAGATAGGCAGTGTATTCCAAAAAAATTTAAATTGTGAAATAAATGAAAAATTAACTCTTTAAAAGTCATTAAATGATTAAATAAATCAGTCCAAAAATTACATCACAAAGTTAATTTCACTAAAATACAGAACCTGGACATCAGGTCAAGCCATGATGCGGCTTCTGACAATGCAAATGGGAAGCTTAAGAAAAATGGAACTTATACAAAGGTGGGAGATTTTTCTAGAACAAGGAAAACAAGCTATGAGTGTAAGAGAGGAGTCAGTGGTATGGTATCATAGAAGAGAGATGGATCATGTTCCATCAGTCACTAACAAAATGTTGAAATTGTGATCTAAAGTGATAATTTATTAAGTTCTGTTACAGTATCAGATAATATTAGCTACAACGATATATATCAAGTGATAGTGAGTGTGATTAAGATAAATTTCAACAAATTTTGCAAAGAAATTGGGTGAGATGTGACTTAGTTATTTTCAATATTGATTTCGAGTTTTGATTTTAATATATTTTAAATCAGCCTAAGACAAAGCTCACAGATTTTAAATCTCATTAACATGATTGTGACTTTATTATACTTACCACAAAACTTAGATAATACAAAATTTTAATAAAAAATCATATAGAATATTTTTTATATTGGACTATGAAATTTAAAATCAGTAATAGAGTTTTCCTAAATTTAAATAAACTTGAGTGAGACCAGCACATTACGCCCCAACCCTGAAATTATTAAATTAATAAGACATTGCAAAAAATGAAAATCGTTGTGCTGTGAACTTATAGTTAGTTATAAGTGTGATGGACTCAAGGACCTGTGGACAATTAAGATTCGATTTTAATATATATAAAATAATAATTTCATGAGTTTAAACATTAGTTTTGAGATTAGTTATTAAAGATTTAATTACATATGTTCCCCTTGATTAGCTGAATTGGTGATTCTTTATTATTGGGTTGTTTTCCTAGATTTAATTTATTTGAAATTTAACCTGAACAAAGCTTGATCAATCAAGACCATAGAATCAGTTTTCATCCCCGATTAAATTTAATAATAGTAACTAAATAACTGTATCTTTGGCTTTACTTATTATCTGTTATGTACCAATATTAGTTAAATATAATTGATTCAGAAGATAGAAATTAAGGTTACCACTCTATGGGGATAAATTAACTCAAAAGATTTTATCAAATTAAAGCAAGTTGTTAATTCTGTATCTTTTTGTTTTGTTTCTGTTTTTATATGTGTTTAACTTTAAGAGATATCAATTCTAGTAAATATTATCAATAATTTGTGAATAATCAATAACGCTTTAAGAGTATTCAATTATTATTGATTAATAACAATAACATTAATAACAATAATTATTACTAATTTTAATAACAGTAGTATAATTTATTTAAATATTTATTTTTTAAATTAAAGTGGTTAAAAAAATATTGTATATGTGTGCTAAATTTATTTAGTGAATTTTTTTGTTTTGTTATAATTTTTTTTTAAATTTAAAATGCATACCCATATTAAAGTAGAATTTTGCCTACAACAGTTAGTTCAGTAATTTAGAGTCAAACAAACAATGCTATATTGTTGGACTCAACAATCCATTGATGGAGTACAGTACAAATCAATTTTTTGGCTCAAAACGTTATGTCACCGCTAGGCATACAAATGAATTTAGAACTACAATAACTAAATTGAATATACAACGGGATAAAAAAAAATGGTACAAATGGACATAATTAGTACCAAAACTATATATTTTTTTATATAAAAGAATTTTTTAACATTTTGATTATGTGATAGAAGTTTGGGTAGTTCAGATTCTAGTATAACTATCTAACATCAACCATGTTTAATATAATTCAGTACAAGCAAATATGATGTAAGCAGGAAGGAGCAGAGTTATGTGCCATAGCAATTAAACAAACAGCCCTGATTGGTTCTAAGCAAACACGAATGAGATAGGCATCGAATCTGAACGAATTTTGTACATGGTCATTTAAGTTAAATTATGTGTTTTAAAATAAGGTAAAGAAGTTTTCCTAGAGTTGTTAAAAATTGAAAACTTAATTAACTATTTGGTCATGAAATATTTTAATAATTTAATAAATAACTAGATAGAAATTTTATGACACACACACACACAAATAGTGGCTAATTATTATGTACATAGACACAAGGACATGTTGGATTTGATTAGAGAAACTGACATCATTCGGCAGGTTGTGTTATATAAAAACATATATTTGTGTGCTCCGACATTTTTTTTTAATTTATTATTTAAGAAGTGTTTTACTTAAATTTTCATTGACTAATTAAAGAACTTAAGCTACAATTTGGGTGAAACACATCCAATCGTATAACAGTATTGAACGTTTGGTTAAAAATTTTCAGAATTAAAAAAAAATTCAGGTAATCTATTTCGATTAATAAATTTTAATCTTATCTGAGACTGTTACAAAAATTAGTCAAATATTGTTAATCGAACTTTTAGTAGCTTGTAATTTAAGATATAGTTTACACATTTCCCTGAGATATAATTTGCTGTACAACCAGTGATTGATTTATTTAAAAAATAGGAACCACTGATCTGATTGACTTTTAATGAACTATAAAGCTAAAATCCTGACAAAATAAAGACAAATTATTGTAATTAGTTGTACTATTAAAATTTACAGTATTGTATAAAAAAAAATATTTGTGAAAGTTTCAGTAACTGTAGAATAGCCAGTTTTACAAAGACAATAAATAAGTGGTGCAAACTAGTTAGTAATAAGTGAGTTGTTGTGTTGTTGAATATTGGACCTTTATAATTGATTGAGACATTAAATAATTGAACAATTCATTTCATATTCTGTATCTAATTCTAATTAGATATAAACTTGATTAATTATGTGTTATGATATATGTAAATCATAATTTTGATTTATTTACCATTAAATTCAATTTTATTTATTTGTTAATAAAATAAAGTGATTTCCTTGCTTTTTGTTTATAAGTATCAGTTATATTATTATTTGTTGTGTGCCCTATTTTTTCAGTTGCCTTTTTAATACTTTTTAATAGTTTGTTCTAATTGGTTATTTGTGTCTGAGAAATATTGAGCTAAGAACAAAATAGGCAAAATTAAAAAATGAGAAATGAGAATAATTTGATTTAACTAAAAGTAATGAATTAGACAATTTATTTTTTTCCTTTTTTTCTTATAGTTGTCTACTATGCTTTTTAGTGTATGTATGTTTAGTAAAACAGCTATAAATTTTTACATGAGTGGTTCTGCCTAATGATAGTAAAGGGACCTACTTATGTTGTGTAAATTATAAGTCAAAACAGTTTTACATTAATTTTATTTAGTGTCCTACATTAAATTAAATTAAATAAAAAATTGTATAATTAAATGTTATTATTTAATTGCATAATTAAATGTTATTAAATGCAATAATTGAAAACTTATTATGGTAATATAGTAGCCTATTGTCAGAAAATCCTGACCATGGAAATGATTTTCCCCTTTGAAAATACAATACTTGTTTTTTTTTTCTTAGTAAAAGGAGGAAAATTTTATGAAATTAAAAACTAACAGTATAGTGATTTTTTAATAAGAAAAAAAACATTTTAAATTGCTACACAATTACAAATTCATTGAAAAAATATCTATGCTGTCAGTTTTTAAGCCTACACATTTTTTTTTTTTTTACATGAAAATGTATAGGCTTACTTTCAGATAATTCAAATAGTGAAATGGAATTTTAGTATCTATTGAAATAAGTTTTCATAGTATTGAATCTATGGATGTAAAATTGCTTAAAGAAACCTGAATATTTTTACTGATAGTTAAACTAAATTTCTAGTTTTACTTTACACACTAATAAACACATTTGTTCAATTGTTAAAACGAATTGAATTTTACAAAATGTCAAGGTAGGTTGGACAAAAACATTTTTTAAGTGATGAGGTAAATTGTCTTGGTATTTTTTTAAATAGTCCTGGTGAGGAATACAAACAAAAACAACATCTTGTCTCATGGCATGCAGGAAAACAATGTTTTAATTTTAGCCTACAACAAAGCATGATATGGCCTCACTAGTTTTTGGTTCAGGCTGTACTTTGGGCTATTTCTATTCCAGTAGTCAGTCAGCCTTTGCTATGTTAGGTGATTTTGTTCAAATTATTGTGGTAAATTCAGATCTGGTTAGTTTTTTTAGTACACATATTTACAGCCAGAAAAGTTTTATAATTTTAGTGACAACCTTTAAATAATTTATTATGATGAATTATTTTTAACTTTAACCTGTGACCTATGGAGTGTTCAAGGTTTTGCATGCGTGTTTGTTTTTTTAGTTTCAGTTTAATTGTCTTCATTGTTTTTAGTTATTTATTTTATCATTATTAAAGCAAGTTTTTAAAACAAATTCTCATTTTTTTGTATTTAAAATTTTGAATTTTTTCTAACAATATTTAATTCTACTTATGACAATCAGAACTAATTGATTCCTATAATTTTCAGTTAGTTTTATACATTTATTTCTTAATTTAAACTTACTATATGCCAAAGATAAGTCGGATTTTCAGTTTTATTGTGACACAGTACTTGCCAGCATCTTTTATCTTAATGAGTTTAAAGTGACCCAGTAAAAACAATATCATAACACACAGAAACAAACAATACTTGCCATTGTCAGTAAACTATCAATTAATATTTAAATACAGTTAAACTTGATTCAATGTTTTTATCTGAAATATTGGATAATTGATGTTTTCAGTGACCTACAATTTCCCTATGTAATTCAATATTAAAAATTCATTGATATAATTTTTTTTATAAATTCAAAGTGAATTAATAAAACAATTCTTTAATGGACTGTTAGATAACAGAAAATAATCAATGTCAACTTAAGGCTTGTTATTTTGTCTGTTCATTTTTCTCTATGAATGTAAATCCCAGATATCTTGAAAATTAAGTTGTATATAGACTAAATGAAAGTTAAGTTGCATTTTTATCCCTTTAGGTGTTGAATATTGGAAAATCGTTCTTTAGTGCACCCCTACTTGGTTGTACTAAGATAGCCTGAACATTTCAAATCTCTAGCTATTATAGTTTTGGATGTACTTTAATTATGAATCAGTCAGTCATTGCTTTTTATATGTATTGAGATATGGTTGTATCTCACAAAATTCTTAAGTTGATAATGAAAACTAATATTTAATTATAAAATTCACTATTGGCACTGTTGCTTTACTTTCACTTTTAATTATTTTTAACTTTAAAACAAACTTACAATGCTGGAGCATTATTAGAGATGAACCTTAAAGCATCACTCTATTTTCTTTCAATTACAAATCTAAAATGTCCTTGTTCATATTCCACCACTATTTTTTATTTGGGTGGCACTATTTTAGGCAAATTTTTTACAAATTTTAATTTGGGCTTTTATAAATAATTTTTTTGCTTTAAAACTAATTTATACTTCCTAAATGTAGAATTTGTTAAAATAGCTTCTTTGTTTTATTTATTTATATTCTATTGTTATGCAAATTAAATTAATTGCCTAGCAACAAGTTGTAATGGAACTATAAACCCTGCCTTTTTTACTGTCAAATATGAACGACCTTCCATGTTTACTTTTAAATACTTCATTATTCTGACTTATTTCTCATTGTCTGGTGTGTACATACTTAAGTATTCTTATATCGAAATATGTCTTTATAAATTGTTTTATAATTTATGACACGTTAAATTAATGTTTCTTATAAACATTTGTCAGCCTTAAAGCTATTTGCCATGACATCAGCACTTAGGAATTTACATAACCAAGATTCAGATTGTATATTGCTTATGTTTTAAATTCATTTGATGTAGTTTAGTTATCATTTCAAATTATAAGTTGTTGTATGCTTCATATTTAAACAAAAAATCAAATAATTGTCCTGCTTGACAACATATGATTTTTTAAGTTAAAAATATTGGATTTTGTTATTGACAAGTTATATAATTTAATTTTTCAAAGATTTGTGTTTTGATATGTTCATTAAACTATCTCATAATTTTTAACAAAATCTACCGATTGTAACCATTGCATTTTATTTGATTGCAGTGGCTTAAACTTTGGTCATAATGGCACTAGTAATGCTACCATCTGATTTACCATGGTGGTCGATGTTGCAACGTCATCTCAATACATTGACTAATCCCGATTGTGATCATATAGGCACTTTACAGAGTATACACAATTTGTGCAAGTAAGTCATTTTAATTTGGTGATAACATTCAACTGAAGTACTTTTTGGGTATATTCTGTTATCTGACCTTTGGTTGTCTGGTTGGTCCTTAGTTTGTAAGAATAGGTAAACACTTGTTTTGTTTATGAATAAATATGTTACTAAAAAATTTGAGACATCAGTTTTGACATATTTTTAATTAATTGACAGCAAAAAACAAATTAAAAACTGTCCATTTTTGCAAAATGTATTCAACAGATTTTTGTCAAATGTTAACTATAATTATAACAAATCTATGAAGTAAATTTGAAATAAAAGGAATTTACAGTTCAGGAGTAAATTGAAAGAAAAACACACCCAAACAGCCAGTGGGTAAACAATATGTAAGTACACAGCCCAGCCTTATTTCATCCTTGTTTCACAGCTTGATACTTTCTGGTTCTGGTAATGTGTCCTGTTTTGCTCTAGTGCTTAGCAGAATGTTGAGCCCAAACTCTTCGTTAGTCTGCATTATGTGGCAATTTTGTAAGTAAGCAAATTAATAATGATTCATTGTGCAATCGAAGACTTAAATATTGTGAGTTGTAAAATGAATATGGTAAGGTGATGTTAACAATTTGTGGTATTTTTACTCAACAAGTCTGAAATCAACTGTTTATTTCAATCTTTCTCACTAAAAAAAAAAAATGCTATTACTTGATATGATATGTACTTGTATAATGTTGGAAATTGATCTAGTTGAACTTTTCAACTGGAATAGTAAGTCCTTGTATTCTTAGTGTGTTCCGGTTACAGTGTTGGATTAGACCCAGATGAAAGGGATAGCCCAGACTTATCAGTATTCTCTGGACTAGAAACATTCCTACAAGAGTTGGATGAGGATGAACGCAAGCACATTCTCCGGACGACTATACCAGCCATGGCAAAGCGAGCACTTAACTTGAAAAACCTACGACCTCCGAGCGGCCTCCAATTCAGTTTACAACAACAAAGTATGTCCAAGAGTAATATTACTATGTAATAACAAGTTTCATTAGTTGTAGTCTAGGCCATATTGCAAAGTTAAATGTTTTTTGTGCACTCATTCTTATTAACCTCATCAATTTACATTCTAGCCACTAAATTCAACATATTAAATTTGAAATAAAATAAATCTTATATTTGGAAATAAATACAGAAAAATAAAATAAATACAGATGCCATATGAATGTTTTTTCTGAACAACTAACTTTGATTAATGTTATGTGTTTGAGCTCAGAAGACTGTGTCGAGCTGGACAGAGAGTTCATAGCGTCTCTGCTTGCACATATGTTCTTCTCTACTTTTCCAAAACGTAATCTCAAGACTCATCCGACCTTACAAGACTTTAATTTCACCAATTTCTTCAAGCACTTGGACCAGTAAGTGAGTCGAATTTTTGTTATATTTTGTGTATAAGTTAATTATTTTTGTATGAGTTAGGTTAGGTCTTGTACAGCTGTGGTATGGGCAATTCTAGACTGAAACAGCATATTTTATGTTACAAAATGATTTTAACTTATCCAAAGAAAACTGTTTTAAATACAGACTGATGTTTCTTTCTGTTAGGAATTTTCAAAAAGCAAAACTTCGCAGTTTCTTTCATTATTTCAACTTGTTGGAGAAGAATGGCGTACCAACTTCGAAAATCACATTCTCAAGGCAGGTATGGAAACAGTATACATTTAGCTAAAAACGTAGAAAAAACAGTCCATGTTTCTTTAAAATATGTTCGACCTGTTATTAATCTAATTATAGTATATTATGCATTTGGGGCTTGTCCTGTTGTTAATTTCATAATGGTTTATTATACAGATAAATAAACTCTTGACTGCAACAGGCTTTCCTGTTATTAAACTATTTACTGGATCGTTTTTTGTAATACTTATGTTTCACTGACTTTATCTCTTGTTCATGATTCATGAATCTTTCTGAATAGTTTGGGTGCTGTGTATAACTTAAAAGAAAACTTAAGGCTTTATGTTTGCAGGTTATGTCTGGCAAAGAGTGGCTGACCATTGAGGATTGGTTAGAATGTGGCTTACCTCTGTGTCCGCTAGTTATACGTCATGAGGGTAGGTTGGACAGGGTGTCAGGAGAACATCTAATAGTCTGTTTTAGTAGTTCTAGGATTGGAGGTCAGGTGCTTAGTGGCGGAAGTTCTTGGGTAAGTTTTTGGAACATAATTTTTATACCAACCAATTAAAAATGTTTATATATGTGTTTCACGCTAGTGTTTGTAACTTGGATAAATTTATTCAAACTTTTTAAAAAAATCAATTTTTTTCACACCTTTCTTAATCAATAAAACCCATTAATATTTTTTAAAGATGAAAATCAATTATAACTTTTAGGACTTTTGTGAAATTAGGTTTTGATTTTGCCTATTGCCCATAACCTCAAAACTTGAACTTTATATATTATTAGACTTTATATATAATCATTTGAATTTGTGTTTTAAATAATATAAATTAAATGTGATCGAGTTTGTGAAGTAGTCATATTCTATCGTGTTACAGGAGTGTATGGAACTATTTATGTGTCCAGAATTGTTGTCTGTGTTACTGTTTGCCGAAGCTCTAGAGGACAACGAGATCCTGCTCATAGAAGGTATCACTCAGGTGTCAAGGGTGACCAATCCCAGGCAGAAAGCTTTGTTTGAAAGTTTGGATTCTCCCCTTAATGTACGTATACAATGTTCGTATCTCACACTTGTATTAGTATTGATAGATCATATCTTAATACGATTGGTAGTGGATACAGATGTGTCCTTTGTTCTTATAAAATACTGAGCTCCAGAAGTGTCTATCCTAGCGTCTCTGCTAATTATCTGAATCAACTGTCCGTCCTCCTTTAAATCTTAGGCCCTGCATAATTGATTTGTATATGGTGATTGCTTGAAGCAAAGTGTAGTTGTGATCCAACAACAATACGGATGTTGTATTGAGTTATAACATGTGGTCCAACAACAATACGGATGTTGTATTGAGTTATAACATGTGACTCCAACAGCAGTACGGATATTGTATTGAGTTATAACATATGGCATGATCTGTATATGAAATTAAAATACAATTTAATATTAGTAGAATTCTGTAAACTCTGCTTGTTATGTGCTAAGTTATAAAGACTTTAAAATGGGTTTTCATAAATTGTAAACACATACAAGAACATTATAAAAACATTTCTAAAACAAAGATTTTTGTTAAAGCCAAAGTAAGGCACAATGAAAGTACCTTACAAAACAAATCTAGGTTGTAATATATTAAACTGATGTATTCAGTATGTAGAACTTAACTCTGTAGCAGGTTCTTTTGTGTTTCATTTATGTTCCTTTAAATTTTTGTTAATCCTGGAGAAAAATGATTTTAAAATACAAACAGTCATGTTAAATTTTACAGTAGTCATACAAAAATATAGTGATTTCATATCACATATTGATAATGTAATTCAGTCCAGTAGTGTTTATTATTATAGTTGTTTACATATTCAGCTAACAGTTTGCTGTATGGATGCCGAGAACTATACAAAACTACCTCTCAGCCAATATGAAGAGGACAACTTTCTGCGGGAGCTGAACAAGGCTTTGCTTGGGTTCAGGCAGCGTGTGGTCACTCCTTCCCCGCCCACTGCCAAGCGATTATCTCCAATTGGGGAATCTTTTAGTTCCACGCCTCCTGAGACTGAAGAACACCCAACAAAATCAGTGAGTACAGAGTTTAAGTAGTCTTGAGTTCTTACTTTAGTTTTTACAATCCTTATGACGGCTGCTTTCTCTTCCTTCTCTAAGCTTTGTGTGTTTATAATCGTATAGAGCCTGAAACATTATAGAATATAATAGAACCTCAGAAATATACAGCACATAATTGTAATAGAACTAAAATAATTGTAACAATCCAAGCTATAATTAATAATGTTTAAATTTTCACTAAGCAAAATGAAAATATGGTAGTCATGAAATTTTAATGTATATATATATATATATATATATATATATATATATATATATATATATATATATATATATATAAATAACTGGACTGTATTGCACCTTATAGGGTTGAAACACCTATATCATTATCTTGAAAGCTGTATTATCATAGCAGCAGCTAAAATTTAACTAATAATGTGTCGTTTCAATTGTCACAGGTATCTAAACTGCCAGAAAAACAAGAAACAGTTTTAGCTGGCACAAGGAGAAAGTTCATCTTGCTTGGGTCCTCAGGAGAGTGTTTGCCAGTAACTCGAGTACCAGTTAGTCGCTACTCTAGCTGCCATTCGGACAGGTCATCCTCGAGTTCAGAGTTCCATTCTGCGAGGACTAGTTTGGGAGATGACAGTAAGTTGCAAAAATAAAAGCTTACTTTTGCCGTGCAAAAGCTCTGCGATCTAGTTGCATATAATTTATCAGCATCGACAAATTTGTTCTTAAAAAAACTTGGGTATTTAGTTTTTTTCAGTATAAAGTTACTTTTTGTTTTAGTTGAAGAAGAAGATGAAGATGGAAGTGCTACAGATGATTTAAAAGCACGCAAATATAGCGGTCAATTGGACACGCCTGAACGTAGATGTACATTTGCACAACGCCTCAAAGAAGCTTTATGTAGAGCGCAGTCTACTACTAGTTCTGAATCAAGTTATGCAGTTGGTATTAGTGTTACTGGCTCAAGCACAGCAGATAATGATATTAGGTAAATAGATTGAAAATAGTAATCGAAACTAATGAACTAATAACGATTAAAATCTTTTCTTCCTTGAAATCGATGCTCTCTGTTTTGCAGTCACATGCCTTATATAAATATTCATCACATCTCTGTCTTCCTACATGTTTTTTGATTACAATGGCTTGCTTACCTAAAATAATGTTTATATAACTAAGTTGTTGCCTATTTTTAAATACAAAATCCAGTCACTAGTTGGCAATCCTAACCAGTTGGGATTGAGTTTGGACTGACAAAAATTCAGATTAAATAATTTTTAAATATGTGTTTTTATACGTTTATATGTTATGCAGTATGGTGTAAATATTATGTATGTAAATTTTATTCAGTACTTGCAACAAGTTGATACGTACAACCAACATCAACCCCCACCTTCCTTTCATCTAAGTACAGTACTCAGCTTCACAAGTGAAATGTGTTTTTCTTAACTTTACTGCATGTATAGATTGAACATATGGCAAACAGTTTTCATATATTATTACATGAAGCATTCCGATCGGTTTTGTACTAAAAATAAGGATCTGCATTATTGAAACTACTTATGTGGGGTATCCTATTTTAAGGTTTCAATAAAATAAAACCAACTTAAAGACAATAAAAGCTCTCTAATCAAATTCAGTTAACAGTATAAAGTGTCCCCGTGAGAGTGCAGAACAATGCAGGTAATTGTGCAGTTGATTGTTAGAAAATACATTGTTGAATGTAATATTTAAATTACTACTGTATCAAGACTTAAATAATTATTGACCAAATCAGTTTTGAATGTAGAATCGGTAAGACAATCTAGGCCAGTTTGTAATTTGTAAATATTGTATAAAAAACTCTGTTTTTAGTAAACAGTAAATACTGTAGCCTAATTTAGGCATGTAATGTAAAATCTGGTTTCATTTGTTTCGTTTTTCAATAAGGTACAATATTAAAATTCAATCATTAATTTTATAGGTTATAGTTTTAAATCGAAAGTGGAACAAAGTAAGGTTAATTGTATTAAATTAACTATAACTGAAGTTCATGGACAAGAAATAGTAAGCCTACATGGTTTTGCAATGATTTTTACTTAGCAAGATATGTACAGTAATTTGCACACCAAATTTAATTAAATTATTATTTCTTTTTAATTTACAGAATGCGTAGAGGTGGTTCAAGAGGATTCATGTTGGAGGAAGACGCAATAGACGATCGAAGAAGAACTAACATTGAAAGTGTTTATGAATACAAGGGAAAGGAAAAACTTAAGCGAGGCAATTCTTCCAAGTACAGTTTTAGCACAGAAGGCAGTTCTGGTAATCTTAGGGTGTTTTTGTAAGGTTTTAATGTATAAGTAATATAAAATACTATATGTCTCAATTAGTATTTAATTTTACAAAGTCATCTCACATTTCACCCATTTTGACTCAAACAAAATGTTTAAAAAATTTTAGTTTGAGGTATATAAGAAAAAACAATTTGTAGACAATAAGAAAAATCTGCACTCTTGATTTGTAGGCAATATCAGCTAAAGTAAAATAAGGGGGGAACAGTTAAGAACAAATTTTGATAGACTTGTGTGAGATTTCTCCATTTCTATACGTTAGTAAACTGTGAAATTTTAGCAAAGTAGTGTGTGTGTGTGTGCGCGCACGCGCGTACTATATATTTATTGGCTATACTACAGCAAATTTTGAAGGCTTCACTGAATATATTTTATGCTGTATAGTAGTTAATTCTAAAGTTTTAAGGAAAAACAAATACAATATTAGGTGGAAAACTTGCCATTTGTGACATTCAACATAACCAGATAATATGAAGGCTTATTAAGACAGTGTAATTATTTATATGTATTGAGTATAATTTTTTTTCAGATTTAGATGGTGTTTACGAACAACTTGCACATTGGCTTGAAGAGGCCGACCATCCAGGCTCTGAAGATGGTGAGAAGAGTCGTCAAAGATTACGCGACTTAGAAGTTGTTCAGTTTGCTGGTAATTTGTTAAAACGGACATTAAGTGAATCGTTTGTAGGTGTCCCGTTGACTGATGGTGATGATAGTGTTATAGCCGATTCTGTCAATCAGAGTGACAAAAAGAGCATCAAGTTGGCGATGGCAGCGAGAAGTTTGAGTCTGGAACTGGCAAGGCATAAGCATAAACTGGCAGCACAACTGGTGAGTAATTAAGAAATTAATTTGTAGGTTAGGTGTTTATTTGTATGTACAAAAGGTAACTTTACATCCTGAATATTTCATTTACAAGGGCCTGTGTAATTAAGACCCAGTGCCAACTTATCTTCTTAGTATAGATGCACAGATTATATTAACTGATAGTCCAGTGCCAACTTGTCCTGTTAGTATAGATGCACAGATTATATTAACTGATAGTCCAGTACCAACTTGTCCTGTTAGTATAAATGCACGGATTATATTAACTGATAGTTCAGTGCCAACTTGTCCTGTTAGTATAGATATACAGATTATATTAACTGATAGTTCAGTGCCAACTTGTCCTGTTAGTATAGATACACAGATTATAATTAACTAATGGTCCAATGCCAACTCTTTTTCTCAATGTTGGCACTAAAAATTTACATGTTTTACAACAACTTTCATGCACTGAATTTGATTGCAAAATCTTTCTTCTCAGAGTTTTGTCAAAAACTATAAAAACATTATATAAAAATTTAAAATAAAAGGGTACTTAAATTATTTACAGTACTTAGTCAACAAAAGTCATCATGTTTTTAAAGGCACATTTAGTTGTGTCAATAAATGTTGTTGATATAATATTTGGTATTTTGTGTAAGAGTAGTGTTGTTTAAAAAAAATATTGTAATTTATTTTAATTTTTTTACGATCTAATTTGAATGTCATAGAATTTAAAAAAAAGATATTTAATATTATCTAATAATATTCACAACATTAAAAATATTAGTAATAATGATAAGAAAATGTTTCCTGAAAAGATTATTGCACCTGGAAAAACTAAATAAACTTCGTTTTTTGTTCAATAGGCACCCTGAAATTGTTAAAGCTAGTGTTTTTAAGTCAAAATTAAAATTTTCTAGGGCTTTGCTTGCAGGTTTCCGTGTTGGGCCAGAAGAGAGACTGTGATCACAATTTGCTACCTATAGCAACTGGGAACTGGGGCTGCGGCAGCACAAACCTAGGCGAGCCGCAGCTGAAAGTGTTGATACAGTGGTTGGCTACAAGTGTGGCCGGGGTTCCTCATCTACTTTATTATACTTGTTGTCATTACAAGTTGCTCAAGGTGTGGATATGTTACTATTATATAGCCTATCTATGTAACTGTGTATATATCTAGTTATACTGTGTATAACTGCAGTTATAGGATAGACAAATTGGTATGAGATACAATTAATTCTAGCTATATATTTTTCTATCATTTAAATTGTATAATAGAAATTGTCATACTACAACATTTAGACCAGTGAGTATCAGGGAAATAATAGACAGCCAAGCATTAAGCCAAATTCTTTCTTAGTGATATTTTCGATTTTACTTTTTTTTAATATAAAATATATTTAGAAGTTACTATTTTCTAAAAGTTCTAAAAAATTACTTCATTTTCAAAGTTTGAAAAAATGTTGCATATTGCTGAAATATTTGCAAGTAATTTTGGTTTGCCCATATCTTGGAACAATTTGTCATTTTTTCAAAAAACAGAATTCTTTGTTTAAAAAAACCCTAACATTTTCCTACAGACTTAATCAAGGTTTGCTCGAATGCAGTACTTAAGTGTTGAAATAATGTATACACATTGATATACCCCTAAAAAATTTGTTCAGGCCACAATGTATATATATATATATATATATATATATATATATATATATATATATATATATATATATATATATATATATATATATATATATATATATATATATATATATATATATATATATATATATATATATATATATATATATATATATATATATATATATATATATATATAGTATATATATATATATATATATATATATATATATATATATATATATATATATATATATATATATATATATATATATATATATATAATATATATATATATATATATATATATATATATATATATATATATATATATATATATATAGAACATACACATTGAGGTTATTATATATATATATCCCTAAATGTAAGTGTGTAAAGTGTTAAAGTCATAAGTGTAGTGTTGTATGTGTAAGTGTTTGTTAGACTCGGGTACCGCGAGGGACATCTAAATGCTCTCAATAGATGCAGCTAGTCTGCACCCCTTGCATTAATATATATATATATATATATATATATATATAAAATATATATGTATATGTATGTGTGTAAAATATATATATATATATATATATTTATTTATATATAAAGTTAGAGAACACTGAAGATGGTAAAAAGTAAAAATAAGATTTTATTTAATTAATCAAAGGGAAATAATAATAGGAGAAGAAAATCCATTAAGTCTTTCAGTTTCCCTTTATATTGGTCTAGGTTTATATATATATATATATATATATATATATATATATATATAAATATAATATATATATATTATTTGCGCATAGACCCTGTTGGATCATGCAAAGCACTCCGACTCATGTCTTGTTCCTTCTAATTCTCCACACCTCCCTCATCCTGTCCCCATGGATCCTCTTCTGCTCCTCCGTCCATTTTACCCCTGCTCTCTTCGGGATTTCATTCTCTGGGACCTTCCCAGAGAACATATGTATACTGGAAAACCTGCCCAATTTATCAATTTTTATCTTATTGAACCCTTCTTTAATAAAACATAATTTCAAGTCAATGTAGAGAATTTGAAATAAAAGAATAATTTAATTTTTTTGCTTTGTTTTTCAGCTGGACACTGTATGCCGATTGTTAATCGATCGTCAATGGAGTGTTGGAGAACTAACCGGAGCCGTTCTACGATACCTCCAAGCAACACTCACAAATCCTAACCCAACAGAAACAATAACGCTGTTTGATTATCTTATTGGATCCAAAGAGAAAGCAGCGTCCTCGCATTACCTCAGTACAGAACATGAAATATAATGATCTCTTAGGTTAGGTTAGATTTGAAATATTTTTATCTCTGCTCAGTCCTTGTCAGAGCAAAGTGAATACTGCCTTTGAATTGTGATTTTTTTGTGAAATCTGTTAGAGTAGTGGTTACTTTTTTTATTGAAAAGGAAAACAAAATTTAAGTGAACTTGTACATCCTTTGGTTAAGTGGTTGTTGGCAATCGGGTATGAGATAAAGCACCTTGTGTGTGCAATTTGGGGCTTCTTTAGAATTTATTTTGGTTGTTTTTATGTTATTAAAGTATACCGAGGCAGTTTTGTAATTTAAACTGATGAAGTGAATGCTGCTCACTACTTCTGAACATGTTTTAGTGGTGTATTTTAATTATATGATGTTATTCAATTTTAATACTTTTTGGACATTTGTTTCAATTAGACACATCAGCAAGAAATAGCTTTTTACACTTAAAAAGTTTATTTTGTATTTCATAACTTATGCTGCACTTAAGATTTTAAACATACTGGAAATCATTTCAATATTTGTTAAAATTTAAGGATGTGATCCTACTAAAATCTTAAGACACATGTTAAAAATTAGTTTACAATTACTATATGTAATTGAGTGTGTATTTGCCTTGTAATTAACTTACTTAAAAAATTAGCTGTTACCACTTAAGATAAAGAAACAACATAATTTATTGTATAATACTCTGCAGCCAACATACTGCTTGACACAGCACTGTAAACTTGTACAGTAAATTAAGACTAGCAGAGATAACAATGTTTTTATTTGTAAAGTTAGAGAACACCAAAGATGATAAAAATAGGATTTTATTTAATTAATCAAAAGAAAATAATAATAGAAGAAAATCCATTAAGTCTTCCAGGTTCCCTTTATATTGGTCTAGGCTTATTTTTGCCACAACATTAATTGATTTTAACTTGTAAACATTTTATTATTTCAAATATTTTCAATGTACAAGAACTGTTTATTTCTATCATACCTTCTGTACAGGGTGTGTATGAAGTTCCTGAACCACTTACGTTTATCTGCTATGGACACACACATTAGATGGTAACATGTAGATGTACCATCTATGTAGATGATACATGATATATGCATCATCATACATAGTATGTGCAATAAACATCCTAAGGCTTTTGAAAATTTGATTAGATATACTAGTCACTGTATCTCCTGCCTTAGACACTACCCAACATGATATATGTATCATCATACATACTCATTAAACATCCTAAGGCTTTTGCAAATTTAATAAGATACAATAGTTACTGTATCTCCTGCCTCAGATACTGTCCAACATGATATATGCATCATCATACTCATTAAACATCCTAAAGCTTTTGCAAATTTGATCAGCCTTGGACTTACTGTATCTCCTGCATCAGACATTATCCAACATGATATATGCATAATCATACTCATTAAAACATCCTAAGACTTTTGCAGATTTGATTAGATACAGTAGTCACTGTATCTCCTGCCTCAGATACTGTCCAACATGATATATGCATCGTCATACTCATTGAACATCCTAAGGCTTTTGCAAATTTGATTAGATAAAATAGTCACTGTATCTCCTGCCTCAGACACTATCCAACGTGATATATGCATCATCATACTCATTAAACATCGTAAGGCTTTTGCAGATTTGATTAGATATAGTAGTTACTGTATCTCCTGCCTCAGACACTTTCCAATATGATATATGCATCGTCATCATACTCATTAAACATCTTAAGGCTTTTGCAGATTTGATTAGGTACAGTAGTTACTGTATCTCCTGCCTCAGACACTATCCAACATGATATATGCATTGTCATACTCATTAAACATCCTAAGGCTTTTGCAAATTTGATCAGTCTTGGACTTGCTGTATCTCCTGCCTCAGACACTATCCAACATGATATATCATCGTCATAATCATTTATTTATTTTCAAGAATGAAAATGTAATGAATTCATATATTTTTCCCCAAAACTGATCTTTTTGAAGACAAATATGCTCATAGCTGGAACACTTTTAAAGGTCAATTATGCTGAAGTTGCTCTGCCATACCATCCATAATAGTCATATAAATAACACTTCTATCCGACCACCAGGAAATCTCCACCAGATGTAGCATTTTAACCAAACAAGACAACCCATCACACCACATCTAAGATAAATCACAAGAAACAATTAACTCCAAACAAACCTCTGCATTTCTATATGTCATCCTTATGTCTCTCAAACTGCCATAAATCAGTTTTTTGGGTAATAAATATGTACAAACTTCACTTACTTCATTGTACTTTACTTTACTTCCATCATACACAAGCCAAAAAACATTTATTTTCAAGGCCTTTTTGATTTTCGTTCAGTAGACTGGTGCCTTCACTGAGTTAATAGCAGACCATTGATTAGCTCATTCTGCTAATCCTGCATATCCTACACACAGTTGTCCATGGTACATTTCTATCCTGTGTATATGCATCCTTAGATGGGATCTTACTGTTCCTGGGTGACAGCCCTCCAGCCTTGAAGCAGGGTTCCCAGCAGTAAGTCCTATAAGAGTTGTTTTTGTCACACCAAAGGTTTCAGCCCTTCTCAACAGCCTCTTTTTTTCTCAGGACAACTAAAAACATCTGTTTTATTTCAGATGTTTCCTCTCTCACTACAGATTGGGTTTTGTCTACCTAGCAACCTAGTTTTCTGCGATTCACTGCAGATACAGGTCCCCCTCCACATACTGAGCCTAACCACATGCCTTCAAATCACAAACTTTTATTGACCTTCCCCCCCTCCCCGAAAAAATACCATTTTGACAGACTCATCTCTGTACTCCAGATGTAGAGAGAAGAATGAAGTCCTTATATCTTGCTCGTTCGTATAAAGAACTTTGTGCGACCAACAGTTTGTTGGTTCATTAGGATTTGTAAATTCCTAGCAAAATCCTGGAATAGCATCATAGCCTTAGTACAGGTATTAGAGTAGATAAAAAGACTTGGACATCAGGTTAAGGAGAAGCAAAGTAGAAAACAGAAAACAACCAAAAATATATTGGCAATGGTGGTTTATTTGCCTTTTAAACCAATTCTATAAATTTTCTTAAAATTCTGGTAACTTGTTAATAATATGAAGAATACAAAACACGTTTTTACGACCTCGAGTGTGTAAAGTACTTCTTCCATTCAAGCATTTCTTTTCCTTTTCATTGGCTATGTCCATGTTTTGTATTTGAATTAAAAATGCATTTATTTTATTTACTGTAATTGATGCACAATTATTTTTAGCTCAACTGGAATATTTTGTCTAAGATGAATAAAGGCATTAGGACTTTATATGCTCCCAAACTGTGCAATGCTTTTCAGTTTACGGAATGATTGTGGAAGTGCTTTTCACTGACTTATAGATATTAATATTGCCTATTTAATGATATATTTTTCTAAATTTTGGTAGTGTTTTAAACTGATACTATTAAATAGTCCTACATTACTTTGATTAGTTAACATATTACAGTAAATTTTATACAAAAAATATTTCCTGTAACACATTTTTTTTATGTAAGGGGAATGGATAGTCTGTCATTATTTTATAAGTTAAATTTAGGGGATGAAGATATTCTAGTCACACTTAGCGTCTTTTAGTCTGATTTGGAAAAAACTTAATTTGTTGTTTTTAGAAAATAAAGTCAAATTGTGTAATTTTAAATTGTTTTTTTTAATCGCTAATATTATAATTACCTATTTAATTGATTTTTGAATCTACATCTACTTTGTTTGTAGTAAATAGGAAACCTATACAAATAAAAGACGTTTTATATAGTACCAAATCCTGCAAACACAGTTAACTTGTGCTTTAAGAAACAGAAAAAAAATAGGCAGTCTAAGAATTGGCCAACAGAAATGGAAACTTAAAAATTAAAGTAATTAGTGTTTATTGCTGGTTTGTATTGGTCAAATAATATAACTGATCTTATCGCTAAATTAAAATTATACACAAATTACAAAATGGACGTATCTACATCATGACATACAATATATACACCCGACTGTTAATGCTCCAATAACTGATGCACAGCAGTGTTTGTTTATAATTTAAATATTTATTGTTGAACTTATTTATATGCATAATTAAACAAAATAAATATTAAATAAAAATGTTACTAATCATAAACTGGTTCTGAACTCACCTCTCTTTGTTTTGTAAAGCACTACGTACTGTAAAGCTTTTAGCTGTGCAGCTTTTTGGTACGCTTAAATCTTCTAGAATGCTAATACATTGTGTATGCAGCAAGCAAGATGCTTTGTAATATTATTCGTGCTACTGCGAGTTTAAGTGCCTATACTCACCTAAAGAAGTTTCACTCAGAAATAGTTGGTTGTAGATTGAGAGATAAATATTTTATTTTAAAAACACTTCTGGTGTCATCTACGGAGTTTCAAATGTATAAATAAATAGATTATAAAGGTTATAAAAATAATTTTACATTGTGGCCACTTGTCACACAAAAAAACTAGTTTCAGCCATATTGTCATAGACGAAACTTGCTATAGGTATAATCTGACCTTTTATGGTGGACTATTTAGAAGCTTAAAATTACAAGTGGTACAAAAAAGGGAAATAAAAAATGCAGTATGATGTAATTATTTTAGTACGATAGAATACTAATATTTAATAACAGTCTATTATGAATACACAAAAAAATTGAGTATTCTAAACAAGCTCTCTTGTTTAGGCATCAACAATGTTCTCTTCTTTGAAACAACTGTGGTAAAGTCGCAAGGCTCCATTCACACACTTTTTCAGTAATCTTCCACCGAAAAGCACCAGAAACAAGATGAACTGCATTGTTGTTTTTTGCCACAAAATAAAACTGTACAGCCATAATCTAACCTACAAATTATGCACACAAAAAACTCAGCATGCAAGTCTTATCAGCACTTCTTGTAGCGATTCAGAGCAGTATATCATCCAAATAAATTACAGGAACTGGAATTTGGCAGTGGTGTCCTGAAGGCGGACCTTGTTAACACTTCTATTGGTCACATAAATAGGAAATTGCCAACACAATAATAATGAGCAGTAGGTAAAGGACACCATCCTCTAGATGAAACCTAATCAAAAAATGTTATTTTGTGTGCACATGACTTTAACGTGTTCAAAATTCCCAATTGTCATACCATGCATGTTCAAGGTCAGAAAAGACAAAATTTTGCCTGTAAGAAAATTTCCTTGAGGTTGATAAGTTTTTAATCACGGAATATAAAAGTTTGCCCCGAGTACCTTGTTGCATGGAGATTAAAGTCCATGTAGTATTGCCAGTAAACTGCAGAGTTTCTTGTGCACTTATAAGTACATACATTTTTGCAATATTCAGCAGAAAAACAACTGCAACAAACTGGCAATAGCCTGATCACTGGTAATTAATAATCCATTAAAAGTAGCTGAACACTTCTTCCACACAACTAACATGGAGATAGTCGCCTAGACTCGGTTAGTTCTTAGAATTTTATACTGTTCTAGATTTTTATAGAGCTTTTTTGTAATTAAGGAATTATATTACTTCACTCTGGCATCTTGAAAAGGCTGTGTTGATGTTTTTATCTGCAAAGTATAGAAATCACAGGAACAACTCAATATCTGGTGACATGTACTCATTACTAACAAGTCCTTTTTTTGTAAATCCAACATAAAAATGAGAAGAGTTACAAAATGAAACATTAATTCGAGTCTACACTGAAGACTGTCCATCTAACAGTGCCTTAGTGAACTGTCCCTGAGCATAGTTCCCTTAGAATGTTCTCTGTGATAATGGTTGGCATTTAAATTACAGTTATTAAGTCAGTCAAGCCATGGTTTTCTAGTGGTAATTGGTAGTAAGGAAAGATAAAGGAGTAAATTTTAATGGAATATAGGTCTCAAGACATAGCTTGTAAAGCAGTTAAAATGTTCACAAGAATTTTACCACTAGAGTTCTCAACTAGTTTAGAATACCTCTTCAAGTATAAAATGTTGGGACTGGTGAAGGTGTCTCCCGAATCTTTCAGATCCTCTATATGGCTTCTCACAGTGTTAATGTGAGAAAACAACGATGAGAGGAAAGTTGGGGTCACAAGAAAAAAATTTAACACTCCATAGTCCTGAACGCCCCAAGACGCTGAGCAGTTTTCCGAATGGGCCTTTCATGAATTAAGATGATACCATGAATTCATGTTACCATGAAGATGATACCATGTTAATTCTTTTTATTGTAATTAATCAAAGGTCTAGACACTGACTTAAATATTGACACAAATTAAATGATTCATTTTAATATTATTTAACATTAATTATTAAATATTAATATTATTTATTATTTTAATTAACTTGTTCTTATATGTTTCTAAATTTTGTGTGCACATACCAAATCATTAAATGTTCTAACTTCACGAGGTTATCCTCCTTCAGCATTCTTTTCATGTTTTTTTGCAGGTTTGTTTCCTGTGGAAGTTTTAAGACCCTGTGACTAAGGAATATTGATTGACCAAGAGCAAACTTTTGCAATGTTCCTCAGTTTATTTAAAATATAAATACTTTTCTTTCATTTTTTACATTACATTACATTAATTTACATATTATTTTCATTTAATTACATGTATTTTATACAATATTCAACATAAAAAGTTTACTTTACACTTTATTTTTACACACGCTGAAATGAAGTGATCAACATGAATCCATTACACTGCTTACTAAGTACATTTATATAAAAAAAAAAACAGTTTTAATCCACTTGATATACAAAGTATTAATGAGTCAGCATTTTGAATTAAATCTGTGCAAACAATTGGCCTAAAGCTACTAGTTTGAAATGGCAGATATAACTGAGTTTGACATTTGTTTAAATTATATTGATGAGCTGTTCTTTAGGTTAGGTAACTCTTGACTATATACATATAAAACTTTCCTCTTTCACACATAAGCAATCTCACACTTAATCTCATATTTTACATAATTTTGACTAGAAAACAATTACATTCCACCTTCTTACAATAGAAATAAAAATACTTATTATTACTAAATTTTCTTTTATGCTGTACTGAAATAAATATTTTCTAAAGCTACACCAAACAAAACATTGTTTACCTTCAAAGACACTAATCGAAATAGAAACAATTGCAAATCTTAGTTAAGGTTATTGTGCATCGACTTTATTACATTGTTGAAGATTAATTGGAAGATTGGTAAGAAAAAAAGAAGTTGAAACTATGACACTACAATGACAGTAAGTAATATATAATATACACTAACATTTACTGTAATGTCTTTTTCAAATTACAGTCAAATTTTTGTCATTTAAATCTTTTAAATTCAAAATTGTATATAATTCATATTTTTAACATTGTCCCTATTTATATAACCAAGAAGAACAGAAAAAAATTTTTATATCTATTGTTCATGTTTTGTTTGAAACATACCAGCCAAGTATTTCAGTTCTGATTGGTTAAAAAAAAACAGCAGTGAGATATGAGCCACTAATAACTGTAATATTTATATATGTTTTGACCTTAATACGTAAAGAATTAAAAATATTTAAACTAGTAGTTTTAGATCTTAAAATTTTTTTAAAATTATATGTTAAATTCAAAACTATTGTCCAAAATACAAATCTAGTCTGCTGACGTTTAACCAACTGCAGGAGATACTTGGCACATCAGTAGCCTAGAACAGGCACTTTTTAATGCAAATATTGTATTCCTATTAACACATACAGCTACATATAGCAAGAAAGCGATCCTGAACACAGACTCATTCCTCACTGACTAGTCTTATTGTACAGGTTACAGCCAGTTTAACTATAATATAATAATAACAGTATTACTTTTTTCCTTCTATTAAACTAACAGATTTTCTAAGTAATATATGCTGTTACACTTATTAATGGTGTACGCTTAATAATATTTACAATCTTCAGCGTAATTCTGACCAATTTTATTTCCCTTCTTAGTTTGAACTGCTGACAGAAAGCTTAGTTTTTTGCTTGGTTATTTAACTTTTTATTTATAGTCTTTTGTTTAACTAATTAGTAACCAAATTAAACTATATATTTTAAATTTAAAACAACTTCCTTAATTAAAAATAAATAAAATAACTGTGTACTAACCAGTTTAGATTTATATGCTTGTAGCTTTTTTCTGGTTCATTCATGACTTTTCATGTGAACTATGTAAATGAAATGAAACTGAAAAAAAAACTATTCCAAAATTGTGTCAAAGAAGTAGATATACTATAATGTAACAGCTATTTACAGCAATGACAACCAGCTCTACAAAGCGTACTTTGTTTTTTTAATCCATCAGAGTTTCCCCTCATCAATTTATTTGCCAAATTAGTTTTCTTAACTTTTTTGTCGCTATTCCTCAAATTGTACACATTACTTGCCAACCTCTTTTTCGCATTTTTTTCTTCAATTTCCCACTGCTTCTGCAGATCCAAAGCAAGTAATCGGTCCTTCTCCATTTGCTCAAAGTTTTCTTTTACCCTAAAAAATATTAAATGTAGCTTAAACTGAAATAGTTACATTTCCTTCATTACAGAATAGACATTACATCTAATAAAAATGTAAATAATACACTTATGAGATTTATGCCCCAGTTTCACCAGTGTTTGTTCAAATTTGCTGTTAATTGTTAAAACAACAATCAATCAGTTTGTTCAAACTGAAATCATTTCAATAATGTGGATACTTTAGTGATGGGGACAGTCAGTTTGATGATTGTTACAAAATGAATATGACAAACACTTTTTAGGGTTCATAGGTAAAATCAAGTACCCTTACAAGCTAACCCATGTGGCCTTCTGTCAGTAATGCAACTCGCTCTTAAACAACGTAACCAATCATTATAAAATGGTGAAAATGGTCTCTGTTGCGGCCCGAACCCTGATGCAAAAAACTACAAGTGATAATGATTCCAAATATACACAGTTTCTGCCCTCTTCATGCATTCAGTCCATGCCCTCTAATTTTGACGTTAGGTTAGAAAAGCCTAGTTTGGATTAAAGCAAGAATAGATTCTGTTCAATATTTTAAATATATTTTATTTATGAAACTCAAAAAAAGTGTTTTAAAAATTTGTTTGCTGAAGTATTAGAAGAAAAACTGTTTATTAAAAAATAAACCAAGTGACTTTACAAGTAAAGCACCACCACACCATTAACAATAGACTGAAATCTTGATTTTATTACTTACATAACCAGTATCTCTTCTTGGCATGGATCAGCCGCTGCAACAATGTTCGAAGTGCTCACTGCCTCTGTGTTACATTCAGTGGAAGGAAACAGGTTCTTGTTGGGTTGCACCATCAATATATGATTTCCTGTTGTAGAACCATCTGTAATTAAGCACAGTAAGTCTAGAAATTTAAAAAAAACATTGTATAAAATTACTGCATTAACTTTTTTGCATCCATTTTTTTAAATGGCTTCCTTAAAGGAACATACGAGTCACTATCTACGAGGTACGTCCAGAAAGTAAGTTCCGTTTGGTAATAAAATTAAATTGTGTACAGATACAGAAAAATTATTTATTGCACAAAATTCTACAACTCTTAACCTACTTTTCCACATAACTGCCGAAATTTTGCAGGCATTTGTCATAGCATGGCACAAGTTTTTGTATACCTTCTTCATAGAAGTTTGCCGCCTGTGTCTTCAACCAGTTGGAAACATTTTCTTTCAGCTCTTCGTCATTGTTGAAGTGTTGACCGCCAAGGAAAGACTTGAGATGTAAGAATAGACGAAAGTCGCTAGGAGCAAGGTCAGGGCTGTACGGAGGATGGTCAAACATGTCACAGCCAAATCCCTGTAGGAAGTTTTTCATCACATTTGCAGTGTGTAGTCGTGCATTGTCGTGAAGAAAAACAACACCTTTTGACAGCAATCGTGTCTTGCAATAAACATCTGCTTTGATTGTTTGACCACGCGGTAAGAAATCAATGAGTAAGATGCCTTTCCAGTCCCAGAACACTGTGCACATCATTTTTCGAGGTGTCAAGATTTGTTTCGGCTTAACCTTTGCTGGGGATGAAGTGTGCCTCCATTCCATTGATTGCCGCTTACTTTCAGAGGTGTCGTAAGAAACCCAAGTTTCATCTCCTGTGACTATCTGTGTCAGAAATTCTTCGCCGCCTTCATCATAACGGGTCAAAAACTGAAGTGCACTACCCATCCAGGATCCGGTACTACATACCAGGATCCGGTTTGTTTTGTGTTGCTAAGTAAGAATCTTTGGTACCCAACGTGAGCAAAGTTTACGAAATTTCAGTTTTTCGGTAACAATTTCATGAATTAGTGATCATGAAATTTGGGGAAATTCCATAGCGAGAGCAATAATTGTAAACTTGCGGTTTTCCTGGATCTTGTCATCAATCGCGTGAACCAGTTCTTCTGTAATTAAAGATGGAAGCCCACTTCGTTTTTCATCGTGCACTTCACTACGTCCTTCATTGAACTGTCGGAGCCAATGTCTCACCATTGAATCACTCATCGCATTTTGTCTGTAAACTTCGCAAATTTTTTGATAAATTTCAATTGGTTTCACTCTCCTAGCATTCAGAAAACGAATCAGATCTGATTTCACAAGCGGCGGGATTTTCAATCAACACCGACATTGTAAACAAGCACAACAAAGCGTACGTGGCTGACAGCGATTTCAAAATGGTGCACGTTTCTTCTCCTTGATACAGAGTGTCTACCGCGCATGTGCTGAACTACGATTGCAGCGCTGCAGTGTAGAGAAATTGAAACGGAACTTACTGGACTTTTTTTTTCCAGCGAAAAACCGTTTAGGTTATCATCGCCGAGGCACAATATTAATAAAATGAAATTTAGGGATATCACGAAATAAAAATTAACAGTAAATTAAAACAATATACAATAACAATTACAAATACTATTCCTAAAACTAGTTAACAAGAAAATATAACTCTAATAAATAAATAAATAAAACTAAACAACAAGGAAAACAAAGCAAAATATAACAAATTCAGATAAATAAATAGCCACAAATAAACAACTTGTTGCAGGGCTGTAAAGAGGCCCTGCAATATTATTTTAAGTTAAATTTTATTTAACAAAGTCAGACGATGAAAGAATTTTCGTGTCCGGTCAATGACCGAGACACTATCTCCCAACGTCCTCTGCATACTATTCCCCAGACCACATACACGCCGTATATTTTGGAAACCATCACAGTCTAGCAATATATGTCTTACTGTGATGGTTTCTCTACAAAACCCACACCGAGGCTGGTCCCCACATTCCATCAGAAATCCATGTGTTAGCATGGAGTGGCCAATGCGAAGCTGGGTAACAACAACCTCTTCTCTACGACTTGCACGTATTGACGACCCCCAAGGACGAACAGTTATTTTTAATTACCCTCAATTTGTTACTGCTTGTAGCTGCCCATTCATTTTCCCAATGTAGAAGAATTAAATGTGTTACGTGACAAAGAAAGTCAGACAAGATTACACATTGAGTGCATAGCGGCAGAAAGGTAGCTTCTTTTGCCGCATTATTCGCTACAGTGTTTCCAAATATTCCACAGTGGCCAGGAATCCAGATAAATGATAATCTTGCACCTCGTAGTTCAAGTCTATGGAGAGAGCATATAATATCTTGAACCAGAGGGTTTACTGAATACATATCCCGGATTGCATGGAGTGCATTTTTTTAATCAGAACAAACTATGTAATGCAAACTATCGAATTCAATAGTGTTTAGAGCCTTTAAGATGGCAAAGAGTTCGGCTGTAAAAACACTACAAGTTGAGGGTAATCCATACTTATACGTTTCGTCCAGTGAGTAAAATGCACACCCAACATTGTTATTCATCTTAGAGCCATCTGTGAAAATAAATTTAGCAGATGGATATGAACTGGTCAGTCGAAAAAACTCACGTTGATACACAATGTTAGGAGTGGTGTCTTTCAGGTATGTACACACAAGAAGAAATCAAAGGTCGGCATATTGATTTTCCATGGAGGGACAAGACAAAAGGAACTTTCAAACATTGGGGGTAGTTCAATACGTAAGTCTTCAAAAAACCAGAATGTTCTAACGCCAACAGGTGCAGTAGCATGCGGTCGGGATTCATATTGTTGGAGCAACTGATTGTGGAAAATTGTATTATAAGCAGGGTGCCACGGTTTACATCATAAATTACATATGCAACTCAGTTGTAACTGTTGTCTCCGACGAGAGAGTGATGGTTCGCCAGCATCGGCGAGAACACTCACGACGGGACTTGAACGGAAAGCACCAGAAACAAGACGGATTGCAGAGTTATGAACGGGATCTAGTTTCTTTAAAATCCATGGTCTAGCAGATGAATATACAATGCTACCGTAATCAATCCGTGAACGAATTACAGCACGATAAAACATCAACATACTGGTCATATCAGCGCCACATCGAGAACTACTAAGAACCTTCAACATATTGAGAATTTTGTTCGTAACTTTAAATCACGCACATGAGGGCTCCAGGAGAGCCTTTCGTCAAATATTAGACCCAAAAATCGAACGGATGGAAAAGTCCGGAGCTGTATACCATCAAGATATAACGAAGGAGCTTGGATCTGTCAACGGCGACTGAAGGCAATGCACTGAGTTTTAGCAGCAGAGAATTTAAAGCCAGTAGATCTCATCCATGTCTGCAACCTATTTATTACCAGCTGAAGAGTTCTTTCAGCTGTTTCCATGTTTCTGGTGCTTACATAAATAGCAAAATCGTCCACGAAGAGCGAACATCAGATAGGGGACTGTACATTAGCGATAATTCCATTGATTGCGATAGCAAACAAGGTAACACTAAGTACACTCTCCTGTGGAACACCATTCTCTAGATGAAATCGATCTGAAACTGTAGCTCTAAGACGTACCCTAAAGTATCTATTAGACAGGAAATTTGTAATAAAAGCAAGAATTCTGAAAACAACTTTGTTTGTCGCTGTTGCTTTGCACTAGTAAGGTCCCGTTTTGCAGCTTCTTAATTGAAGCTACGGGACCTGCTCTTCCAACAATCGCCTTATGTATGAGGAAAGGGGACACTTGACAAGTCGGCCCCTTCCACCGAGTTATTAAAAATTAAAAATTTTGGAGACCGCAGTTGTAGAATTACAGCTTGCGTCTCCTAATTTCCTGTATTTTTCTCACTTCCATTGCTAACTACAGACCCGTTCGAAGTCGAACAAGGCCTCTTTAACACTCCTTTGGCGTTTTTGGTTAAGTTATCCATACTTTAGTTTGCCGAGCGATTCATGAATGAAGATTTGTCGAACAACTGGCACAGTGTGCACCCAAACGACCACCAGCAGCCCAGGATACTCGAACTAAAGCGAGAATCCCCAATAAATTGGAGGGGGGACCTCCAAATATCCTGGAGCCGAAATACATGTCTGTCAGCACTCCAGAATATTTTAGGAATGGGTTCCGGTACAAAGTTCCGGTTCCCCAAACCCAAATACCACTGGCAGCCGCCCTCTATGTACTCACAGAATGCAACCATTTGTTTCGATAGACTCAGCTATGGGCTCCGATACCCATAACTCAACATTCATGTGCTTGCCAAGCACCTATAGGCTGCTCAGTTCCAGAACCTGTCCCATCAGAGGTCCTCGGCAGTGCTAGACACACATCAGGTTCCACATACTTGGCCCCGCCAAAGGAAACCAAGCAGAATCGCCACTCCCAGACGTAATGGAACAAGAACAGCAAATCCCTAAATGTACGTGTGAGTGTGAAGTGTTTACATCGTAAGTGTAAGTGTGTGTTAGACTCCGGTGCCGCAAGGGTGCGTCTAGGTCCTCTCACTAGGTGCAGCTAGTCTGCACCCCCTGCGGGTGTGTATGTGTTTGTGTGTGTGAGAGTGAGTGTGTGTGTATGTGTGTGTTGTGTGTACAGATAACCTCGCGATACGATGGGTTCATGATACGAAGTGGAATATCGCAAATATTCGTGCTCGCGAAACGATACGATCTCAAATCTCTTGCCGCTTGAAATTGTTTTGAAGTTGGCGCGCTAAGGAAAAACCTAACGCGTCACTAAGCAAGCCTCAATACGTCACTATTCAAGCTGTTCTGCTATTGGTCGACGTGACGTCAACTTCCTTTCTCTATAAACCCTGTTCTCCTATTGGTCGGCATCGTAGGATACCGTGTCCACACAAAGCGTCGATGTGATATCATTCTCTCCTTCTCGAGACACCGTGGCGTTCGTACAGTTCATACAATATTCTTGTGTTTGTGTGATCGTAATATTATTTTGTGATAAACTTTATTCGCCATGGGTCCTAAATGTGCTTCTAGTGCTGGTGGTGATAAAGGGAAAAGAAAGTCATCGATAACCATGGGAAGTGAAGTTGGAAATTATAAAAAAATACGAAAGTGGCATGCGCATCATGGCTATTGCTAATGAATATGGACGAAACCAATCGACGATTAGTACCATTATAAAGAATAAAGAAGCCATTAAAGCCAGCAAGTCTGCAAAGGGCGTTACCACCTTCTCATACAATAGAACTGCCCTTAATGACGAGATGGAGACTCTTCTTCTTATTTGGATAAAAGAGAAGGAAATTGCTGGTGACACGATAACACAAGCTGCTATATGCCATAAAGCCACTGCGATCTTTGAAGACCTCGCAAAAGCCCAGAGAGGCGAAGGGACATCAACACAAGAGGCCCCAACGTTCAAAGCATCTCATGGGTGGTTTGAACGATTCAAGAAGAGATCGGAGATACATAACGTGGTCAGGCATGGGGAAGCTGCCAGCGCCGATGAAAAAGCAGCGCAAGAATTTATCGAGGTCTTCAAAAAGTTAATCCTCGATGAAGGCTATATCCCTCAACAAGTCTTCAACTGTGATGAAACGGGGCTTTTCTGGAAGAAAATGCCCCGTCGTACATACATCACAGAAGAAGAAAAGAAACTTCCTGGACACAAACCCATGAAGGATAGGCTTACTCTTGCCCTATGTGCGAATGCCAGTGGGGATTTAAAAATAAAACCCCTACTGGTATACCACTCAGAAAATCCTCGTGCCTTCAAGGCACATAATGTGTCGAAGGATAAGCTCGCCGTCTTTTGGAGGTCCAACGCCAAAGCCTGGGTCACAAGGCTTTTATTTGTTGAGTGGGTTAATTGCTGTTTCGGACCTGCAGTGAAAAAATATTTAGAGGAGAATGGTCTTCCTCTAAAATGCCTCCTTGTGCTCGACAATGCCCCTGCTCATCCTCCTGGCATTGAAGAACAGATACATCCCGACTTCGACTTCATCAAAGTGCTTTATCTGCCACCGAACACCACTTCCATCCTCCAGCCTATGGACCAGCAAGTCATTGCTAATTTTAAGAAGCTTTACACGAAGCACCTTTTCAAACGATGCTTTGAAATGACAGAGAGCGTGCAACTCACACTCCGTGAGTTTTGGAAGAGTCACTACGACATTGTCCATTGCTTAAAAATCATAGAAAAGGCATGGGGTGAGGTCTCAAGGCGCACCTTGAACTCAGCATGGAGGAAATTCTGGGCAGCTGTGGTTGCAGAACGAGACTTTGAGGGTTTCGAAATCCCTACTGAAGAAGAAGCTGTGGATGATCCTGCTCCATTGGAGGAGATTATTTCTCTGTCGAAGTCTTTGGGGCTTGTTATCGATGAGGCTGACATTGACAACCTACTCGAAGAGCACAAGGAGGAGCTCAACACTGACGACTTGAATGCATTGGAGGCGATGCAAATCAGCGATCTTCAAGAGGAACATCATTCGAGTGGTAAGGAGGTGGAGGTGGCACTGACATCTACGGAAATACGGGAAGCCATCGGTTGGTTTGAAAACTTAAAGTTTTATTGAAAAAAAGCACCCAGAAAAAATGCGTACAGCTCGTGCAATGGACAATGTGAATTACATTTGTATGAGTCATTTTCGAAACATTATGAGGAGTCGTCAGAAACAGGCTTCTTTAGATAGATATTTTTCGAAGAGAAGTGCCCCAGAAAGTGAAGAAGCGAGTGTTTCTAGTAAGAAAACTAGAAAGGAAAGTGAAGACGATGATGTATCACCTCAAATTTAAGTTCAGTTAGTTAAAAAAAAAGAAAAGCAAAAAAAATTACAAAAGATAAAAATTATAAAAAAAATTGATTTTAAGTTTTCATTACTGTGTCTGTAATTTTACATAAGAAATTTAATTTTAAAAGAAATTTAATTTAATTTTAAGTTTTCATTACTGTGTCTAAGTTTTATAAATGCTGTGCGCAATTTATCAGTATCGTAATAAAAACTATTAACCCGTACTGTACGTACATACGTACGTATCATCAGCTGTGTGTGTGGGTGCTGTTACAACCACCACCAACCAACCCTCACGTAGCTACCTACCACCACTCCTCACCATCCCCACTGAGCTCTGCTCCGTCGCCTCGCTTACCCTCGCTGACTGTACAGTACTTTACGGTAAGTGAAATTAATTTTTCTTTTTATTTATTTATAAGGTTATTTTAATTTATAAATGTTTATTGTGTGTATGTGGTACTTAATATACTATTTTGTGACTAATTATTATTACGTATAGACGATTTTGGTGTTTATATATGGGGCGTTGCACGAATTAATTAAATTACTAAGATTACATTGTTCATTATATGATTTTTTTACGATACGATCCCGGTCCAGGAACGGATTAAGATCGTATCGCGAGGTACTACTGTATATGGAGTAAATGAGTGAGAGTAGAATGAGCTAGAGGTATGGTGGGGTCACTAAGCCCATCAGCTGCTCACGTCAGCTGCCTCCGCCGGCCTTACTGGACGTACCTTGTATTTGGGCACATTTATTTATTTACTTATTGCCAACTTTTCCTTCATACAATCATTTTAGTTACATAAGAATGACCTACAGGGGCATAGAACGCTTGTACATAGGTCCTACATGTACATATATTCATGGACATAATCAGAAGTGATAAAAAACCTCACCAAATTATATTATATACAAAACAAAGAATATAGAAAAATAATATAAATTATTAGATATGCTATTACGTTAAAGTCTTTGATTTTGTCCTTTAATTTATTTTGCAATACTTTAGCACTAACTTCTAAACTTTTATGTTCCATTGGAAGTTGATTATAATACTTTATTGCTTAGTGTGTGAAATTTCTTTAACCAATTGTCAAAGAGTGTTTCGGAAGTTGAATATTTTTGTAACGTGTATTTCTTGATACTATTAAAGTTTTCTTTTAATTTATCATATTGATACATTAGTAATCTTAGTAGGAAAACCTTTTTGAGATCAAGTGGTCTATCCATATCATGTAACATATACTAAATATTTTGTCTTATTAACTATCTTCTGTACATGTAGGTTCCATTTTTTGTTATGATCATATATAAGTCCATGGTACTTACAATTTGTCGCTCTATTTAAACTACAGTAGAGTCCTGCTTATCCAACCTTCTGTATGATCCGATCTAGCCTCAAAGAACAATATGTGTAATCCAACCCGGCCGAGCCTGGTTTAGGTCGGATTAGCGAGACTCAGCTGTATTACCATTTATTAATATGTCTATTTGATCAGGTACCAAGTCTACATAGTTATCAAAAAGTAACATATACAGACTTATTTACATTAAGTATAAGATGGTTTTGATAAAGCCAAGAGTAAATATTGTCAATTTTATTTAATGCAACTTCAGCCAGATCTGTCCATGAATTAGCTTTCATTGGAACAGCAGTATCATTAGCATATGTAATCAAATCTTGATGAATTTCTAATAAATCATTTATAAAAAATAAAAATAATAATGGTCCAAGAATAGATCCTTGGGGAACTCCAAAATTTGTATATATTGGTTCACTTGTAATACCATTCACCTTGACTACTTGTAACCTATCTTGAAGATAAGATTTGATAAGATTTAGAGTTAAACATTTCGTATTTACATATTTTACTGCCCATTCAATTTATATTTCATTTGTATTTGAAATAATAATGTATAGATGTTAGCTAAATCACTCTTCAAAAAAAGTGAAAATTTAAATTTTTAATTTTATAATTTATTTATATTAATGTTAACTGGGTAAAGATATTAAAACTTATGTAGTTTATAAGTGAATAACTTACTGAATAATTTTTTGAAAGTGCATTTTTTAAATTTTATAAATGTAACATGCATCACTAAAGAATTTAAATAAACTTTGACCTATGTGCTTATAAGAGGAACCAAACAACTTTGTTATGTTGAGTGTTTTACCTGATTTGTATGGTCTAATTACAGGAGTGATTCTAAATGATGGACTTGATTTTGAAACTATATTTCAAACTGAGAACTAATGCAAAATATTAATTTAACATAAACTCTACAGAATACTTGTGAGATCCCACTGATATAAATGAATCTCAATGTGTTATGTAGAAGAAAGTTTATGCAACAGAATACAAGAATAAAAAGAACTAACCGGGCATAAGTTTCGGAGGTGTTTTTGGTGCTGTAGAGATAGGTTTAAAATGGTGGATTTCCTGACCAATACTGTCATCATCACTAGAGCCTCTTGAAATAGTCGATGTTGTTACTGGAACACATTAATTAAACATTATCAATAATTTTTATCGAACTTTTGAAACTGAAAACTATTTAGTTCCCTCTCTCAACCTAACAAATCTAAACAACGGAAATTCATAGCTTTTGATAATTTAAATGAAACAAGTTTACTTTTGATGAAATAAATCATTTGCCCACATATTAACAAATATGTATATACTAATGCATGTGTCTGCTATTAACTTTTTGTAAACTTTCCTTTATCAGTGAAATTAATTATGGATTTCAGTTCTAAAACATTGGGATATATAATAAAGATATAAGAGTAATCTCCCTAGTATAGACTGCAAAGTGTCATAACATTACAGTATCTCTCTTGATACTTTTAACTTTAAAACATAACTTTTTGTTTACTAGTTTTAATACAGAATACTGTATGAAAGCCACAACAAAGGCTTCATAAATACAAAC
This sequence comes from Callitettix versicolor, assembly GCA_022606455.1. Classification (NCBI taxonomy): domain Eukaryota; kingdom Metazoa; phylum Arthropoda; class Insecta; order Hemiptera; family Cercopidae; genus Callitettix; species Callitettix versicolor. Next base: position 55,389,007 of record CM040186.1, read on the forward strand.
AAGGTACTACTTATTTGTTCAGGTAATCTGTAATACAATTACTTGAAAATGAGCTTATAAATAGCTGACTAACTAGAAAAATTTGTGTTGGTATTTTCATTTAAACATAAACAATACTTTCTCTCCCAAATGTACCATTTTGACAGATGCTTGTAGTCTACAGTTTTTATTGAATGGGGCTAACAATTTAGACAACATACGTCACAATCAATTATCGATACTAATTACTGATCGATACTGACAATTATCAATTGTAGGACAGTCCAAGACCTAAAAGACTGTAACTGTAATTAAAATGCTTAGAGAACAGTACTGCGAGTATGCATACCCCTCTATGAGTAATGGACTCACCACAGTAGTCCAATGTATTGCTGAGTTACACACATTTAAAAATTGTTGCATCGGCCTACTAAGATCCAAACCACTACAGGACTAACAAAACTGTTATGTAATGCCCAATAGATGTAATGCCCAATAGATCAGCCTTTTCATTATCCCTCATACAACAGTGTAAAAAAAATCTACTGAAAGGGATACCTTCAGGTATATTCACCCTTGCACTTATTATCTTAGCCTGTTGTTTTTAGAGATAAATAATATTTACTTACAGAAATAAGATTCTAGTTTTCGAACAGGAGTTGTCCCCTTGGGAGTAGATGCATTACTTCTATTTCTGGTTAACTGAAAAGATGGAACCAAAATAAATTAAACATGCTACTTTATGTGACAGATAAAAGCAACACATTGCGAAAACAAAATATTTGAGGTGATAAATTATATTTATCATATATCAAAGGTCATTCATTATGCCTGCATAAATAATTCAGGAAACATGCAACCTTTTGTTTGCTTTTTCATATAAATGATGCAGTTTCTATGATCATGTTAATTTGTTAAACTTAGTTGCTAACAGCTTTTGGTTATCACTGTCCTAAAATGAGCTGTGAAAGCAGCCGTTGTGGTAAAATCCCATAACCAACACCATGCAAGTGTGCACTGATCCTGACTACTAAAACATGTGTTTGATGAATTGTTAAAAATGTTTTACACACACACACACACACATTTGCACACATGTTAGTACATAGTATTAGCAATGTTGATTTAAACCTGACACAATAATTGCTTTGATGTTTCATTTAGCTGTTTTAAACAATTTTGAATTAAAAACAACATTAAAGAATAGAACTGATAAAGTGCAGATCAGTAAACACAAGCAAATTACAGCAACAAGAGCACAGAAGTAATTAACGCAGATGCATGCATTGATACAGATGACATGTATATTAACTTACGATATTTGATTTCCTACTATCTGCATCCGACTCTGGTGCTGTTTCAGTTTCCTGTTGTTCCTGACATGGCAAGGAAACAAACACAAATATAAATACAGATGACCAATGAAGTGAAGAATTATCACAACTGAGTGATAAAGTTACAGTTACTGGGATTTAGTTAGTAAATATCTTAAATTCTACGGCCAGGACTAACAAAAGCTATCAAACAATCCTATAAGAAAATACCAATATCTGAGCATTACTACAGACTCAAAACTGTAAAGGAACTCAACGAACAACTTAACATTAAATATGAGATGCATCCAAAAAGTAAAAGTACTGTTTTGTTCTACCACCAATGCAGTACTGTTATTTGTGCTCTGTGCATGCACGCTTCACTGACACCACTACGGTGCTGCTACCTGTGCTCTGCGCATGCACACTTCACTGACACCACTGTGGTGCTGCTACCTGTGCTCTGTGCATGCACACTTCACTGACACCACTGTGGTGCTGTTATCTGTGCTCTGCGCATGCACGCTTCACTAACACCACTGCGGTGCTGCTATCTGTGCTCTCCATGCACGCTTCACTGACACCACTGTGGTGCTGCTACCTGTGCTCTGCGCATGCACACTTCACTGACACCACTGTGGTGCTGCTACCTGTGCTCTGTGCATGCACACTTCACTGACACCACTGTGGTGCTGTTATCTGTGCTCTGCGCATGCACGCTTCACTAACACCACTGCGGTGCTGCTATCTGTGCTCTGCGCATGCACACTTCACTGACACCACTGTGGTGCTGCTACATGTGCTCTGCACATGCACACTTCACTGACACCACTGTGGTGCTGCTATCTGTGCTCTGTGCATGCACGCTTCACTGACACCGCTATGGTGCTGCTACCTGTGCTCTGCGTATGCACGCTTCACTGATACCACTACGGTGCTCCTATCTGTGCTCTGCACATGCACACTTCACTGACACCACTGTAGTGCTGCTATCTGTGCTCTGCGCATGCACGCTTCACTAACACCACTGCGGTGCTGCTATCTGTGCTCTGCGCAAGCGCGCTTCACTGACACCACTGTGGTGTTGCTATCTGTGCTCTGCGCATGCACGCTTCACTGACACTACTGTGGTGTTGCTATCTGTGCTCTGTGCATGCATGCTTCACTGACACCACTGTGGTGTTGCTACCTGTGCTCTGTGCATGCACGCTTCATCAGACCATCAGATTCGTTCTGTTTCAGTTTTTAAATGCAACGAACATAAAGGCAATGTTTACAGTGGACACGCAGTGAGCGATGGATTAGCAAGTTTAATGAAGGACCAACCAATGTCCACAATGAGGCATGGAGTGGGCTACTTTCTGTTGTCAATGATTTGGTAAAGAATCACTCGTGAGAACAGAAAGTTCACAATGACAATGTTTTCTGAAGAATTTCTGCAAGTTTTACAATCAATTTTGCATGATATTGTTTCAGACCATTTAGGTATCATAAGCGTTGTTCTAACTGGGTTCGAAATGTGCTTATCGATGTCCACAAATGCCAGAAACTTGGCAATGCTTTGATATTTATTACTCGGTACAGTGATGAGAGAGTGGACTTCTTAAACTAGACTGTGACTGGTGATGTCATGTCATACTAGGATCGAAACAAACACACTCAATCTGAAACAATCTGTACAGCTGTCATCATTGCTATGACAGGTGTCTGAACACTGGTGGGAACTATGTAAACAAGTAGTTTAAGGTATCCTCTTTCATGAAAATATAAATTTTTGTGGAAGAAAAATGTTTTACAATTTTTTCCAGAACAGTACCTTCTTTCTGGACTCGCCTCGTAGAAAAGGTACTAGCTATTGGTAAGACAATCTTAACTAAGGTGTGGACAACAATATCCTTGTAAACCAGTCCTAAAACCAGTACAGTTTTGTGATTGCATAAAAAAGCATAATCCCAAAGTCAGCTTGAAGGAATAGCCAGTGCACTGTGTTTGTACACAGATAAGGTAAGAGCCGAGGCATAATCATGTTTGTTAATTATACAATCAGTCTTTGAAGAAAGAGACCTTGTGAAGTAAGGATCAGTGAGTTATATAAATTTATTTGCATGTATTTGTCACACACACAAAATACAAACAACAGAAGTAACTCTGGTTAGAAAAGAAAACCAACAGGATGTGGTTTTTTCCTTCGTTTTTTATTCCTTAGTTCTGCTGAATTAAAGTAGATTCTTAACTCAGACATTAATTTAATTGAACACAAACTAACATGACAAGTAGTAATTTGCCGAGAGCTGAAACCATTCTGTTATAGATGATAAACCTAATCAGCTGTAAAGCTTACATTATTTATTGTTTTACCTTAACTGTTTTTCGGTTATGAAACATGTTTAGAATTCATTCAAAAATAATTTTAGTAAAAATAAATTTCATAAAACAAAGCAATATATTAAATTATGGCTGCATATATCACAGTAAGAAAAAAATTACAACAAAATTACTTTATTGCATTATAAAATTCTTTCTCGTTCCTTGTCTCATTATTATTTCTTATAGCAACACAAACATACTTGAAACTCACAAACTTGTTAGGCATACAGGTGTGTGAAAAATAGCAATAAATTTTTAAGACAGTAAAACCTCTATTGTTATTAGACTCACTCTTATATTTTCCTCGGCAAAGCTCCGCGCCAACTCTTCATCAATTAATAGTTGTTTCTTTTTCTCTTCTTCAAGCTTTAATTCTTCTTCCTGAAATGTTTAAATAATTACAGTAGTCAAGCTGTTTAATTAACAATTAAACCAAATAACAATTACATTTTTTTTGGTGTTTAACATCCGACTATTGTGTACACTTGGGCAAATGCACACGATGGGATGATTTATAGCATATGAAAATGCCAAGCCCTGGCCGGGAATTGAACCCGGGTCCTCGGGGTGAAAAACCCAGTACGCTATCAACTAGCTACCGAGGCGGCTAACGATAACAATTACATATATATATATATATATATAAACACTGACAGATTTGTGGGTGGGGATGGTTGGTTGGATAATTTATCCTACAAGAGGGCATTCCTTGGAGTAATACTTTTGACAATAATTAAAACTAATATAAAGCAAGGGTAAAATTTACTCTATTTTAGACAAGATCTCTTTATTTCTTTGGGTAGGCGCCTAAAACCTAGGCAGTTTTTAAAATTTTTGCATAACTAGTTCCATTTACATAATATAAAAACCACAAATTCTATAAGCCTTTATCAATATAGAAGCAAATTAAAAAACAAAATATTGAAATAAATAAGTTTTTATAATAGTATTCTGTAAGTTGTTGAAAGTTTTTATTAGGTTTTACTTTAAAAATAGCTCTGTGAATGATTTTTTACACAGTATCACATAACATACAATTTGTTAGGATGGGAGACGTGTCTAGACTCAAGAGTGGACTTATGCGGTACAGAGTGGTAACGTATTGAGGTTAACCTGTCAGAGTTATATTGGTTTAATCCGATCTAACCTGTTAAGGAATAGCAACAAAACAGCTGAATCGTAGATGCATCAATATCCCAAGGTAAGGTGGAACAGCATGCACCGAGGGCTGCATGGCTAAGGGGGAGCATAGCTTTTAGTATGCGAACTCTGGATACCGAGCGGTCTCCAGTTTCAATTAGTCTTACCTATGCATGCGGGGCTCTGAATGGGTGGCCTTCTTTTTTCCTAGTTGATCGTGGGACCATTTATGGATACTCAACAATCCAAATCAACTAATACACACCTTGGGGAACTTCTAGAAGTGGACCTGGGGAGTGGGAGTTTGGGAAAGGAGGATACTGGGGTTGGACTCAATCCCGTTGAATCCACCAGTGTTGTATTGAGAGCTGACTGTGGGGATGCCAGGCAGTCCTACTGAGTCTGTTTCCGATGGTAGTTGTGTTTCTGGGAGATCTGCAAAGGTGGAACTGGGAGACAACAGTTTGGGAACGGAGGGAAAAGTGGGTGTAATCATTCCCGTTGACTCCGCCAGAAGGGATGTGCTGTGGGTCTGCCGTTTAGATCCATTCAAACTGCCATTGAAGTAGTGAGAGATGAGGGTTGGAGCATCTGTCAGGAGAGCAAAGGTGCCGACCACGGAGAGAAAAGGCAGCAGCTATATCTTCCCCCAAAAAGTATGAGAGTTGTTCAAGTCAACCTACATCACAGTAAGGCAGCAACTGCTGTCTTATGGAGGCTGTTTGAGCAGGGTGACCATGCCTTCGTTCAAGAACCATGGGTGACGGGAGGCAGAATAGCAAGACCATAGGCAGAGGTAAGTTGATATATGACCCATCAGCCGCTAGGCCTAGGACCTGCATAGTTGGTAGGAATAATATTGAGATACTTGTGTTGTCTTCTTTAGGTTCTAGGGATTGTACTGCAGTTAGTACAGAGCTATGTGTGGGACCTAGGAGCAGAAGGGTTGTCATGACCTCTGCTTACTTCCCACACAAGGAAATGGATAGCTTCCCACCTATCGGCTTTAAAAGGGTGGTGGAGCACTGTGGTGATTGAGGAGTTGAGCTGCTCATTGGAGAGGATGTGAACGCACATCACGGTGTGGGGGAGCAGTAACACCAACTTTAGAGGTGATCAGTTGCTTTCCTTTATTGTAGCTCATAATCTTTATATTTTCAATACAGGTAATACACCTACCTTCGTACCAAAAGCTAGAAGTGAGGTTTTAGACCTTACTCTGGGGACCAAGGGCGTGTACGCTGCATTGGGTATGTGGTGTGTGTCTAGAGAGCCATCTATGTCGGATCATAGGCATATCGCCACGATTCTCGAGGTGATAAACGGATCAGTAAATACTTACCGAAATCCTAGGAACACTAGATGGGGGGGCCTATGAAGAAAGACCTATAACTAGTGAAGAAAGGGCTGACCTTAGGGATTTTAGGAGGCCGATAAATAATTCGCATGAATTAGAGTATGCAGCTGGAAGATTGGTGGAGATAGTTGTGGACTCCTTTCGCGAGAATTGTCCCCTTACGAAGAAGGCTGTTGGGGTTAATGCTAAATAGTGGACCCAGGTACTTTCTGAGTAAAGGGGACAGGTTAGAAGGCTGTTCAATGCGGCCAAGTGGGTAAGTGGGAGGCCTATAGGCGGGCCCTGACCGAGTATAATAAGGCTTTAAAAAGGGCGAGACGGGACTCGTGGAGGAAGTTCTGTGGGGAAATCAGTCGTACATCTCAAGGGACATGACTTCACAAGGTGCACGCCTTGGACCCTTTGAACCCTATGGGGACCCTTGTTGGTCCTAACAACAACAATCCCCGTATACAACAACTGGGAAGGACACCTTGGAAGTCCTACTCAGGGAACACTTTCCTGACTCTGTGGTCAGGAATGCAAGAAGCGAGCGAGTGTCTGATGTTCCCTATAGGAAACCTAGTAGGGGAGATTGGAAAATCGCAAACCAAATTGTGGATTTGAATAAGGTGAGATGGACCGTAAATACCTTTCATCCATTCAAGTCATCAGGACCTGACGGTATTTTTCCATCACTTTTGCAGCATGGAGGAGAGTCTATTGCTCCTATTCTGTGCAGATTGTACCGGGCAAGCATAGCCACTACGACTATGTATGTAACTCTGGGGTGGAAAGCAGCATGTGTAGTCTTTATTCATAAGCCGTGGCAAGCATCATATGCCACCCTAAGGCTTTTAGACCAATCAGTCTGACTTCATTCATTCTGAAGAATTTAGAGAAATTGGAAGAGATATGTGTTAGAGGGGTCAATATTCCTCTACATATTTATCAGTATGCCTACCAATCAGGGAAAGGTTGTGAAAGTGCACTTCAAAATTTGGTTCATAAATTGTGAACTCTAGATTGTGAAGGGACTCTTAGAGACCAAAGAATATGCCCTCGGTGTCTTTCTAGATATTGAGGTAGCTTTTGACAATGCTTCAAGCCCTGTCACGATGCGGGGTTGATAATATCGTTTGTGGCTGGGTGGGGGACATGTTACATGGGAGATCAGTTGTAGCTAAAGCTCTAGGTGAAGAGGTGGAGATGGAGGTTGTCAGGGGCTTTCCGCAGGGGGGTGTTTTGACTCCTCTCTTATGGAACCTGGTGGTGGACTCACTCCTGAATCTTCTCTCATCTGAGGGATGTTATACTCATAAATATGCTGACGATTTAGTGGTGCTAATCCGGGGAAGGCATGGAAACACAGTAGTAGATCTCATGAAGAGAGCCTTATCACTGGTGGAAACCAGGTGTACTCAGGAGAACCTAGGGGTTAACCCCAGGAAAATTACTCTGGTTCGTTTTACTAGAAAGAGGATTACTCCGTATCTAGGAGGACTTAAGCTCTTTGGGGAGACAATTCCCGTTTCAAACGAGGAGAAGTATCTAGGCTTGGTGTTGGACACTAAGTTAACCTGGAATGCTCACCTGGGTACATCATGGGGAAAACCAATAAGTCTATAATGGCAGTTAGAAGAATGGTTGGCAAAACATGGGGACTGAGACCAGGAATGATGAAGTACATCTATAATGGGACCATTAGACCTATGGTGTGCTATGGTGCTGTGGTGTGGTGGATTAAGGTTGAGCAGAGGGGAGCCAGAGAGTCTCTGACTAAGTTGCAGAGGTTGGCCTGCCTGTGCATCAATGGCTGTATAGACACTGCGTCAATGGCGGCCATGGAGATTATTCTTGGGTTCCCTCTATTGACCTTTTTGTCATGGGGGAGGCACGTTAAGCAGCTTATAGACTGCAGGGAGGTGGTGGCTGGTTGCCCTCTATTTTTTTTTTTTTTTTTTTTTTTTAAAGTCTGACTATTGTGCACACTTGGGCTAATGCAGACGATGGGATGATTTATAGCATATGAAAATGCCAAGCCCTTGCCGGGAATCGAACCCGGGTCCTCAGGGTGAAAGCCTAGTACGCTATCCACTAGGCCACCGAGGCGGCTAATGCCCTCTATTTATGGGCATGCTAGAATCACAGACAAGATCTCTGACCCAATCTTGTTGATGGGGACGGATCAGATGGTTAAACGGCACATAGTATCTAGACCCTTTGATGTCAACTTGGCCTTTGAGGGGAGAGATTGTGTGTTGGAAAAATCTGGAGACATAGTATGGTATACAGATGGCTCCAAGACATAATCAGGCACTGGTGCTGGGGTGTACGGCCTGAGACCGGGGTTAAAGAAAGTTATTACCCTGGGACAGCACACAACAGTATTCCAGGCTGAAGTGATGGCCATCAATTACTGGGTTCAGGAGAACTTTGATCAGGGCTTGAAGAAGGCATATATTCATATTCATACCGATAGTCAGGCAGCAATAAAAGCACTTGCTAGTCCTATAATACAGTCCAAGCTGGTCTGGGAGTGTCGGAAAAACCTTGACGCTCTGTCCCTGGGTAACCGGGTAACTCTTCACTGGGTTCCGGGGCATAGGGGAGTTGAGGGTAATGAGGAGGCAGACCGACTGGCTGGACTTGGATCTGCATTTGAGTTTATCAGACCTGAGCCGGCTTTAGGGATTTCTCTATCATTGGCCAGGTCGCTATTAACAGGCGGATTACAAATCAACACCAGGTAAGTTGGGACAACCTTCATGAGCACTCTCATAGTACACGTCTCTTAAGCAAAGTTCATTTTGGAGGACTCAAAGGGGCAGAGCACAACTCAGGAGGATCATGGGGCTCATAACAGGGCTCTGTGGTCTGAGGGTCCAGATGAATAGGATAGGTATGTACCACGGAGAAACCAAGTGTAGATTGTGCAGGAAGGAGGCTCTTGCAAGTAGGAGGCTAGGGGTTTTTGGTTTCTAAGACCCTAGGGATCTTCAGCAGAGTGAGCTAGTCAGTGGGTTGCTGGAACTTATTAGGGGCACTGAACTAGGTATTTTAAGAGGTTTAGTTTCACAATAGGTCAGTTGATCGCAGTGCCTGGGGTTGAATTATCCCTTCCTCTAGTATATAATCTTAATCTTAATCTTACTTTAAAAATAACATTAGGAAAATGTCAATGCGGGCAGATCAGTGGTTTGGACATTAGCCTAGTACAAGGTTGTGGGATCGGATCTGAACCGAGATTAGTAGAATTTTTAATCTAAGTATAAACCAGCAAATGTGCCTCTTTCTTCGGAAGGAAAGTAAAGATGGTGGTCCCATACGGAATATGTTGTCATCGCACATATAAGTACCTAATCTAGCGATAAAACAAAAAGCAAAAAAAAAAAATGTCAGCTCACAAATAGAATTGAGAAATGTATTAGTCAGTGAAAGCTGATGTAAAATAAACAGACAAAAAAAATAGGAAAGGAAATGAAAATGCTTAAATGTTCTTTAAAAATATTTTTGTTCAATACAATTATTTACAATGACACTTATTTTGAAACAAAAGTTGTACTTAAGAAAACATTCTTTTTTTATCTTAATATACCTAATTATATATATCATTCTCATTAGCCTAACTGGCATAAAGTAAGACAAAAAAAATCACTGTTTTTTGTTACAAATCTACTTTTTGTTGATGAATTTATGAAAGCCCAGTTAAGCACAACAACAGTTTCTCAACCAAGTTTTGATTAATTTTAGAGTCGAGAAAGATCTAGGAGAAGAGAGAACCAACATAAAATATTAACCCCTCTCTTACCCTCAGTATAAACGTTACGAAGTGCAAAAATGTACACATGTACATACAGACAAGATTTCATTTAAATACAAAGTTGAGATGAGGATAATGTGATGGTTTTGGATTCCCACAGATGCTGCCTTTCAATTGTGTCACTGAATTTTTCTCTCCTTTCAACTGACTTATTTATTGTATTTGTTTAATATGTTGGATTAACATTCTCTTACATTTATACCCCATTAATAAGTTACAGTCCACAGGGGCTCACATTTGGTGAGTACGGGGTTGGCGACCCCGGGGTACCCGAGCTGAATCTAATCTTATTTCAACTGGTCTTGGATTAGATTCCTATTTTTACCTTTCCTATCAGGTCTCTCTTGACCACCTCTTGTTCTTTTCGACCCTGATGCTATTAGAGTATTCGAGGGCTAGGGTGTCTTCAACTTCTTTTTCTCTTATCCCTTTTACAACATTTGAAGATTTCTCATGATGTGTGATCCAAAACTAGAAATACCCCAGGTGGGTAAGCCTGAAAAGGTGAATCTCACCGTAGGTTCCGATCGGGTGAAAGCCCCGGTGGCCGGCGCCGGTCGCATGGATTCTGGGGGTGATCAGACACACGATGACTTATCGAAGCTCAAAAAGGATCCATTCCTTAGAAGTTCTACAACACAAAGAACCCCACCTAAGATGGGGACCACTAGGAATTATGAAGAGGAAAATGTGGAATTGCGAAAGAAACTTGATGAAATAGAGCAGATTGTGATGAAACTGAGTAATGAAATAACAGAGCTGAAAAAAGAAAATCAGGCCTTGAAGATGGCGGGTTATACAAATCCTACGCAGGAAACATCTTACAGTAATGTAAGAGCTGAAACTGTAGATTATGTGACAGATGAAGAAGAATTAAGCAAAGAAACCGAAAGGCTGCTCCAAAAGAAAAGACCAGTGGAGGGTGCCCAAGGATATTGCACGGACGAGGAGGAGCTAGCGAAAGAAACAGAGTGGATTAGATCTAAAAACAAATCAAGACGAGTTAAAAAAAGGAAAGCTGAGTATTCTCCCGAAACTGAAAGAAACGATGAAACACCTCACATCACAAAGGGAAAAGAAGTTGTGGTAAAGTCGGTTAAAACACCAAAAGAAAAGCCTCCTCCACCTATTAACGTTGTTGGCATTAAAGATTTTGCTTCAATAAAAGCGCTTGTGAACAATTCTGATAAAGATAAAATAACTAAACTTGTTTCACTCAGCAACGATGTTTGGAAAATCAATACTCCCGACTCAGAGACTTACAGGGCCCTGGCGACCAGATTGAACAAAGACGGGTTACAGTGGTACACATATGAGGATAAAAAAGATAGACCCATTAAAGTTATGGCCAGAGGACTACATCCTACCTGTACAAAGGAAGATATAATTGAGGAGTTAAAAGAGAGAGCTCAATTGAAAATAATTGATGCTGTTAATATTATCAAAAAAGAAAGGAACTCAGATAAAGATGGCAGGGAAATAATCTGCAAAAGAGGTCTTCCACTGTTTATGCTAACGTTTGATAATAAAGAAGATGTGGGGAAAATTTACAATATTAAATCAATCTTGCATATGAAAGTTAAAATTGAACCACTAAGAAAAAACACAAACCAGATACCTCAATGTAAAAATTGTCAGGATTACAATCATACAATAAGATATTGCCATAGAGAAGCTAGATGTGTGAAATGCATGGGGAAGCATTCTACTCAGCAGTGTAAAATAAATAAGAATACTCCACTAAAATGTGTGAACTGTGGAGGGCAGCACCCAGCAAACTACAGAGGTTGTGAAGTAGCAATGGAGTTACAAAGGATACGTAACAAAGCCAGTAATCCTCAGCATAGATACAGACGAGAAAAGGTGATACGTGGCGTCTTAAAACCTAGGGGGAAAATACTGAAAGAAAGTAAAACAGCAGAAAGCAATAGAACATTTTCACATGTTGTCCAGGCTAAATACTCTGGAAAGGAAAAATTAGACGAAAACAATGTCTTGGAAAAAATACTACAGAGATTAGAAGCCATTGAAAAGCGGCTAGACTCAAATGACAATAAATTTGAAGAGGTTTTCCTAAATCTTACAGACATCAGTAGTTATTTTACATAAAAATGAATAAAACCCTTAGAATTGTTACATGGAATGCAAATGGGTTGTCGCAGCATATTAAGGAATTGGAAATTTTCTTGTACAATGAAAAAATAGATATTTGTTTAATATCCGAAAGCCACTTTACAAATGTGTCTTACACTAAGTTGCCTGGCTATTGTTGTTATAGTGCTGTCCATCCGGCAGATAAAGCTAGAGGAGGATCAGTAGTATTCATAAAGGAGCATATTAAACATTATGAAAGTTTTAAAATTGAAGAAGAAGCGTTACAAGTTGTAGCCATCAGGGTTCAAACTAATAAGTTCAAAGAATATGATGTTGGTGCAATATATTGTCCACCGAGGTATAATGTTAAACGTGAGAGGTTTACTCAGTTATTTAAAACTCTAGGAAGACATTTTATAATTGGAGGGGACTTTAATGCGAAACATATATTCTGGGGATCCAGACTAATAAATCCAAAAGGGAAGGAATTACTAGCAGCAGGAACTGCATTGGGATGCGACTTCCACTCTAGTGGTAGACCCACATACTGGCCAGCGGATATAAATAAAATACCGGATATTATAGACTTCTTTGTCACTAAAGGAATTTCAGAAAATCTCATCTGTATTGAAAATAATGAGGACCTTTCCTCGGACCACACACCAATTATTATGACAATTAATGAGTCTATAGTAAATAAGATACCAGCCCCAAAATTAACAAGTGGGAAAACTAACTGGGAGCTGTTCAGTGATCTAATACAGGACAACGTCAACCTTCGCGTACCTATAAAAACTTCGACCCAGTTGGAAGAAGAGCTTGAAGCATTTATTGAAACTGTACAAGGCGCTGCATGGGACAGTACAGTACTCCAGTAAGCAATAGAAAAAGAAATATAATAAAGAACTATTCAGTCGAGTTAAGACAGACGATCAAGGAAACAAGGAAGGCACGGAAAATCTGGCAAAGAAGTAGAGCACCAGAAGACAAAAAAATACTCAATAGCTTATGCAACAAAATAAAAGTTTATATTAAAGAACTCAGGAATGAATCTATTAATACATACTTAGAAAATCTATCAGCTCAAAAGGACAGAGATTATTCCCTTTGGAAAGCAACAAAAGGAATCAAAAGACCCAGGATGCAAATTCCTCCAATAAAGAACGATGAAGGAACATGGGCAAGAAATGCCAAGGAAAAGGCAGATCTTTTTGCAACTTACCTAGAAAGGACATTTCAGCCTCTTCCCAGACAGAGTGCAGAAGAAAGAGTTCCCCTTGTAAATAAACATGATGAATTAGAAATACCAAAAATAACACTTAATGAACTGAAAAACCAAATTAAAAATAATCTAAAGATGAAGAAAGCTCCGGGATATGATTTGATTACTGGACAAATAATTAAAAATATACCAGAGAAAGGACTTAGGAAGTTACTACACATAATGAATGCAAGCTTAAGGATGAAATATGTTCCTTTGCAGTGGAAGGTGGCAGAAGTCATTATGATAATAAAACCGGGTAAATCACCAAATGATAGGAAATCATATCGACCAATATCATTGCTCCCGATATTTTCAAAATTATTTGAGAGGCTACTCCTAGAACGACTTAGACCCATCATAGAAGAAAGAAACCTTATCCCTGACCATCAGTTCGGATTTAGACAAGGATTTTCAACACTTGATCAAGTACATAGAATAACAAGTGTTATAGAAAATTCACTAGAGAAGAAAGAAATATGTGCAAGTATCTTCCTTGATGTAGCACAGGCCTTTGACATGGTGTGGCATAGTGGTCTGATGTGGAAACTGGAGATATATTTTCCGAAACAATATTTCGAAATACTACAGTCTTATATGACTGATAGGCATTTTAGGGTTAAAAATGAAGGAGAATATTCAAAACTGAAAAAGATGCTGGTGTCCCGCAAGGTAGCGTGTTGGGACCAATATTATATTTGCTGTACATTAGAGATCTCCCTAATGTCGAAGATGTAACAGTTGCCACATTTGCAGACGATACTGCAATACTAACCACTGGGAAGAAAATTGAGGAAGCTGCAGGCAAACTTCAGAGGGCCTCAGATGCTATTAGCAGATGGACAAAGAAGTGGCGCATTGGCCTCAATGAGGCAAAGTCAGTTAATGTTAACTTTTCAAATTTGAAGATTGATCATCATATACCAATTACAATCAATTCATTACAAGTTCCCTATGCTAATACAGCAAAGTACTTAGGTATGACACTAGATGCAAAACTGAAGTGGAAGGAACACGTTAAAAAGAACACAGAGGAGTTAAAATTAAAATTCAGAAGTATGTATTGGCTTTTGGGAAGAAAATCCCAATTATCAATCCATAACAAGCTGCTGATATATAGGCAAGTCTTGAAACCCGTGTGGACCTACGGAATACAGCTCTGGGGCTGTACAAAGAAGACAAATGTAAAAAAGATACAAACCTTTCAAAATAAGGTGCTGCGATGCATCATAGATGCACCATGGTACATAAATAACGGCAACCTCCATAGGGATTTGAAAATAGATATGGTCAGTGAGGAAATAAAAAAGTATGCAAAGAAGCACGGACAACGCATCTCTCAACACGAGCATCCGGAGATACGCGGATTGTTGGCTGAGGCTGGTGTGGTTAGAAGGCTACGAAGAACATAGCCACTGGACCTTATGGTTTTTGCTGGTCAGGATGGACATTAGTTTCTAAGGGAATATATCCAATGGGTGTAAACATGTGTTAAATGTAAATTACTAGATGGGTATTTCTACTCAGTTGTAAATAAAATTAAATAAATAAAAAAAAAAAAAAAAAAAAAAATTAATAAGTTACAAAGCAGACACCACAAGGCCTAATATCTGAGAAAAAACATTTCTTTGTACAGAGTGAAAAACTAGAAGACATTGTGAATACAGGACCACAGTATTTAACCAAAATACTTTAAAATTCAATTAAAATTAATGAATTTTAAAAAATCATTTAATAAATTTTACACATATTTTACTCAACCAAATAATGTTTTTTAAATATTTAAAAAAATCTCCCAATAAAAAAACTGTTTTAGCAGAATTTACTCAACATGAAGTTTCAAGAGTATACAAGTTTTTAATTAAAAAAACAATTTTTTGGGACTATGCTAATTAAAAAAAAATCTACGAGTGCTGCCGAGGTTTGTTTTTTTAGATTTATTTTTATACAAAACTGTTTTATATCACATTTGTTTCATTGTTTCAAATTAGTTCTTAACATCTGACTAAAATTTAAATAAAATCTGATTCTCTTTGTTTTATAACTGCATTTTTGGTGATGTAATATATATGCATGAAAGTTGGTGAGTAAATGTGTAATTAAAGTTCAACAATTATTTAAAAAAAAAAATTGCCAAAATACTATTTTATGTAAATAAGTAAGAATCAAAAATACTATATATATATATATATATATATATATATATATATATATATATATATATATATATTATTATCTCATGCATAGACCTTGTTGGATCACGCAAAGCACTCCGCCGACTCATGTCTTGTTCCTTCTAATCCTCCACACCTCCCTCATCCTGTCCCCATGGATCCTCTTCCGCTCCTCCGTCCATTTTACCCCTGCTCTCTTTGGGATTTCATTCTCTCGGACCTTCCAACCGAGCATCTTTCTCCTGTATGCGCGCCTGTCTTCAACATCTATTGAGTCTATTCCTGCGTCATGTAGGTCTATTCTGACTTGTGCGATCCACGACGTTGTTGATTTGACACCTTGTATATACTTAAGGATTCTGTTGGCAAGTCTCGTTGTTGGGAGTCTACTGATGTGTCCATAGAACCGAAGCCTCCTTCTTCTGATATCTGCTGCCAGGTTCGATATCTTCTCTGTGGTCTTCCGGGAGTGCAACCTGTATCCATCTTCTGTTAATCTCGGGCCAAGGATCTTCCTCAAGATTTTGCGTTCTTCCTTCAAAATACCCTCCATGGTAGCTTTTGTGTGGAGTGCTAGCGTCTCGCTTGCATATAATACCTCCGGTTTTATGACTGTGTTGTAGTGTCTGATTTTTGTGTGTGTCGCCGACATACTATATATATATATATATATATATATATATATATATATATATATATATATATATATATGAAATTTTTGGAAGGTAAAAAAAACTAAAATAACCAATCCAATATTATTATTACTAACCTGTTTAGCAGTCGTATATTCGAGGTAACGCAGCCGCTGACCTTGAACTAACCATATTACTTTGCACAGTGATACTTTTCCATTGTCATTGTACAAAATCATAACTTTCTTCAGTGGATTTAAGCTAAACTAATTAATTTCATCATACAATAGATAATAGAAAAAAAATATAGTATAAACTCTTGTCCACTTTATTGGTTAACCCCACAAAATATATGTTTATTAAATTTAATTATCTGATCTGTTACCATAGAGACCATTATTAGAAATTATTTATTTATAATTTTTTTTATTCAACAGCTGTTATGGAAATAAATATTACTAAAAAAAAAAGAATTTTGAAGGGTTAATTGCTTTCTTTAGGAAAGCTTTTTCCAAGATCTCCTTTCTTAGTACCCTCTACATTACAAAATGAATGTATCCTAAAAATTTCAAGTCTCTAGCTATATAGTTCTGGCTGTACATTGATTATGAATCGGTCAGTACGTCTTCTTTTATAATACAATATATCTATACTATAATAAATGATGACCATTAATTACACAACTTAACAGCTTACCTGTAATTCCTTAATAAGTCTGGCACTCGCTTCCTCTTCTTTCTGTTGTTTTAATCGCTCCTTTTCAGATTCTTGTTGCAACAAACTCTCAAATTCTTCACGGATTTCTCCAGGCAGGTACTTTGGCTTTGGAATTATTGTGTTATTACTGACAACTGAAATAAGCAACAAATATTAGATTAAAAAATTGACTGAAAAAAGTCAACAGTAGTAACTAAGGGCGGATCCAGAATTCTGTTTTTTTTAAGTCCCTGTCGTTTTTAAAATTTTAGACTTTAATTTTACTTTTTAAGGTAAAAATTTAAAAGATCAATATTAGAAAAAGATAAAACATTTGTTATATTTGAAATGATTGCAATGCCATTTTTTTAAAGCAAAGACATTTAAAAAGATGAAAATGGTTACCAAACCATGTTCATACAAGGCTTCCTGATCGCCCATTGGTTATTCTTTATTTATTTCAAAACCATTTTATTTCTTCATCAAAAATAAAACAGAGCGATAGCGCACTCTTAAAACTATCTCAAGTTGTGAATCTTATAATACACGTTGCGAATACAAACAAATTATCTACAAAACAAAAAAACTGGTTTAGATATGTCTACTTTTGCTACTGTCAGTAACGAATGAAAAGGCGTTTACTGAATAATTACTGAAATTTGGTTCAGAAGAAGGGAACAAAATATAAACTATTTTCAAACATAAATATTACATTAAAACACTGCTACTTTACTGGGCAGTTACTTACTAGGTAGGTTATACATACAGAAAGAAAACTTGTTTTTTAGGATATATTTGTACAATGAATAGGTTTATTAGAAACATAGGTAAATTATTATAAATAAAATAATTATTAAGCTACATATGGGACAAAATTTAAGTAATTTAAACTAATCATGATAAAAATATTTTAAACTCACAGTAGGCTAACATTACACTTAGCTCATAACTTTATTTATTCTACATCATTAATTGTGTTATATTTCAATATTTAATAGACTTATGGAAGACATTATGGGACTCGTGATGGGATTTTACCGCAAATAATATATTTTTTTAAATGTATTTACGTTATGCCAGATAAACTAGTAAAAACAGGGGTAAAATAATATACAGAAATAGCCAACAGTAAGCCTAGTAACTAGAGCTACTATGTCTTGAATTGTAGTCAATGTGTTCAAATATCAATAACGCTATCAATCTCTTTGAACAATACATTTAAATTTTTGACTAATTACCTCTAGAAAATGAGCTTTGGAAGGTCACCACCCTTTGACAAACCCTAAAATAACAGGTCTTGTGACATTTTTTCTTTTCTCAAAAACTGACAGAGTAATAATTTTTTTGTAATCAGTATGGTACTGGACAGACACAATAAAAGTTGTTTGTTTTTGTGTGAAATAATACATAAATCTACATTACACACAAAATTTTCGTTTTCCGTAACATTTGCATAGTTCATAGAACATGCTAAATATACTAGATTACTACAAAAAAGTCACCATCAAGGTACTGCTCATGCACATTATAACTTTATAATAAATCATTTATTACCCTGACAGTTCTTGTCAAAACGTTAAAACAATGCCTGCCTTTATTTGTGAACTTTGCGATTTGCCTCTTTTGAGTTAGGCGCCCCAACAACTGTGCTGAGTTAGGTCTGAGTTCTTTTTTTTTTAAAAAAGTTTCTATTCTTTTCATTATTGGTAATATGAATTTCATTAATTATTTTTGCAATGAAAAACCCATTTCCTACAACCAAGTTAAAAACACCCAACAATTTCAAAGTTCACAAATAACAGCTACCATGATTAGCAAAATTTTCCCTGTAAGAATTAAGATGTTTCATTACAAAAATTAGCAATATAACAACTGATTTATTACAGTGGTAACACACATTAGCAGTATCTTGGTAGGTCACTTTAGTGTTATAATCTTAAGTAGGTTTTCTAGCATGCTGCATGCAAAGTAAATATCAATAACAAAAACAATATAGTTCCACATAAATAGCTTAAAATTATAATTTACTGTAAGAAATTTAATCATTCATTAGTGACTATATTTTAATTTGACAATAAACTACATAATTTAAAAAAATGCAAAACTTTAGTAAATTATCAAAAAGTTCATAAATACCTCTTTTTTTAACAAAAATATATTTTTTTCATTATTAATAACATGCATAAAACACATTTTATACTTTTGCATGGTAATCATTTTTAGATTATGTTTAATTATTAATTTTTTTGTAACTTCTCATTGTTTCCGCACTTTTATACTTTGGATTATTAGTACTGGGCATAGCCGCCTCGGTGGCCTAGTTGATAGCGTACTGGGCTTTATTCAAAAAATCACTATTTGAATAAAAAACTGTAATTATGCAGTGTTGGTTATTTTCTCAAATAGTGATTTTTTAATATTTTATTTTTTATTTTGTACCTTATTATCTAACCAGAGGGCCCATGCAAAATTTTGCATTATGACAGTTTTAAGTAAACGCAACCTTTTGAATAAGAGTAGTCATTGGGGTGGTAGTTGGAAAGAAGGAAAAACATGTTTACAAAATAAATTGAAGTGATTGGTTTAAAATAATAATCACAAATTAATGAGTTACTGTAGTATATATATTTCAATACAGATAATTTTTTTTTAATAGAAATTTTTACAGGGCATTACAGTACATCGTTGTAAACGATATTTGATATAAGAATATAAATCTTCCTGTACTTTTTGTATTTCATTTTCTTTAATGGGTACAAACATGTAAGTTGATTTACTTATCCTTGAAAACGCTATATATAATTGTCCGTGTGAAGACGGCATTTGGTAAATACAATCCTGCTCTTTGAAGTTTTTGTCACTGCGACTTATTTATAGTGATAGCAAATGCAATTTTAATAGGTAACTGTCTTCTAGTCAACTGAAAAGGCATGCTTGGATCTGATGGTGTTAAGTTTATGGTATTACTACAGTTTTCCCTGTGTCAATCAACTGAGCATTAATTGTGAATTCATTGAGTTTAGTTATGACCATAAAAAACTGACAGTTAGGGGACCGACAGTAGGGCTACATAACCTATAAGTTTAGTGACTTTTAAGTAATTATTGAAACTGTTCTAAGCATGTTATGCAAAAAAGTGACATTTGTAATGGGATTGTTTATTCTTGATTAAAAAGTTAGCTTTGTAAAATATACAAAATATTGTCTGATTTGTGATGTCGCGCATGTGAACTGTGCATCCATGATGCCGTTTTGCCTATGACAGTTAAAAGGGTCTTTAATGTTAAAATTTTCCACAAACAGTAAGTTTTAGCAAAATATCATTTTGCAATGTCAGAAGCCAGTTACAAAATCTTTCTGAAGATTTCTCATTTATGCCTGTATGTGCTGAGAAAAAAGGATGTTGACTCAAGGAATAATATATATGATGCTACATATATATACATATATATATATATATATATATATATATATATATATATATATATATATATAGAATAATATATAATATAATGATACAATATATATATATATATATATATATATATATATATATATATATATATATATATTTTTTTTTGTGTTTAACGTCCGACTATTGTGCACACTTGGGCTAATGCAGACGATGGGATGATTTATAGCGTATGAAAATGCCAAGCCCTCGCTGGGAATCGAACCCGGGTCCTCAGGGTGAAAGCCTAGTACGCTATCCACACATTCACCGCGGAAAATAAACTTTTAAAGATTACTAACGATTTTAGGCCATTTTTTACAGAACTATATTATGACATCATTGCAATTTACATTGTATTAAACATATTAAATTTCATACACGGATTTACCAGTTATGTGTGTTATTATTAACTACATGTACTTAATGCTCATGAAAGTTACACGTTCTGAGTCATTACTAAATGTTAAGGTTTATTCTTTTTTTGTTGGTTCGTTCTTGTATTGAAAACATTGTTAAAATGGCGTCTGTTATTTATGAACTTAGTGATTTGCTTCTTTTTGTGTTAGGTTCACAACCCAACAACTGTGTCAGTTGGGTCTGAATTTTTTTTTATAAATGTTTTTCATCATTTTATCGTTCAAAAACATGTTACCTTCAAGATAACTAGTTTAATTAAATAGCTTTTTCACCCAGTGCCATGTCAGTTAGGTTATTGAGTATTATTTTTTTTTAATAAATTTGTGTTTATCAAGCAGCAGCTGTGTTTAGGTTTACCCTATAGCCATGTCAGTTAGGTTACTTGGTATTCTTTTTTAAAAAATAAAGGTGTTTCTATCAGCCAACAATTGTGTTAGTTACGTTCACTATCCTACAACTGTATCAGTTAGGTTATTGAGTACTTCTTAAAAAAAATAAGATTTTTATCATTTTAACGATCAAAAACTCGTTACCTATATTGCGCAGTAGCAATTTTGATATTTTGAGGGTTACTTTTATTTTTGATTTTTATTGTACTTCCCATGCTTTCTACACTTTCATATTTTGGATTATTGTTTTTGGGCATATAATAAAGTGTTTTAGGAAGAAAAAATAACTGAAAAATCGAAAACAACTTATACTGCATAAATAACAGTTCCTCTACACAAATATGCTATACTGTAACAACTCAAAGTCAACTATCATGAAAAGCCAACTGAATAGAGTTGCTAAATGCATTAGTAGGTATTTACGCAGTGTAGAAATCCGGTAAAATACTGATTTTTGAATATTTGTTTTATTTTATACCTTATTATCTAATGAACACATATTCACCCACGGAAAATAATTTTTTAAAAGATTACATACAATTTTAAATTGTTTTTTAAAGAACTATATTGTGGTGTCATTGCATTGCAGTTGTGCACGTTATTATAACTGCATGTCAGTCATTACTAAATGTTCAGATTACTATCTTTTTTCATTGGTTCGTTCTTGTAATGAAAATATTATTAAAATGGCGTCTGTTATTTGTTAACTTAGCAATTTACCTTAGGATCACTACTTAACAAATGTGTCAATACGTTATTAAATAAAATAAATAAATAAGTTGTTTTATCATTTTAACGATCAAAAACTCGCTATCTACAGGATAAACACCAGTTCAAAATTACCTCTTTTAAATAAAAGTGTTTTTTTCACGCAACAACCATGTTAGTTAGATTCCCCATGCATCAACCGTGTCAGTTAGGTTATTGGAATTTTTAAAATAAAGGTGATTTTATAACCAAACAACGATGTTAGTTAGGTTCACCACCCAACAATTGTGTCAGTTAGGTTATTCAGTACTTTTAAAAAGGTCTTTTATCGTTTTACAATCAAAAACACGTTACTTTCGCACGGTAGCAATTTTGAGGTTATGCGGGTTACTTTTATTTTCAATTTTTATCATACTTCTCATGATCTTTTTTATTTTATATTTATATTATATATCTCATGATCACTTTTATATTATCGATTATTGCTTTTGAGCATGTACTGAAACATTTTAGGGTAAAAATGCAGTGTAGCCCATTCTGCCTTTTTCGATATTTTTTTACCGAAACGCTTCATTACATGCCGAAAAGCAATAATCCAAAATATATAAGCGTAAAAACTACGAAAAGTACGATAAAAATCGAAAATAAAAGTGACCAACATAACCTCAAAATTGCTACCGCGCGAAAGTCGCTACGTGTTATAGATCGGTAAAACTTATGGTTTACTTACATCTAGTTAGGGTTTACTTACATTCCAAAACTCCACTATCCTCTCCATTTTGTTTCTTTCGTACTTCCTCAGGATACTGATTTTGAATTGCAGTCCATAGCTGTGTATTAACAATATCTTTATTTTTCCTAAGAAAATTTCCAATCCTCTTTCTACATTTTGGACATGAATATGCTTGATGCTGTACTGTAGTTCTCAGGCAATATTCACAAAACAAATGTCCACAAGGCAACGTCACAGGCAAAATACAAATATCCATGCAAACTGGGCACTGAATTTCACTTAGAGTCAAATTTTCATACATTTTAACGTTATTATTCTTCAAACTGGATGTAAACATTAACCAAACAAGTACAGTATGCCAATGTCAATTACAACTCAATGAATTCGGTTAACCGCATCAACAAGCACAAACATATCAACCACAGATAAATAAATACATCTATTATTACTATTATAGATAGTGTTTTTATGTCATAGATTAAGTACTAAATATTTAAAGAGAAACAGGAGTTGGCGAGAAAATAATAATGTAACTTGATATATTATATACAATTATTGTATTA
The DNA here is from genome assembly GCA_022606455.1 of Callitettix versicolor. Classification (NCBI taxonomy): domain Eukaryota; kingdom Metazoa; phylum Arthropoda; class Insecta; order Hemiptera; family Cercopidae; genus Callitettix; species Callitettix versicolor. The sequence continues at coordinate 55,412,086 of CM040186.1, forward strand.
TTTTAGGACCTCTACTACGTATAATAAAGAAATTGGCAAAATATTTATATGCGCAAATTTGTAATTACAGTTTTATGCAAATCCAATCAATTTTCAGATTGAAATCTTAGAGGCACTGTCTAGTACTTATCAGCAATGCTACAAGTTATAAACAGTACTGTAGGAAAAATTTTACCGAACTGGTTTGACTCTTGGCCACCAGGTGGCAAACAAGTTCTACGAATTTGACACAATGTATTTTTGTTGTAAAAGTTGGTTACGGGTTTTGTGACATCCGGTATTTACGATTCAGTAAGTTTGTAATTGCTTCAATCAATTTAAATGAGATTCAGTCTCTTTTTATTTTTTTAATTATAAAAGTGAATTAATTCACAAGACAATTATACCTAACATTACACAAAATTTCTCAGCCTGAATTATTTCTTCAAAATGTTTTTTAGTTAGCTGTAAATAATAAAAAAAAAACATGGGAAATTAGCATTAACTTCTAAGAAATGAGTTCATCACAATGACCACCTCATGAAAATACAGTTTTTACAAAAACGAAATTTACTAAAAGTTGGTTGAAAATGTTGAATAAAATTCAATACCCTAAGTATTAATTAATTGTGATGTATTTTTATTTTAGAGATGATTTTATTGAGGCAACCTTACAATTGTTTAATTACTTGTTATTCCGTTTTAGTCAATGAGGAATATTGAAATGTACAAATATATGTTAAGATCTAAATAAATTAAATATCAATTAATAATAAATTAAAGCTTTAAACACTTTAAAACCTTAGTGTGCTTTAGTTTGTTTATTTAAAAGCATTATACTTTAAGTTTCACATTCATTGCCACTAAGTCTTTGATAAATTCATATTTTATAGCTAATATTTCATTCATTTTAAGTCAGTGTTCCAAGGATGGCTTTATTTCATCTTCATTAGTCTAACTGGTGTCAATATTTTAAAAAGATTACTTATTGAACATACAATCCGTACTTGGTTTAACTCCAGGAAGATTTGAATACTTATAAACAGTTTTACAAAAATTCTTTATTATTACGGAATAATAATTGACATCCCTAAGTTCGACATCAAGTAAAAACCTAACTTATAATTAGTTTTATGTAAGATTAAATTTCTAATTTTATAACTTTTTATTGCCTGAAAATTATATTTTTGTGTTTATTTAGTTGACTTATTTACCTTGTATAACATACTAGTTACACAGAATAATATACCTGAATGCATTGATAACTAGTACTTTATACAAGGTAAATACTAAAGAAACACAAAAATATTATAAAATATAATTTTCAGGCGATTAAAAGTTATAAAATTAGAAATTTAATCTTAGATAAGACTAATTATAAGCCAGCTTTTTACTGTACATCAAACTTAAAGAAACACATTGTCATCAATAAGGACAAAATAAACTTTTTACTGAACAGTGGTGTACATAAAGTTGTCTGTGAAGAGTGCCCTTGTGAATTTGTAGAACAAAGTAGGCTTAATAGCTAATTAATTAAATTCTTGTGTTAAAGAATATTTCAATTGTTGGCAGTATTAAAAAGTGACTCAAATTTTGTGAATCGTTAATCACAATCTGGTTATTCATTTAATTTGAACAATATCAGTATAATCCATAAAAATCAAAAAGGTATAAAACTAAATAATGTATAAATTCTAGAAATATATAGATCTATTTGTAACAACCCTAATTTTAATTTAAATGAACAGACAAACTTCAACGCCTCTCCCTTACTCAAACCTGTTTAGAAGTTTTCCCAACCTGCTATTCTCTGACCTTCTTCCTTTCTTTACCTTCTCTTTTCCAGGTTTAACTTCAACTGTATCACTGTATAACTACACTTTATAATTTTTAACTTCACATGCTCATGGTGAAATATATGTCATAGCATAATAAAGATTTTTTGTGGAACTATTATAAGTGTTGTAATTTTCCTGGAGACCTTAAAAAGAACTAGAAATATCAATTATAAGAAATAATAATAATAATTGAATTTTAAAATGCATTTAAAATAATTATTACAATTAATAATTATTATTCAACTTTATCAAAATTTGTCAATTGTTCCCCAAAACATTTTTGGAATGACACAACAATAAAATTGAATTTTTCCTGCTGACTATATGAAGAGCTAATTTTACATTTTACTATGTAACCAAGTTACAAATAATTACCAAAATTAGTTTTTAAATACTTATACTTGTGCTAGTTTTAGAGACATTGGTCAGCTGCCAAAATATTTCAGACTAAAATAAACATCTCATCCAATTCTAACATAAACATAATATTCAGTGACATTTGTGGGAACATGGTTGCCAACACAAAATTTATTTAGCAAGGATCGTGTATAACTGGAACTTTCACTTTAACATAAAATACAGTATTTATAGTAAGCAAAAGTTAAGGAAAATAAAGTGCTGAAGTTTAACTGATTATAAAACTGCCTGAAATAGATTTGTTTCACTAATTTAGGGACATAAGAAATGGATGTCTACCAAATTAATAACTTTGTTGTTTCTTCCGTTTAATTTTAAATGAGCTCCTTTCTTTTTCTTTGAAATTAATTTTATACTGTCCTTAAGGTGAAACAAAACATACTGTGCAACAACTAATATCTTTGGAAGATTAACTAACTGAATATGTATCACTGCTTTTTTACTTGAAAATAAAAGAATCATGTTTAACATATATCATTAAACGTGAATGAAAATTTTAGATTATGGTAAATCTAACAGACAATACCATAGTGACCTATGAATTCCATAGATCAATCAGTAACACAATAATTCAGGCAGAACACCAGCCTGTCCTGCAACACAGCTGCATTTCATTGCAATAAGCAACTGTTACTTCAGTGTATGCATGCAAAATTTCCTGACAATCCATGCAGTAAGACTTTCATCTTCTCCAGACAAACTTACATATTTTTAATTTCATGGACAAAGATGTTATCAACAAGCACAGTTTTTGTTAGGCAACAGGGAAATTCCTGCAAGAAATTAATTTTTAATTATCAGGAAATTAAAATAAGTAAGTGATAATATAAGTATTTTTATTAACATACAATATTTAACAGAATATTTAACTGTATGATAAATCTATACAAAAATATAATATTGCAGGTAATCTAATATTTATTTACATTATTTTATTGTAAAAAATATATTTTAAAATTATACTTAATTTTTTGATTAACTATTGTTGATAGAGTAAAAAATTAAGGGTTGTTTAAAAACTTATATTTTAAATAATTTCATTTGTTTGATAAATAAATAAATGGATTGTTCAAAATCTGAAGATTGATATTGAACAATAGCATAGCAAGCTGTAAACATATTCAATCCACTCATTCTATTAATACCCCAACATTACAGAAAAATGTCAGAGTTTCTCTATTTTCTGTATTAGTGTTTATATTTATAGACATGTATGTTATACTAATTATTAACTACTAAATTTAAAAACATATATACATTTTATATTCTCACTTTTATGTTTGTTGTTTCTCGCTTTATTTCTTCAGTCATTCAGTCAACCGTTTTTGTAAGTCATACCATAATATTTTGATGGATTATAGCCTAAATAACCTAAACTAAGATATACAAAACAATTTACAATATAATCGACATTTTTTACATATTTACCTTAAAAAGTAGGCTAATAAATTAAAAACCAAACTAATGACTAGCATTTTTTGTAAGGGCAGCTGAAGAAGACTGGTTTTTAATAGCGGAATTGTTTAAGAAGTGTTATTTGACAATCATTTTTTTCAGTTTTAAGATTTCTTGTTGAAAGTTAGAAGAAATATATAATGAGAAAAGTTTTTAAAGAAGTACATGACAATAAAATATGTTTTGAGTAATTTCATAAGTAAATTATTTGTTATTGGTAATAAATATACTTTATTTTATAAACAATTCAATTGGTATAAGTGGTAATAAAAAGTTTTTAAAGTAATAAATAACATTTTTTTAATTAGCAATAAAAAATATTTCAAAAAAGGTAATAAACAATTTACTTTGTATAAGCAATAATAAAATATGTTTTAAGTAATTTAATACACAACTTACTTGATGTAATTTAATTTTTTCAGCTAGTTTTACTTATGGGAATTTTTATTTGAAAAATTAGCTGATTTATTTAAGTAATAAACTGTTCTACCATGATGATCACTTGAATCAGGTACAGTAACTGTAAATAAAATAATAACTGCATAAAGTAGCATTTCAGGTACAACCTATTTGCCTGTATTACAGATGAGTTTTTTGTTTGTAAGAAATAAATCAACTATTTTTTCAAATAAAAATTCCCCCAAGTGTAACTAGTGTAAATGTATGAATACAACTGATGATAACGACTTCAATTTGGTAAACTAATATTTTTATGGTGAAAAGTTGTGATTAACTTAAAAATCTTTAGATAACTTTAAACTTTAGACAATCTTAAACTAAAATTATTACACACACACTTATTGAATGCGTAGCACTAAAATTACTTATTATTAAAATGTCATGTGTTTGTGAAATTTTAAAGTACTGTAGATAAGCGTTTTTTTTATGTAGTGAAAAAGTTGAGAAATGTGCACAACATTGATTTTGTAAATTTCTCACTAACCTCATTCTTTTTGCTCAGTAAATTTGCAACTAAAGTAACATACAGGTAAAGTTTGATCATTATAACAAGATGTGCATGTTTCTAAGCAGATACAGAATTAAAAATATTCATCAAGTCCCTAAATACTTTTCAGAATAAACAAACTATGATATTTGTCAACTTTAAAAATAATTTCACAGCTTCTGTGGTTATTTCTACAAGCAATAAAGGATTACTTCAGTTTAAACAGTTTGTCCTTTATTGAATATGAAAACAGTCACACTCGACAAGCATTGTGCGCAAACTATTAACCATTTACAAGAACCAATGGAACATTTGGAAATATTTTGTTTTCTAATTACTTAAACTTTCAAAACAGATGTCTTCTTGGTCACCCTGGTAAGAGTACATCATCAGTCAAAAGTCCTCCACCTCAGTACAGAGTAGTAGTGAGTGGAGTAATGTTGTACTGTATGATGAAAGAACAGATAGAGCAATAGGTTTGCCAACAGTGATTTATTAAAAGACAAATCACTATTGGAAAATCCTAAACTATTTTAAAATTACCTAATCACTGAATTATCTTTACATATACTAGTATAAATATAAATTAGCTATAAAAAAAGTGCATTCGCTTAAATCCACCCTGTACAATCTAAAAGAAACATTAAATAAAACAAGCTGGACGATTTATAGAAACATAACTCGATAAAATCTTATTCTACAATAAAAAATAAATAGTTTATCATTTTGGCACTTCAGCTAGTCCTTTGTTACTTTATCAGATTAAAATTATTTTAAAACATATTTTATATAAAACATATAGAGAAACAAAACAGCAAATTTGAACAATTTAAAAAAACAAAGTTGCCTAGCTCAGTCTATCAGTTACTACATCTATAAAATAGGAATATATATTGTTTTTTCATCAATAATTTGAAATAATTCTATATGTGACATTTGTTACTTAGGAACTAGGAAATATTTTTTTACTGGCTATAATAATCACCTGAATTTTGTATCATTTTTTCTTGTACGAGTATCAATCACCCTTAATATATTGACTAAGTTAGATGGTTAATCCTATTTGGTAGAGCTTTTCAGGGATCTTATTGTATAAATATTTTATATAAAACAAGTCGAAGCACTGTATTGGCAATAGAAATTATGAGAATTTGATATAAATATAAATAAGAAATTCTTTGAAGTAATTGCACTGGTGGATATAGCATGAATTATAGGTAACATAAATGTGGTATATCTTATATTGGAATGGACAACAAAAAAGCGGAACCAGACTTTTTTGGTTGACAAAATGGAACAAGAAGAATTAGATATTGCAAATTTAGATCTAACCCTCCAGAAATGGTTAATGATCCTAAAAGAAATGGAGAAATTTGTGGTTGACTGATATTCATAACCAGTGGTATCTTTGTTTTTTCCTTGTGACAACATTATTTTATAAACATTGACATAGGTAAGTCAATATATTCAACCCCAAATAGTAGGACTTCTCGTTCTTACCACGAGACTACTGTGGACAGGTTAGATTTGGTGTTGTAAAGATATTAGAGGGCTATAATGTATTACGTAAACATTGTCAAGGTAGAAGATTGTGTGACTGATTGCCTTAGAATTTTGTCAGGCTGTAGCTGAGGTGGACTGATTTATAGCCAAATAAGTACTGTACCTACGCATCAGAAATAATACGACCACTGAAACAAAACCCTAAATGATTTACTTAACCTTTTTAGTATCATTATAATATTTTAACAGTTTTGTACAAAATATCTTTTCTTTGATTATTGTCTTACAAAATGACAATAATTATATACTGAATTTTTATAAGAAGACACATTTGTTTAACAATTATTTTAGTAACAAAGATCAGTAACATTTTGTACTTGTTGTTTTGGCAAGTGATGTGCTAATTTATATTATTTTTTAACAAAGCATTCAACTGTTTAAATATGTCAATACACTAGCTTATATAACTGCCATTAATTCCTTCAGTAAAAGGCAGGACATGACTCCTGTGCAGACGAGATGCATGGGTTGTCCTGGCTTAAACATTCGAAAATGTAATTCACACCGCCATTGTTGTCCCAGTACTGGGTGCCTCGTGCCTGGAAACGTACAGCAAATTCCAACCGCTGACCGATGGCCAATGTATGTGCGTACATTAGGAAAGAAAACTTATCAGAGAAGCCATCGCAAGAGTTGGGCACGTACTTAGCCTGCAAGTCAGCAAAGTTCTTCCAACTGTTGAGGGTGTAACGGATGTGTACGCTCTTATGATAGTCTATGTTTTTCACGCGAACCGTTCCAGTTATCGCCAGCAGTGAAGGGTCTGAAACAACAGCGTTCTCCAAGCACACATTTAACTGGTGAAGTTTGTCAAGGAAATTTGGATGACCTCCTGGTTGCTGGAACAACGGTATGACGACACGTTGTTTGCATTCAATTGGCTGGGAAACTCTTGTGAATGGTTCAACAGGCTGTAAAGATGATTCGACACCACAGAGATCTTCATAGGCGGATTTTGGTATGGTAGGTATTTCGTCCATGAATGTCTTCACATCAGCTAAATCCAAGCCTAGCACATCTGCAAACCTGACGATCTTTTTTCTGCCAGGTGTTCCAGGTGGAGTTTTCCCACTTTTTAATGATGAACATCTTCTAAACCTTAATCGTCTAGTCTCTATATCTTCTTCTTCTTCTTCTTCTTTTTCAACATGTTTTGCCGATTTACTTGTTTCCGGTGTTTCTAAAATGTTAATCTCCGGATGCTTAGCTTCACTCGAAGAATCTTTCTGTTTGCCTTCCAGTTTTAATTCTTTATGTATGACCTGCAATAAATCTGACAATGACAGTTTTTCTTCATCCACTTCAGGTTCGTTCACTGTTTTTATGTGCTCATCTAATGATTTACTTTCGATAGTGTGGTTAATGTTGAGAAAATCGTCAGGCTCATCAGTATGTGAAAAATTTACAAATGTTACAATATCTTGCACCTTTTCTATTCGGGTCTCATTCTCTTCTTCAGTGCACTTTGCTTTCAAATTATTTATTTCATCTTCACTTACCAGTTCCAGTTCCGTATCTTGACAACCGTTACAATTAATCACAATCTGAGTATCTTTTAATTTTGAACAACTTTCACAGATCGAATTCGATAGTTCAGCATCTGAATAAGTCTTTTCAAATCCGTTCAGCTGTGTATCCAGTAAGTTTGTACATCTGAAGTTTCTGAGGGTGCTGGAAGGGATCGGTCGTGGTAAGGACAGTGATCTACACTGACATGTGTCTTCAACTTGTGACAACTCTTCAGATCTATCGATAATGTCCGAGTCAACCGTATCAAAAAACTGATCATCAGCTGAATCAAGCCTAGTCAACTGTTCGTTGATGTGATTGGCATGCGTGTACTCTGGTTCCGTTATTTCTTCTTCCGGGCTGGTGATGTTGGAATCAATCTCAAAAAATGTTTCTGTTTCTGATGAAGAGCTAAGACTGGGTAATTCAGCTGCTGATGTCCAAGTTCCATCTTCACTTTCACTCAAGGAACGTAATCGGCTCTGGAGGTGTCGAGCAAAGTTCTCAGCGCGACTCTTAAGCATCGACTTCGGCCCACCACCTTCTGTGCTCATCTGGCTGGGCTTGCGACCCTGCACACAAACAATCATCTTCAATAAAACTAACAAATAGAATGGAATCTTTTGTCTATTATGTGCAATAAAATATCAAATCACAATAAGCAGCTGTCAGGTTTTATTTTTGAAATGTCCATGTAGTTTGAAAATTTAAACTCATAATATATATATACACAAAATTTAATGTCGACTTAAGAGTACACTCTACTTACATGTAAGATAACCTCATTATATATATATATATATATTTATTGGCTTTAAATTTATTTTTGAATACTGTGAAAATATGTTTGCTTTTGCTGATGACACTGTTGTTTTATCTTTTAATAATACTTAGGCTCTAGCTGAAATCAATATGAACCAAAAATTTCTGAAACTTAAAGACTGGTTTACAAGTAACAAATTAACTTTGAATGTAAATAAAATAGAACATATGACATTTGGTTGTTATGCTGATAACACTTTGTACAAAAATAACAATAAATAATACTCCTATTAAAAGATTTTGGTATATATATATTACCAAATATCTAGGTATTTTCATGTATTATAATTTAAAGTGTAATATTCGTATACAACATGTAATAAAAAGAGCTAGATACTTCTTATACTAAGCCTGTAAATTGCATTACCTACCTACTAAAGTTTTAGAAACTACCTGTTATGCATATGTGTACAGTTTTATTAACTACTAGCTGTTTCCCTAGAAACTATCTGTTATGCATATGTGTACAGTTTTATTAACTACTAGCTGTTTCCCATTGCGGCTTTGCCCAAAGTTATAATATTTCAGTAATAAAATTTATAGTCGATTTTCAAAATCAGAATAGGTTACACTTGTCACAAAACTAAATATTAGTTTTTAAACTTAAATAATTAAGTTGGACTGAGTAAGTAGTATAATGGTTTTAAAATAATTTAAACATTATTATTCACACCTACCAATATATAATAAACATATAAAACGTCACTGTTACTACTAAATAACAGTGAATACTATTAAATTCACTTGAATACTAAATAATTAATTTGGACTGGGTAAGTAGTATGATGGAGTTTAAAATAATTTCAACATTTATTATTCACACCTACCAATATATAATAAATGGATAAAACGTCACTGTTATAGAATTAACAATTGAATACTAAATAATTATGTTTAATTTAAACATTTATTAATTACACCTACCAACAGCCTATATAATAAATGTATAAAATGTTACTGTTATACAATTAACACTTGTCACAAAACTAAATACTAAATAATTAAGTTGGACTGGGTAAGTAGTACAATGGTGTTTAAAATAATTTAAATATTTAATATTCACTCCTACCAATACCAGTTATATATAATAAATGTATAAAACATCACTGTTGTACAGTTAACACATGCCACAAAACTAAATACTACATAATTAAGTAGGACTGGATAAGTAATATAAAGGCGGTTTTTAAAACGGAAATAGGCCTATGTTTATCTCAGGTACCTAAACCATGTTCATATCAAATTTCATCCCAATTGGTCCAGTAGTTAAAGCATGATTGAATAACAAGTAAACAAACAAACTTTCAGAAATATAATATGCTTAAGATGGTCTAATTATTTGGGGTGGTGTATATATATCGGAACTTAAACGGCTTGTAAATCTACAAAATAAATTTATTAAGTTATTAAATAACAGTAATATTCCAGCTTTCAAAGAGCTGTATGCAGCCAAGTGTGATATGTTCCACTATAAATACTTAAGTACTACTTTTTGTGATTCTAACAGCAGATCAAGAAATAAAAGACATTGCATATCATGAACATAAAAAAAACCATATATACACTGCAATAAAATATTTTAATTTATTACCAAATAATCTAAAAGATCTAAAAGTATCTGACAAAACAAAAAAGAAAAATATTTTGAAATACTTTAAGTATAATCTATAAGCAAACCATGAATACATTTAAACTGTGAACTAGGCGTTTATTATAGTGTACAATTTTTTGTTTTCTGTTTTCTTGCCGCCTCGGTGGCCTAATTGATAGCGTACTAGGCTTTCATCCCGAGGACCCGGGTTCGATTCCCGGCCAGGGCTTGGCATTTTCATATGCAATAAATCATCCCATTGTCTGCATTAGCCCAAGTGTGCACAATAGTCGGACATTAAAAAGAAAAAAAAATCTGTATTATTAAGTTTTTTTATCTAATTCTTAGTTTTTAAGCTATGACTTCTGAGCACAGAGAGGTATTACCTCTCTCTTCAGGATTTATGTAACTCCTTATGGAGAAATATGTACATATAAAGCCAATAAATAAATATATACATATTTCTCTATAAGGAGTTACATATATCCTGAACAGAGAGGAAGTGCCTCTTTATGCTCAGGAGCCATTGTTTAAAAAACATGAATCAAACACTAAAACTTAAGAAAAAAGAAAACAAAAGACTTGTATACATGTACACTATAGTAAACGCCTGGTTCAATATTTAAATGTGTTCATGGTTTGTTTATAGATTATACTTAAAGTATTTCAAAATTATTTTCTTTTTTGTCTTGTCAGACACTTTAGATCAATCAGTAATAAATTAAAATATTTTGTCAGTATATATATACAATTTTTTGCATATATATATAAAACCAGTACATAGTAGTTTACAAACATAACATAAAAATCATAAACCCTACAGAGGGAAATCCCTGTACACAGGCTGTTTGTAAATAAAATATAAGCTTAAAACTAGAAAATTACAAAAATAACTTAAAATTTAAAGCTATAAAAGTAAAACAATATTGGCATTGCCATTGAAATAAACGAACAGGTAAGTTGCTTTTACAAACAATTGCAGAAATACATAAATAAATATTGTTTATAATTATATGTAAATATATGATAATATAAATAATTCAACTATTTACAACCCAATTTAATAAAATAATTTCTTTGCTTTTGCCCTTTGCGCTAATGATTTGAGATCATTTAGTAATAAGCTGGAAGTTTTAATAGCCTTGATAAAACTGTTTTTGTCACCACTACTTTGAGAATTTTTGGCGAAATTATAAGTTTATTCGTAGTTCTAACTGGATTGTATATACTTGAGACTAAGAACTGGATAATTATAATGCAAGGATTCTATTGTAAATAACTGCAATATACAGTTTTCTCTCATTTGTAAAAAGATTATAACTTAAAAAATCATAATATCTTATGTTGGACTGTTTGTAGTAAATTTAGGTTAATTGTTGAAAGCTTCACCCCCACACAATATTGCCATGAGCAATAATGCTATATAATAATAATGCAATATTAAAAAGCGTATATTACGTGGGAAAAACGTAATATACAATCTATATACGATTTATAATATATTATAACTCATAGTGTCCTTCAGTTTATAAAAAAACATATGTGAGGTACTTAGTTTTTTTATTATGTATTGAATAAATGTGATCCCATTTTTGGTCTGAAATCGAAAAAGATACTAAGGAATTTACATTCTTCAACTTGTACTTCAGTATTATTAATACAAATGTTAATATTTTTGGGTGCACTATCGGAATAATTTGCAAATGTGATAAACTTTCTTATCCACATTCAGAGACAGCTGTTGAGAGCCAACCACTCGGCTATCAGCTAATATTTTCTTCACTTTGACCTGAGCTTTTAGCCAGAAATAGCAGCTGTGTCATTAGCATACACTAAGACTGTGTCTGTAGGTAAACTTTCTTATCCACATTCAGAGACAGCTGTTGAGAGCCAACCACTCGGTTATCAGCTAATATTTTCTTCACTTTGACCTAAGCTTTTAGCCAGAAATAGCAGCTGTGTCATTAGCATACACTAAGACTGTGTCTGTAGATAAACTTTCTTATCCACATTCAGAGACAGCTGTTGAGAGCCAACCACTCGGCTATCAGCTAATATTTTCTTCACTTTGACCTGAGCTTTTAGCCAGAAATAGCAGCTGTGTCATTAGCATACACTAAGACTGTGTCTGTAGATAAACTTTCTTATCCACATTCAGAGACAGCTGTTGAGAGCCAACCACTCGGCTATCAGCTAATATTTTCTTCACTTTGACCTGAGCTTTTAGCCAGAAATAGCAGCTGTATCATTAGCATACACTAAGACTGTGTCTGTAGGTAAACTTTCTTATCCACATTCAGAGACAGCTGTTGAGAGCCAACCACTCGGCTATCAGCTAATATTTTCTTCACTTTGACCTGAGCTTTTAGCCAGAAATAGCAGCTGTGTCATTAGCATACACTAAGACTGTGTCTGTAGATAAACTTTCTTATCCACATTCAGAGACAGCTGTTGAGAGCCAACCACTCGGCTATCAGCTAATATTTTCTTCACTTTGACCTGAGCTTTTAGCCAGAAATAGCAGCTGTGTCATTAGCATACACTAAGACTGTGTCTGTAGATAAACTTTCTTATCCACATTCAGAGACAGCTGTTGAGAGCCAACCACTCGGCTATCAGCTAATATTTTCTTCACTTTGACCTGAGCTTTTAGCCAGAAATAGCAGCTGTGTCATTAGCATACACTAAGACTGTGTCTGTAGATAAACTTTCTTATCCACATTCAGAGACAGCTGTTGAGAGCCAACCACTCGGTTATCAGCTAATATTTTCTTCACTTTGACCTGAGCTTTTAGCCAGAAATAGCAGCTGTGTCATTAGCATACACTAAGACTGTGTCTGTAGATAAACTTTCTTATCCACATTCAGAGACAGCTGTTGAGAGCCAACCACTCGGCTATCAGCTAATATTTTCTTCACTTTGACCTAAGCTTTTAGCCAGAAATAGCAGCTGTGTCATTAGCATACACTAAGACTGTGTCTGTAGGTAAACTTTCAAGTAAATCATTTATGTATAAGATGAACAAAGGGTCCCAGGATGGTTCCTTGTGGCACCTCCATAGTTACTGTTATTCACATATTCACTAAAATTATCTTTAATTTTTACATATTGTTTTACATTTGTTAGATAAATGTACATTAAGTCATATGCATAGTTTGTCTAATAGTATCAAAGGCCTTTGCAAGATCTAGGAAAGTAACGATGATAGGCTGACTTGTATCCAGGTTATTATAAATTATATTAGTAATGTCATTACTAATGTCATCTTTAGTCTCAATGTTTTTAATATAACCAAACTGTTTGCCAGAGAGTATTTTACATCTTTTAATAAAATTATATATTCTACTATGAATAATTTTTTCAAGCATTTTGGCAATATTTTAGATCAAAGAAATCAGTATATAGTTTGATCCTATGTGTTTACTTATGTATGGGGACAATTTCAGCAGTTTTTAAAGCATCAGGCCAAACAGATATTCTCATCGACAATGTAGCTAAGATAGATACGACATAAATACTGCGAGATAGATTGCAAGACCCTAGTGCTAATATTACCTACACCATTTTTATGCTATGTTGAACCCTTGCAATTTCAGTGGGTGTAGTTGGAATAATAAAAATAGATTTTGGAGTTCATAAGTGGCATTTTGGTAGTTCTATTTGTAGGGGTAACTTAATGTTCATATAAGAGGCTATCTTATTATCATTAGTAAACTTTTTACCATCACCTGCAATAATATATTTTATGCTATTATTCTTTCTACATTTTTTATTTAATTTACTGTTAATAAAGTCCCAAAGCTTTCTACTGTCATTACCACATCTTTCAATCATATTGGAATCATGTACATGAAGTATATGTAGGGTCTATATGTATATATTTCTGTATCCATTTTTTTGTGATCTTCTTTCCTTATTTTATTATTAATTATGGTCTTTAATTTATTTGGTATTTTATGAAAGAGGAGCATTGTTGCAGTATAGCTTTATTTTTTTTCATCTTTGTGGAATTGAAGGCTTTTATAACATATTATGATTTTACATTCCATTTTTTTTTCTGAAAAGTTATCATAATGATATAAAATAGCTTTAAGAGCATATTGTTGTTCTGTGTTACAGGGGCGATTATTATATACAACTTTTTTTTAATTAATTGTCTTTATTAATTTGTCTTGCGCTCTTTGAATTAATGTTATTTGTCTTGCGTATGCACCACCCCAAGCTATTTATACCATAATGCCTACTAAGAGTGTAAGTATAAGGTAAAGGAAATATTGTTTTAATCAAGTCAGCTTGTAGAGAACTGTTTAATTGCATGTTTTCAATGTCAGGCTCATTAATAGATCGACAATGTCAAGTATTTTGGACAATGTCCACGGTTCAATAGTGAACTTGACGCAGGTATGTTGTGTATTTTGTTCCTGACTTTTAACACGGCTCCAATCAAAATAAAGGATGTTCATCTCATAAACATGTCCTATGTTTACAACGTCCGCACAAAATTACTGCTCCAAAAAAGTTCTGTTTGGCTCTGTAAAAAAAAATTTGGAAATCGGCTTCATTCTCGAAGTTAGTTTATCATACTTTGTTAACTTATGGCCATATAAATGAAGGTTTTTAATTGAAGTACACTGGTAAAAAAATTCATTAAAGCCGTGTTTAAGTAATTCCTCTTTCATAACTGTTAAAACGTGATTAGCCCTTACGTACGTACATACACAGATAGCTTCTATCAATAAATAACCATAATAACGGAACAGACAGAAATCAAAGCAGCCTACTGTTTGTAAACCTGTTCTAATGTTAATTAAGGCTACTGAGTCAGCGGTCATCCTGTATTTGTTTAGGTTATCTGTTATCAGTTGAAAAACGTTTAACTTCCTGATAGGAATAGCAATGGGTAAAGCTTTATGCAAGTACGCTGCAATCGGGACTAAGCGGGTGAGCGAGATATTTCTTGCCGTAATCCGTTACAAAAACAGGTCAATGGCGTGCTTTTTTTTAGGTTGAACATTTCTTTCGACCTTATCATTTTGGTTATTTGGTCTTTCAGATTTTCACTGATCTGTTTCTGAATCGGAATTTCTAAGGTCCACAGGCAAAAGGTAAGGATAAATTCGCGTGTGTCTGTCTGTCGGTACCTCTGTACCTCTTTGAAACTAGAAGCTACACTGATTCCAGAAACATAATAGCTTTTGCAAATAAAGAGTACATATACAGCCGCCAGGCCTCTTCTGACATGTAAGGTCGGAAGTTTGCATCAAAACAAGACATCGTTTTTTAGAACTCTTCTATACTTTTGTATTTATGAACATCAACACAAGCGTGTTTTTAAAAAGATTACCAACAACTTTACAATGTTTATTTTACGCCGCCCGACCTTTTGCAGCGTGCTCAAAAGTAAATAGAATGCGAATCGAAATTCATTTTAATGTCTGGGCATCAAAAGAAGCACTTACATCATATCCTACAAACACACGCCTGAAAACTGTGTGATTTGTATATAAACTTTTATAAACTTGACCGACACGGAAATCAGCTGATCCATTCTTGATGATATGCAGCTTGTATTTGAAACAAGACGTGAAACTATGGACATATTGAAACTGAGGGCAGTTACGTGCTTAACCATTTTTTGAAAGAGCGGCACATTTAGCACTCATCGTGTAAATCTATTTGTTAGAATTAACAACGACTTTTTAAAGGACTGCTATACTTTTGAAACACACCTCCATGAAGCAGGGCTGCAATCGGTGATAAGGCTTATCATTGTTTTACTAAAATAATCATACTAATTTAAAAATGACGGATATTAAAAATTTTTAGCATGGAATGTCTGTTAATTTAACAAAATATTTACGACACAAAACTATTTATTTTTTTTACGACAAACAGAACGGTTTTATTCTTTTTTTTTTAATTTAAAGGGTAACTGACTGAACAACTGACTATACATACGTTATTAATGGTTATTACGTTAAACGAATAAAGTCTCAGTTATCCTTTAAGTTATAGAAACAACCATTTTACTTGTCATTAAAAATTGATTTTTTTTTGTAACATTAACGAACTTTATGATATCCGACGTTAAAAAGATTAAACAGCCGCCATTTTGAAATTAGTAGAGGAAATATTTCATAACACGAAGTAGCACGAGGAATTTAAACTGAATCCCATTTCACTTTGTAAAGATATGAGTTTTTGGTTAGAAACACAATGTGGGGGCTGAGCAGGAGACTAAGAGTTTTAGGAAGTACACGTACATAAACTTTTTCATTGGTTTTGACGTGAGGAATAAAGTCCTAAGTTGTTGAACACTCTGTATAATCCTGCGAGTCCTGTATGTATGCGGGAAATAAGAGCACCGCATCCGTTCACAGTCCATCAGGCGAAGAGCGCGACATGCTTGTGGCCCGTGGCGAACATGTGACCGGGGCGGGTCAAACAGTTCTTTCAAAACAACCGGAGGCGCGGATCAGAGGTCGCGCTATTGTACAGTACACACAATCTAGCAACAATAATTGTCCTATAGCCTATGATGTTTACCGTTGGACTTGCCTGAATAAACGTACTGACCGATTGTTTTAAAATTCGACAAAAACGTTCCAAGGAACGTATAAAGCCTGAACAACGTACCGGTGCTTGTAAAATTGTTTCATTTGTTTCCGTTTCAAGATGGCGGCCTTTAATTTAACGATGACGAGCGCTAAAAATGTACTGGCTTTTACTTGTAATAAATACAGTTTGAAAGGCTTCCAATCGTAGCCTAATTCTGATCGCCTCGCGAAGGAAAAGTGTACAGTCTACAATAAAGCTGGTCCAGTAACATTTTTCTTAAATATTACGGTTACCGGTTAACTGTCGGAAGTCCCACACTGAGTAAAATAAACAAATATGGGGTCACAAGAGCTGTTCGGATACAATCGGCCTAGATCCGATCAAGAAATGAGCACGATTGTTCAGTCACGTGTTCTCACCAGACACGCATTGATCACATGGTGGGATTAGCTGACGTGACGGAAACGAATTTCCCAAAATATATCTCTATCATTCCCTTTAAAGAAAAAAAAACCCCAAAAAAAAAACGCAAAATAATCTGTACACATTTAGTGTTAAACATTCAAATTACACTGACATGAACCCTGACCCGCCGTCAAATTGTTTAACTTTTAAATTTCAAAGGATTTTGAAAATTCAAAAAGTTAATTTATATTGATGTTAATGCAGATTGCGACGGTGAAACCAGATTTTTTTAAAACTGCAAGGCAAAAGTGTCATGATTTTTTAAATAAACGGAATGGTGTCATTTTTAAACTTTCAAACGTATTTTACTGGGTTACGAACTTTACAAAGCTATCGAAATCGATTTTTGCTGCAAGTTCGAACCGCACGCTCGCGCGCAGGCACCACACACACACACACACACACACACACGCACACACACACACAAATTTTCAACAAAACTTCAAAAAGTGACGTAAGTCATGGTATCGGGTCTGGGGTCTTACAATGATGGCCGCTCCAACAGCTCACAATGGAATTCGTTATTGTACACAAATAGGCTATACTGTAACAACAGCTACTACGCAGGGCGCAAAATTCAAAATGTATACGGCTGTGTACTAAAATTGCCTATGCCGCCCTTGGCTCCGGAGTCTATGCTCCCTCACTATAATACCGTATTAATTTCAATACAAATACTTTTAATAGTTGACTTGCGTTAGTACATTTTAAGAAAATTACGCCCACTTTAATAGAGACAGAACTTTCTGAGGCAAATGTGGTTCGGTAACTCTTGTCAGGTTTATTTCAGCAGTAAATTTCTTTTATTGCATCGAATCTTCGTCAGGCCTACTTCCCGGTTAAGAATGGATACACAATTGAAAGTCAGAAAAACTTATGTATTCCCCCCCCCCCTATACTCGGTCCTTGCCTTCCACATATTTACATACTATCAGCTAAATATCTTGCTTTCTTTAATTTCCTCTCCGAATACAATCAGCTGTAGCACAAACACAAGTGATGTATTGTTATTATTATGAATCTATGTATTTATCTGTTACAGCCCGAATAACATCTTGTTCAGTGCGGCGTGTTGTACGCAATGCTTTAAGTTGTCATATGTCATTACGCCGGGCGGACTAGGCATTCAAAATCTAACCTATTATTTTTAATATATGTGCAGCCACTGATAGCGTAACGGTGCTGAGATAAATGAAGCGGCGTAGCTTCGACTCTGTCTAGGTTCGGTTCTGAAACTGATTCCACCACGCTGACCATGCCTCCAAACTTATTATTTCTTGTTATCTAGGTTATCGTTGACTAGGTTTTTAAACTTGGCATAGCAATTTCCTGGAATCTGTTCCAGCAGGACTAAATATTTAAACTGACTGAACTCTTCTTCGGGTCGCCGTTCATCTTTATTCCGTTCAGCTCCGCATTTGGTAATCGCCGGCCTTATACTGATGTCAGTTCTCCAGATATACAAATATATGCATATTACTCGTATAAGGAATATTGTTGCTTCTGTATTGTTGTTGACTGCTCTATTTGATGCAAATAATACAACGATTAACTAAACGGAAATTTGTTTAAATTCTGCCGCTCTAAGCTGTATGTAACACGGGGGTTCAGGCCTTGCATCACTATACAGTGCTCCTGGAACTTGGCCAAAGTGCTCTACTTCAGAACTTTGCACAGACTTTCTCATGTAAGTGTGGCCCAAAAAGCGAACAAACATTCGACAAATCTGTTTCATCAGACTTTAATTATATACACTGAGTTATAAACAAACGCCCTAGCCATACTTCCGTGTGTAATTATTTATGGATTACCGCTAGTTCTTTTTGACAAAGTTTGTAATTTCAGTCGCCATGTTAAAATTAACTTACGACAATTGTAAATGCTATAATATTGTACGAGCTATCTTTGTATGTAAGTCCTTTTTTTATTTTTAGTATAAAAACGCAAATAAGAAGGCTTGCTCGACACTGTATTGCTGAGGTTAGCTTGCCGCGCAGGTCAAATCAAGGGGACATTTTGATAGTTATTTTCAAGTTCGTTTTTGTTAAAAAAATCTTGAAAATTAAAAAAACATATTTTTCAGAACAGGTCTAACAATATCGATCAAAATATGCTTCGTTAACAAAGTCTGGTTCGGTGCAAATCAGAATTTATTCAAACACCGTCAAGCCGTGTTTCTGGTTTTTGTCGAACAAAAATGTTTAAATTTCAAATTTGTTATACTTATTGTCGATTTTTGTTAAGAGCCACTTGTATGATGTTAGACCAATTTTCCGGGGTTAACAGAGAACCAGGTATTTTTAGGAAAAGAATGTGCAAACAAGCAACTCCAAAAAGTCACGGCCTACTTACAAAAAATAGTGTTAAGAGGGAATTTTCGTCCGACGTGATAGGAAGAGCATAGAACTGTTGCAAATTTGGCAACGATTATAGACTACAGTATCCCGCAGTGCGCGAAACTCAGCTGACGCAGTTATTTATAGAAGCGGCAATAAACGTGTCAGCGGGTGGGTCAGCAAAAGTAACCGGGAAAGGTTACACCAATACACTCACAGACCGAGGCGGGACACTCAACTGTCTCGCTGACACGATAAAAAGCGAATTTCCAAACATAATATGTTAACCTTAACCCTTTTTTGTATCTCATTTCAGCATTGTGATCTGAGTTTATTGGTATTTTTAAACTTAACTAAAATGAATTCTGAACGCTGTCAAATTTGATCTTTTTAATTTCAACAAATTTTAAAAAGTCAAAATGATAATTTACATCACAAATCAGATTAAATAAAATTCAAGACAAAATCGTCGCCATTTTGAAACCGATTTTGCTGGGTAACGAGCTATTACCAAAAAATCGATTTTTGTTTCAAATTTGAATCTAATGAAAAAATAAATAAGTATTTTCCAGGATTTCTCTACATTTTATGTATTTTTGTAACCTAAAACAAAAGAGTATTTTGAAAAATTCACCGCCTCTTGCCTTTTGCAGTGCGGGTTAAAAGTAAGTAGAATACGATTCAGAAGTAATTTTCATATTTGAGAGCTTCCAGTACGTCTGAGAAGAACACGCATCGTTCTTGAAAGCGGTGCAGTGGTATCCCACCGCGTCGCGACAGGCAAGTGTTAGCGGTTTTACTATCATTATAAAGTTTCCCAAAAGATCGCGACTCACAGACTGGGAACAACTGGTTCGACGCTAGAGTTAATATAAAATAAAAAACGTACGCATTCTGTAACTTTTTGCACTTTACAGGCACCGTTTTGCCTTTAATTTCCTTAAAGACAAGCAATGATGAGGCTGTAACTTGGGCATGTCTAAATATGCTCTCCCTCCCTCTCGGTACTCTTACATTTTTCCAGGTATCGCGCTTCTGCATAGCTGACGTGATGGAAGCTAATTTCTAAACACTATTTTTTATTTTACCCTTTTTTGAAATTTTTAATTCACTAGTATTAAAACATGCGTAGGGCCTATTAGTGTTTTAAACTTTTAAAATACACTGAAACTTCGAAATTGAACCCTGACCGTTGTCGAAAATGCTGTTTATTATTTTCAACGGATTTTTAAAATTCAGAATGCTAATTTATGCACTATTTAACGCTTAATACGACAGCAGAAGTTACATTAGAAAAACAATTTACATCAAAAAATTATTAAATTTTGAAGATTAGAAATATCTGCCATTTGAAACAGCTAAACGGATGTGCGGACGTTTTGAAGGGAACTTACCTCATCTTGAAAACATGCGCATAAATGTTGCCGGTATTGGACACGAACTCTGCGACAGATCCGACTTGAACTACCAGCGAAGCAGCCAGCATCGCTGGACAGGCGCAAGACAAAACTTGGTGTTATCTGTATTTACTTTAGATTAGATTACATTAGTGCACATCGCTGGAGACCAATGAAGTTTTGGTTGAACTCATTTTAATGGACCAGGTTTGATTTATTTTTTAAAAAGAATTTCTATCGGAAAACGAACTACTGGAGTGGCCATCACAGCAAAACCCAAATCCGGAACTTTTTAACAGTCAAAAACTTAAGAAAGTAAAATATTTTAAAATAAAAATGCCCCGCCTTAATGTTTTACTACATATACTAGCATAACCCGTCGCTGCTTCGTACACGAAACTTAAACTGTTTCAGTAATGTAATAATTTAGAAACATAAAAAATATATTAATAAAAGCGTGATCATCTAAACTCATGATTATTTTACAGTGAATATGAAAAAATATTATTACATGAATATGTTGTTTTATTGTTTTCAAACGTGTTCCATTCGAATTTAAGAAAATCTGATGAAAATATGATTCTCTAATAAAAACACTCCTTTTTCTAGAATTATACCTCTTTTTTACATTTTTATTCTTATAGGGAATGAAATCGGAAAAATGTTGAAATATATGTTTCATTATTTGTGTTTCATAGCATATTTCTAGAATATACGATCCAAAACAAATATTTTTTAAATACAAAATTGTATATTCCTTTTTTACATTTTCTACCAATTTCAATCTCTTTAGGGGATGAGTTTGGAGAAATGGTGAAAAATGTATTTCATTACTTATATTTAAGAGTGACTATGTTACGTTTTAAGAAGGTCCAGACGAAAAACATATTTTTCCAATAAAAATTGTTGTACCTTATTTTTACCTCTTTAGGAGTTGAATACTGGAAAATTGTTTTTCAGTGCACCCCTACATGTGGTGGTAACCCTGAAAACCTCAAATCTTTAGCTATTATAGTCCCGGCTATACGTTAATTATTAAAGTTGGACTGGGTAAGTTGTTTAATGGCGTTAAAATCAAATTTTTGCGTAATCCTTTCTTAGTGTATCTTGACATTGTTATATAAAGGTACCCTGAAAATTTCAAGTCTCTAGCTGTTAATAGTCTCGGCTGTACGTTGATTAATAAAATTGGACTGGGTAAGTAGTTTAATGGGAATTAAATTAAATTTTTGTAAAATCCTATTTTAGTGCACCTTGACATTATTGTAAGAAGGTACCCTAAAAATTTAAAGTTTGTAGCTATAATAGTCTTGGCTGTACATTGATTATTAAATTTGGCTGGGTAAGTAGTTTAATGGAGTTAAAGCAAATTTTTGCAAAATCCTTCCTTAATGCACGCCTATATGGTAATATAAATTTACCCCGAAAATTTCAAGTCATTAGCTAAAATAGTTTTGGCTCTGCATTGATTATGAATCAGTCAGTCAGTCAGGACTTCTTTTATATATTAAGACTAGTGTTACCCGTCGCGGCTTCGTTCACGAAACTTAAACTGTTTCAATAATGTAATAATTTAGAAACATAAAGAAATATATTAATAAAAGCGTGATAATTTAAACTCGTGATTATTTTACAGTAAATATGAAAAAATATTATAACATGAATATGTTGTTTTATTCAAACGTGTTCCATTCGAATTTACGAAAATCAGATAAAAAATATTTTTCTCCAATACAAACATTTATACCTCTTTTATATTTTTGTCCTTTTAGGGGATGAATTGGGGGGAAATGCTAAATTACGTGTAACATAATTTGTTTTAGAATATTTTGTTTACTTTAAAAAAAAAGCCAATAAAAAATATTTTTCTCCAATACCTCTTTTTTACATTTTTAATGTTTCAGAGAATGAATTCGGAAAAATGTTTAAATATGTGTTTCATTCTTTGTGTTTCATAGCATACTTCTAGAATATTCGATCCAAAACAAATATTTTTTCATTGCAAAATTGTATACCACTTTTTTACATACCTCTTTCAATCTCTTTAGGAATTGATTTATGGGAAATGGTGAAAAATATATTTTATTACTTATATTTAAGAGCCACTATGTGACTATGTCTTGCTTGTATTTAAGAAGGTCAGACGAAAAACATATTTGCCCAATAAAAATTGTTGTACCTCATTTTTACCTCTTTAGGGGTTGAATACTGGAAAATCTTTTTTCCGTACACCCCTACATGTGGTGGTAACCCTGAAAATTTCAAATCTTTAGCTATTATAGTCTCGGCTATACGTTGATTATTAAATTGGACTGGGTAAGTAGTTTAACGACGTTAAAATCAAATTTTTGCAAAATCCTTTCTTAGTGTACCTTGACATTGTTGTAAGAAAGTACCCTGAAAATTTCAAATCTAGCTATAATAGTATTGGCAGTACATTGTTTATTAAATTTGGACTGGGTAAGTAGTTTAATGGCGTCAAAATCAAATTTTTGCAAAATTCTTTCTTAATGCATCTTAACATTGTTGTAAGAATGTACCTCGAAAAACTCAAGTCTCTAGCTATAATAGTATTGGTTGTACGTTGTTTATTAAATTTTGAATGGGAAAGTAGTTTAATTGCGTTAAAATCAAATTTTTGCAAAATCCTTTCTTAGGGTATCTTGACATTGTTGTAAGAAGGTACCCTGAAAATTTCCTAAAAAAGTCTAAAATAGCTTCAGGGAAAATTTCCCTGAAAATAGCTAAAAAAAAGTCTTTAGCTATAATAGTACTGGCTGTACGTTGTTTATTAAATTTGTAAACACTCTCTCTCTCTCTCTCTTTCTGTGTGTGTGTGTGTGTGTGTGTGTGTGTGTGTGTGTGTGTGTGTGTGTGTGTGTGTGTGTGTGTGTGTGTGTGTGTGTGTGTGTGTGTGTGTGTGTGTGTGTGTGTGTGTGTGTGTGTGTGTGTGTGTGTGTGTGTTGGCACGCTCATGTTCGCAACTTTAATAACACCTGAAATTCGTTCAACAGTTTCAAACTGGCAACTATGTAAAAAAATTGTAAGAATGTATAACTTTTTTGTTTTAATTTAAAAAATTTTTATTTTTGTATTTTTAATCTGTATTTATTATTCGTAATCAGTATTAGAAGCGGTATAAATCACCATTTTGTTTTCATGCTAATACGGCTGTCAGGGTTTATTTTCGTATTTTCAATGCAATTTCATAGTTTAAAATTGCTAATATGTACATATATACGTGCTGATTATGACAGTAAAATCCGGATTTCAAAATACAGTTAACATAAATATATTTTTGGAAATTGGCTTCTATCACGTCAGCGAGACAACTGCATGTCGCGATTACTCTACAGAATATAATTCTCATATACAAAATCGCATTTTCTCAATACCGTCTCTACCGATTTACGCCAAATTTTTGCAACTGTTGCCTATAAGTAGCGTATGACTTGCAACTTTTCCGAAATTCGAACTTCGGAGCGGCCATCATGGTAAGACTCCCGACGCAGGAACTTTAAACTTGCACCAATCGTCCAAGTTTCTTGAGGGATCATTAAATATGTTAAGGATTACAAAAATATGTTATATATATATATATATATATATATATATATATATATATATGCCTAAATATATATTACGTTTGTAATTTTGTTCCGTTCTAATTGAAACAGCATAAAAATCGATTCTGGTAGGCTAATTAGGTTGAACAAGTTCGATACTCAGGGAAATCCGATCAACAGTTACAAAATGTCGGCCATTAATAATTATTTCCCCTTAAATTAACCATCATAATCAGCGTTAAAATCAGCATAAACTATCAGTCAAGAATTATAAATTCATTGGAAATACGAAAGGGAATTTAACTTTAGTTCAAAATATTGATTTATGTAGGTTTTAACACTGAAAACATATTTTTGAAAAACGTGTTATATAAAAAATCGTTAGATATGTTGTTACTTATTGAAAATTCGCTTCAGTTATGTCAGCGAGACAGCTGCGTGCCGCGATTATATTTATGCATTAGTGTGTCTGTGTGTAGGCCAGGTGTGAGCGCAGAAATTAGCGAGATACGAGTATAGGCTATTGACGTATTGTGACATAATGATTGACACAAACTACTGCCGCCTGGTGCCAAGTTTAGGTAACTAGCTGTAACTAAAAATAACTTTTTCATTTCAACACGACAATAAACGTGTTTTACTTTATCACCGTGTGAAGTATACAGAGTGTTCCGGAACTCTGGAACCGTTTTGTACAATTAATCAACTTTTGTCAACATTCTCGCCTCAGTCATTTTGGGTTTTCTTCGGGAAAAAATGAAAGAAAAGCGGAGATAGTGGAAACAGTGACTATAACCTTGGATATAATAACCATACTTTAATAATATGCAAGGTCAAATTTGTAAACAATATTTTGCTAAGGCGTGGAAAGGTGGCTGAAGGCTTATTTTAAAAGTCGATCTCGAATTTGAAGGAAAATTGTAGATTTTTCTTACTTAAGCCCTTAGGAAAGGCTACAGGGGGGGGGGAAGTTTACAAAAGAAATGAGTGGTAATGTAAACCGCTGTTTTAATGTCGATAGTCTGTTTTTGTATTTGTTTACGTTAAATAAAGTCGAACACTGCAAGTAAATATATGTGTACATCCATTGTCGTTACGGTTTTCTGTACCAAACATTTTGTTTGCGTCTGCAATTCACAAAGGTCAGGCTGCTGGGTTGGCATGCGACGTGACCAAATATTTATAGAAGCAAATTTTTACTTCCCGCACAACGTTACTTAATTACTTTCCCGCTGTAACACTGTAACACTTTCCGTATACTGTAAACACGCACCGGCTGAGCACAAAGAAAAGGTATTAAGCTTTCATTATTGTAATATCCCGACAAGCCCCGAATATTATAGAGCAACCGCAGCGTAAAAACAGTGGTTTTGGAAACGGCGTTTTCTTGGCGGAATAGATTTTTTTTGAACAGTTCATTTTTGTCCGTACATAGAAAATATCACGAGACGAGTGCAAAATGAATCTACTAAATTTAAATCAATATCCGTTTTTTGGTCGCTGAGCTGAGTCAGTAACAGATTCCAAAAGTCATCATAACAGAACGAAGTCAATCAAATACAAACAATTGCAAATTAGCCAATAAACCTCAACGTTTATTTGCGTGGGGTGCATTAATGACAGCAAATCACAAGAACGACGTTACAAGCTTAAAATTACTGTGACTACCGTATAAGGTACAACCACCATACAGATAAAGATAAGGGATAAAGTAAAATGTTAAGTACACAAAATGTAAGAATCTAAACAAATATAAGATATAAAGTAAATGTTAAGTGCACAAAATGTAAGGATATAAACAAATATAAGATATAAAGTAAATGTTAAGTGCACAAAACATAAAAATGTAAACGAAATAAAGCAATTAATCTCATATAAATAAGAGATGTTAATGTACACAATAGTAGAAGATAACAATACATTTATATATATATATATATATATATATATATATATATATATATATATATATACAAAAAGCATATTGAGGCTATTATCGCCTCCCTAAGAAGTGTTAAAGTCATAAGTGTAGTTTTGTAAGTGTAAGTGTGTGTTAGATTCGGGTACCGCGAGGGACGTCTAAATCCTCTCAATAGGTGCAGCTAATCTGCATCCCCCTGCGGGGACAATACAAATAAACACTACAGTTTAATATATAATAAAACATATAGCCATATATATATATATATATATATATATATATATATATATATATATATATATATATATATATATATGTGTGTGTGTGTGTGTGTGTGTGTGTGTGTGTGTGTATACATAAAACCGTTTACTTAAAATATGACACACATATTTAGTTTATATAAAGTCTAACGTAGAGTAAATAAGATAAGTGATAAATTTAGTGAAAAGAAAACAAATATGTTCACCCCGGTGTTAAGAGACAAGACGCTAACACCGCAGTCTGTATACAAGCGTGTGTGTGTGTGTGTGTGTGTGTGTGTGTGTGTGTGTGTGTGTGTGTGTGTGTGTGTGTGTGTGTGTGTGTGTGTGTGTGTGTGTTCGAGTGTTGTTTCCTCCTAACATTTATGTAGGAAACTATTCAACTATACTATACACACACACACACACACACATATATATATATATATATATATATATATATATATATATATATATATATATATATATATATATATGTGTGTGTGTGTGTGACTACCGTAAATGGTAGCGAATATAAGTCACGTAAATGGTAGCGAAAGGCGAACATGTTAGTCTCTAGAGACATACTGTAGGTACACGTCAGCCTCGATAACACGCATTGTAATGTGCTTAAGGTAATCCATGAAGTTATTGTTTGTACGATAGCGCGGCTCATCACTGTCTCGACGAATGATTCTTTCTTCCGCATGAAATAAAACAAAAACAAACATTGTGTGTAACCCTCTACTTGTCAACCAAATATAAGACTAGTTTTCGATAAGTCTGCCCATTTATGTCGTAATCATTTTTATTTCAAAATACTTTACTTTTTAAGTCCTTAAAATTAGCATTGCAGAGCAGACTACCTCTGCCGTCCTTGTGTCCCCATCCTACAATAGTACATCGTTATACACTATATAATTCCGTAATGTTAAACTTGAAAACAATATTTTGGGAGTAAGTCGTAGAAAAATTGCCGAAGGATTATTTTAAAAGACTTGGTCTCGAATTTGAAGGAAAAATATACATTTCCTTTAATTATGCCTCTAGGAAGGGCTATAAAGGGCGGATGTTTCTATAATAAATGAACGGTAACGTTCAGCTGTGAATTTGAATAACAGCTATTTCATGTGTGTGTGTTTTTGTGTTAGATTGTTTATTATAAAGTATTAGTTTACTTACGTATTTTCTGTGGTTAGGGTTGGAAATTTTTTTATTTTTTATTTTTAATCGTTCCAGAAAATTTAAGGGAATTTAGAAATTATCCAGGACTACGAGTTTATATGTTAAACGAGATTCTCAATTAAAACAAAACTTATATTAGGCCTATTAATAACAAATACACACAGTCTTTGTCCTTATAAGCCACCAGTCAAGAATATTGTAAGAGAAATACTTATTTACAAAAGAAATATTTGAAATCATTATAGTGTTATAATCTTATCTTTACAATCATCACCATGTAATATACATTTTTTCGTCTTTCCGCTAAATATTTAGTTCTTCCTTCTGCACCATGTGAACTCAAAATGAAACAACAAAAAAGTTAAATAATATTACTTTGATTTCTTAGTTTCTTGCCCTAATACTATCAGCTGTAGCTCGGCTAAACGTATGATTACAATCAGCTGATGCGGGGAAGACAAACCTACACGGCTAAGTGAAGGATCTTATTCGATGTGGTGTGTTGTAGGCATTGTTGTAAGCATTCATAATCATTCTATGTTTGTAAGTTCTCGGGATATGGAATAATTATCATTTTAAAATACAGGGAATATTTTTACGCATTACGCATTTAAAGAAAAAGTATGGACTGTTTTTCTTTAAAAAATAATAAATCCAAAAGCTACTGGATATATAAACAACTGGAAAACCAAACTAATTTCTAAAAATTGATTTATCTGATTTCGATGAAACTACTTTACATACTTAAGCCTATATTATACTTCAGCAAATCACGTAAATTTCGGAATGAAACAATGCGTACGGCACTTTGTACTTAATGTGCTGGGGACTTGAACACGTCAAGGGTGGTTCTGGAAGAAGAATGATCGCTGCAGAACCTGACGATACGATGGGAAATCGGGTAATGCAGGGATATATTACACAGAAAGTGGACCGCGGCAAGCAGCTGTCTTGCTGACGTGATGGAAGCACATTTCCAAAAGTAATTATTTTACCATACCTTTTTTTGAAATTATGATTTCATCGTCATAATCAGCGATAAAACCTGCATGTATTAGTAATTAAAACTTTTTAAATTACATTAAAAGTACAAAAAGGAACCTTGGCCGCCATGAAATTCAATTTCAACGGGACTTTGAAAAATCCAATTTATGCAGTTTTTAATGTTCATTACGGTGGTGAAAACAAATTTTTTTTGTTCAATTTTGAAAAAAAAGTTCAGATAAAAACGTTACTAATTTTTTAAAGACTTGAATTGGCCGTCATTTTGGAACTGTTGGTCGCATTTCGCTAGAACAGTTGTAACCAGAACTGTTTTGGGTTTTTTGAACACAAATGCTCGGATATGTAACCAGAACTGTTTTGGGTTTTTTAAACACAAATGCTCGGATATGTAACCAGAACTGTTTTGGGTTTTTTAAACACAAATGCTCGGATATGTAACCAGAACTGTTTTGGGTTTTTTGAACAGAAATGTTCGGATATATAACCAGAACTGTTTTTGGTTTTTTGAACAGAAATGTTCGGATATATAACCAGAACTGTTTTGGGTTTTTTTAACAGAAATGTTCAGTTATGTAACCAGAACTGTTTTGAGTTTTTTGAACACAAATGCTCGGATATGTAACCAGAACTGTTATGGGTTTTTTGAACACAAATGCTCGGATATATAACCAGAACTGTTTTGGGTATTTTGAATTGAAATGTTCGGATATATAACCAGAACTGAATTGGGTTTTTTGAATTGAAATGCTCAGGTATATAACCAGAACTGTTTAGAGACTTTTGATTCGAAATGTCCGACACACACGCGCGCGCGCGCGCGCACACACACACACACATAATTCTGGTTTTTCGAATCGAAATGTTTGAATATATAAACATACACATACATAGATTTGTTTTGAGCCTGTAGAAGTAAGAAAGTAAACTAACTTAATTTGAGAAAGATTGTGCAGTTGGGTTGATAGTTCCTCGACTTGGCGTGACTGGAACGATTTAAATTTGGGTTAACTGGATCCGATGGAAGTTCAATTAGTGGGCTATATAGTTCCGCGGCAGCCATCTTGTAGGCTCAATCAAGTTCCAAAATAGAAGAGCTAGCTCATTGCCCCTTGTCTGGGGACAACACAACGTTGCACTCTCTTACGTATGTAATCAAACTTGAAGAGAAATGCAAAAGTTAGGCTTATTTTCTGAGTTTTGGGAGATATTTAAGGACTACATTCGGTCAATTTTAAATCATATTTTTATTAATATTTAGGGTCCTTAGATAAAATCGAAAAGCAAGGACACTTATAACTTCGCGCAACTGTCTGTCTGATGGTAACGCATCCCTTACTCGTAAGCTATGTGACCTGTCACCATAAAATTTAGTGAAAATGCTCTTTGTAGCTGCTCAACACAGGAAAAATATAGGGGTTGACAACAACAATTATTTACTGGTAGTTAAGGGGTAATTGTGGGTTATCATTTGAAACTATTACAGAAGTGTTACTGATTTCGAATATAATATATAGACCTATATAGTTTTTGCAGGTAAACAGTTTATATAGAGCCGCGAGACGTTCCCAAAAGCTAAAGTGTTCATGTCATTGTGCTTATAATTCTGTTTGGGTCAAATTTATAAATCTCAACAAGCGTGTTTTGAAAAGTCCACCGACATCATTAGCAGGTATTTTTACGCAGCTCTACTTCTTGCAGTGTGGCTATTTGGGCATTAAATATATTTTTAAAAGAAACGCTGCAAGCGTTACAGTCCAGTCCGCTTCGCTGCATTGCATACGGCACGAAAGTTACCTTTGTAATTTTTAAAAACGAAACACTAAAATTTACATTTTATCCTTCAATAATAAGCAAGACAAGAAGAAAAGAAGCAAGGCGCCAGCAAAGAGGGGCCAAGCACGGCGGTATTCAGTTACTTATCTTAACGTTTTCTGAATTTCGAGATAAAAAAATTAAAACAAGTAAAAGCTCAATAAATATAACTTGGGTACCAAAGTAAGGCAGAAGGCCTGTAGCTGAGCGGGGAGGGGGAACTACGTTTTATTGGAAAAAAACTGTGCTACTACTTTCCAATGTGGCGGCAAACTTTGATTTTTTTAAACAGAAACCGCTATTTGTAATATAAGTTATAGATTTTACATTTTAAGAATCTTTCAAGTGACAACTTCTATGGTCGCGGTTGACAAAACACGGGTATAAACATTTGCTTTGGCGTCACATCTGATTCCGTGAAGCATACTGACAGCATATACAGTATGTCCCACGAAGAGGTTTACGCATTTGATCCTCCATTATTTTTTCATTCCTCCACTGATCATTTTGAAACTATACATACTTTTTGAAGAAGGTACCAGAAATAGTATATGAGAATTGCACCTGTTTGATGTTTGTAGAAACAAAATGACGGCCAAAATAAAGTTTTAATAAAATACAGAACTGATTTTGTTATTTTTTTCAAACAAAATTTTATTTTTTAATTATTAATGATTAAAAAAATTAATTAGATACGAACTAATTAAAAAAAAACTAAAAGCAATGAACATTTCATAAGTCAGACCTATTCAAACTGGAAACCATCCACAGCTACACACTGATAACAACGCCGAACAAATGAACCGTACTCTCTTGAAAATAACTCCTGAGGTATCCGAAGCAATTCCTCTTCGACACGTTTCAAATCGTCATTGTTGTTGAAACTATGGGTGTACATTTGTTTCTTTAAATAACCCCATAAGAAAAGTCACACACAGTTAAATGAGGAGATCTGAGTGGCCGATCTAAAAAATTACTTCCACGACCACTCCAACGCCCTTGAACGTTGTCATATAGTAACTAAGCAGAACACTTTGCTTTTTGCTCAACTGTAAAAACCATTTTTTAAATAACTAATCCTGTAAAATGGCACCCCAAAATGTTTTTGCTCTATTACAAAAGTAATTTAACAGCCGTTAAAGAATTAACAACTGTTCAACAATCTGATTTAATACTGTAGTATAGTGAGACTTCTGAGAGATAAAATTTATTTACTTTGGCCGCCATTTTGTTTCTACAAACATCAGCCGGATGCAATTCTCACATACTATTTCTGGTACCGTCTTTAAAAAGTTTCAACATGATCAATGGCGGAATGAGAAAGTAATTGACGATCAAATACGTAAACTTCTTCGTGGGGCACACTGTACAATTGTTCTTGTATGCATGTGCCTATTAAATACTACTAAATAGTTGATTTCAAACAACAGCTCTTGCTTCAGTATCATTTCAATTGAGGTTATGTTTACTGTTCTTGTTGATTTTTAAAATATACATTTTCTAATATGTATAGTTAAATTATTTATGAATTCAATGTTTTCACTTCTGTCGGCACTACTCAAGATACAACACGTAACTTTTTTTATTGTTGGATATATTTTGGTATAACTTGCACCTTTAAGATGTACAAGCGCTTTTTCATGAATAAAGTCGTTTCCGTTAGAAATTTAAATTACTGACTGATAATACCCACTAAAAACTAGGGAAGTTCTCTCACTTAAACATTGCGTTAAAACAAACAGTTTCCAAGATGCATTGCGTCAAGTTATGTTACATGCTGTCTGGCGCCCTGAACAAAATGTCAGAACCTGACTTGCTGCAAAACCAAAATTTTCAAAATAACTCTCACAATGAACAGCTTAAATCTGAATTCAGTGATAGGACTTTGTATACAGACTTTTTGCTACAATACTCATGGCTACGATTCCTACTTTATAAACTTCCTTTTTAATACAGATTCAATTTTAGGAAAGTTAACTGATGTTTATAATAATTATACCAGCTGACTGAACACAAACAACAGTCAAGTATCAGCTGATTGTACAGTATTCATTCGCATTGGTTTTATCATTATAGTTTCAGGTAAATAGATGTTACTCATTTTTATAATTAAAACGAACCGTTCCAAATAAGAGATCCAATTAGAACGTTTTAACACGTCATGTTTTAGGGCTAATTGAGATGTTGGAATTTGCGTTGCACAAATTTATATTGCTATATAATAGTATATTTTATAAGTTGCAAGTCTCATATTAAATTAAGTATAATTAAAATTTTCTGTGTTTTTGCCCGGGATCGAACCGGAAACCTTTAGCGTTTTAGCGCGCACGTGATAACCACTACACTACAGAAACTACGAAGACGTTCAACCAATGGAAATATATGAAATGAATCGTTAATTTAATTTAGATAAATACGTAATAGTAAAAGATCAATTGTTTTATATTAATTCGTAACGATCAGCTGATTTTATTGAACAGCTGATAGGCGTTTATAGTCCGAACATGATATATACCAACACTGTATCAAAATACAAGTACACACACACACACACACACAGATTGTTCTTTTAATATTATAGGATAAATCAGAAACTGTATCGAATTTTAACTCATAGTACAAAAAAAAACACTTCTCATAATGTATACATGTTTAAGTAAAGGGTGCTTACCG
This sequence comes from Callitettix versicolor, assembly GCA_022606455.1. Classification (NCBI taxonomy): domain Eukaryota; kingdom Metazoa; phylum Arthropoda; class Insecta; order Hemiptera; family Cercopidae; genus Callitettix; species Callitettix versicolor. The sequence continues at coordinate 55,445,364 of CM040186.1, forward strand.
AATTAGTAACACTTAAAATACGTACATTAATATTACTGAAGCAAGAACACGGTGTCATCATGGACTTTCTATATAAGTGTGCTTTTTTATATTTACGAGAAACACATTGACAGACCGGCTTTGTAAAGTTTCCAAATATTCCATACTAAAAATACCCCCTTTCAAGGGCAACCCGCTTCTAATAGAACCCCGTGAAGCACGTGTGCCAACTTAAAATACGTCAAAATATCGGTTACCTACCGGCGAGACATAACCTAACTCAATGAATGACGTGAGGCGATGCAATCGTTTGTTTACGATGCAATTGTCAAACGTAAATAACTTATACAAATGGCGGAATAAATTTTCCAAGTACAGTAGCCTATGCGGGTGTAATTTCTGTTCTTGACATTTACTTTTTTGCATGATTAGGCTATAAATATCTTCACTGTAGGCTATATATACTATACTAAACTTCAAATATTAGATGCCTAATAAGTTCACAAGTTTACAGCGGAACTGAATTTAAGTGTTACGCAAATTGAAATGTTGCTCGGTCTAGGCCTTAAGTACCAAGTGATAACAAATAGGTTAATTAATTAATACTTTAATTAACTGACCTGATTACGTTAAATCAAAAAAAAAAAAAAAACCCGTACGGCAGGTATCCTTCGATTACCGGTCACCACTCAATAGACTACTAACACGGAGTTCAGACTTTGTAACTTAGACAAGGTTGTTGCAAGGTCGCACGGCTAAACTGGCGAGAGTAACATAGCGCGTGCGCCCAGGCTTCAGCAATCATACCAACTTTCCAGTAAACACACTTCACCTCACCTTAAGTGAAAGTAACGCATTTTGTTTTTTGTTTTTGTTTTTTTTCAATTCCTACTAATTAGTTCACACTCTCCCTATGTATATTTATATATCGTTCAAATTTTCAATCGTTAATAAAATACTATCTATTCATTCACTCAAGTTCAAATACATATTTTTAAAACATGTTTTGTAGTGGATGACACTTGATGTTAATACAGTTTTTTAAAAATATTAACTCATTAATTAAATTCAATTAATTAATTTTAGTTTTATATGAGAGAAAAAATTTCTCTTGAATAAGATATTTAGCAGTATATAAATTTAGGAATAAATTGTTGACCTAAGTAGGAATTTACTTTAAAAAATTTTTTATTTGTTAAAAATTTTTATGTTATTTGTTTTGTTTTAAATTTTATTCGATATTAAGTGGAGAGCGTTAAAATCTGTTTAAATTAGCATTTTAAATATGATTGAAAATACAAAAATTAACCCTAGCCACCGTCGAAGTTAACTGAATTCCTGTTTGTTTAGTTACATAAACAACAAAGACGAAATACCGTTACTATGACAACAACGAAATTATAATGAGAACAACAGCTGACGTTTAAATTAATCATAATTAGGTAGCCTATATAAGTGCATAGAATAACAGTGCACTAAAAATTTACATTTTTGCGAAACAAAAGCCATTTACATTTTAACATGTATCATGTTTTAGGGCCGATTGAGATGTTGGATTTTGCGTGATGCGAGTGCACAATTTTATATTGATATAAAACAGTATATTTTGCGCGTCGCAAGTCTCATATTAAATTAATTATAATTGAAAATGTCTGTGTTCCTCCCGGGATCGAACTGGGGACCTTGCGTGTGTGAAGCACACGCGTTAACCAATACACTACGTAAACTACCGATTTAAGTATATGAAATGAATCGTTAATTTAATGTTGGTAGTTATATTAAAAGATCAGTTGTTTTGTATTAATTCGAAACGATCAACTGATTTCATTGAACAGCTGATAGACTATAATAAGTTTCAGGTTGTTTTGTTAATTTGTCGTGTTTTCGAACAGATTACCGTAATTAAAATAAAAACAGAAAGAGAAAACCTGATACATGATTTTTAACAGTTCAATAACATGATACTGATACATGATACAGTTCAATAACAGAACTGTTTTTAACTTAATTTTCAAAGAGGTGGTAAGCCTCTTGAACCACTGGAATCTGCAACCCAGCATACGTACACGTGATGGATACTCGAGTTGTGTATCATTTAATTGAAGGCGAACACCTTTATAAATCTGTTTCCCCTGCCCCGCGGTATAAATAGCAGTTTCACAAAATGTTGCTAATTAGACACTTTAGCTTTTATAAAAATTATATTTTAATGTGTTGCAGGAGCATCTTAAAGACATTTTCTGTCGAGAAAAATCAAATTTAAGGTATTTTAATTTTTGTTAAAAAAAAAGTGTAGTCTCTTTAATTAAAAACAAACCGCTCAGGTACAATCGTGAACGGTAAACATTGCAAAACCTTTCTCAGATTCCATAATTTAACCGTTCGAGGTAAAGCGTTAATTTCCTTCCAATAAAAAAATCCTCTGTAAACACTTTAAAAAAATTTACGTTTTACAAAGAGGCACCACTAGTCGGACGTAGGCTATTTATTTTTTAAAAAAGTAAGCTACTTCCACAAAGTTTTAATTTTTGCGTTCAACGTGCGATTTTTAGACTACCATAAATGGAAATAACGCCAGATGACCCATTTACTAGTTCAGTCTTACCAAAGTTACAATAAAAAAATTAATTTTACTTACTTTTCGCCGAAAACATATTCCCATTTTGATGGCAAAGAAGGGAGCTATGTGAGGGTAGATATTTCCCATGGCGCCTGCATTGGCTGCAAGAACAAAAAGCACAAACTATCTCATATCCAAGCATACAAACGTAGTCATAACAAAATTTGCACAAAGTAGACTGAAAATGCAGTATTAATCCCTGCACGCAGCAGTCTCGCTTGTGCGATAGAAGCTAATTTGTAATGTTATTTCTGTTAAAATAATCAGAGTTAAAATCTGAAAATATTAGCATTTTGATTTAAAATACAAAAGGGACCCTGACCCCAGTCAAATTCAATTACTCAATATCAATGGCTGTTTAATATGAAACTCGCCAATATATGCAGATTTTAGCACTGGTTTATGTAGTGAAGTCAGATGCCAAAAAAATGTAACCAAAAAGTTATAATTTTTTAAAAAAGATTTGATTAAGAGATCTATGATTTTTAACGATCTCAACAAGTTTTCTAGGGGTCAAGATCTCGAGTCTGGGTCTTACCATGATGGCCTCTAGAATAGCTAATTTTCAATTCGATATCTCTAATAAAATCGAATTTGTATAAAATTAATTTCGGCAGTTATTAGTAAGCAAAAGCCTAAAACAGGCAAACGTCTACAGTGGCAGTGACCCTCCCCCACCTCAAGGACGAATCAAGTTTAAAGCCTCCTTCACAAGTCATTTCTTCGCTCACGAATAAATAACGCAAAAACATTACACAAACTTCTAAGTCAGCTGACTCGCTCAAATGAAAGAAGCAAATTTCTAACATTATTTTTCTACCTTACAGTCACTTTTAAATCTCATAAAATCAGCGTTGAAAACTGCATATATTAGTATTTTTAACTTTTACATTAATCTCCGACAGGTCATCTAAAGTCCAGGATCTGTGATCATTTTCAAAACTCCTGTTATGAATTTTACAATGATGGCAGTTTCAATACACACACACACACACACACACACATATATATATATATATATATATATATATATATATATATATATATATATATTTTGAGAGAGAGAGAGAGAGAGAGAGAGAGAGAGAGAGAGAGAGAGAGAGAGAGAGACACTCTCACATCGCCAAAATGAACCATTTTAGTTTTAACTCGGGCGAGTTCGTTACCCAGCAAAAATCCGATCAACAGTTTCAAAATGGCGTTCACTTCACCATAATCAGCGTTAAACGAGGCATAAATTAGCATTTTGAATTTACTTAAATCCGTTGAAATTTATAAAAGTAAGTCGACGGCGGTCAGGGTTCATCTTTGTATTATTTTCAATACAACTTGAACGTTTAAACAGTGTATGGAGATTTTAATGCTCATTATGATGGTAAGCCGGAATTTCAAAAAAAGGGTAAGAAAAACGAATTTATTTTTGAAATCTGCTTCCATCACGTCAGCGAGGCAGTCTCTATTTCCAGTTGTATTCCCTTGACAGAAATAAGCCCAAACCGAATCAGGCCTATATAAAACATAACAATGTGATTATCTTGAATGCTGTGACCTTGACAAGGTCAACGTTCAGCACATTTGTTTTCTGCCAAAACCTTATAAATATTTATGAAATAATATTTTATTATTAAATCATAAACACGTTTATTATTAAAACTTCAAGTTAATATTTCTTTAACAGAAAGTAATAATTTTGTTATAATCATTTTTGGTGAACTTCTTTTCAACTTAAAATTCCAATTAGTTATTCATGAAAATTTATGAAACTATTGCATCACACACTTGACGCAATTATTTATTTTGGTATCAAGTTCTTCAGAAATTAATGAGAAATGTTGTTATTTACACATTTTGTTCGCTTTGTTATTAATTCTATTATTGATGTTCAAATTGTGCATTGCCTCTAAACGAAATAATATTAAAACTATTTTTAATTATTAGCCTACTGATAGATTACACAAACTTAGCAATATATAAGAATGTTTATATCATCTGAGTTTGTTATTTGTACGTCATGACCTTTTCAATGTCATTCATGAATTCATTTGTTTTCTATAATAAAATAATATTTTAATAACATAAAATTATTTAAGTAATTATTAGACTACTAATATTAATAATATAAGTGAAAACAGATATTATTTAGTAATTTATACTACAAATTGCAATTATTTTATTGAGTCTTTTATAAAGTAAAAAAAATTCTTATGAACTCAATAAATAATTTGATAAGAACTGATCTGCAAGCAGAGCTCACCTGAACATTATGAATTACTTTTGTAAACAGTTAACTCTGATTTATCACCACAACATGACACCTTCAGTGATGCTAGCTGTATGACTGAACCGAAACGGGGGTAGTTAGGGGTGGGGGTTACTACAGCCCTAGGAAATCGATGCCGTACTCTCAGGCTATGGGCACTGACCTCAGCAATGAACTCATGAATGGATACATCGTACATTGGCTCTTTTCAGACTTTTTCATTTGTAAAAAAGGTGTTTTTTTGGAATTGAACAGATAAAATTATATAGTAAAAAATTAAAAGTAATAAAGTACATACATTTTTAAAAAATATAAAGAACTAGCGTTTATCCGCGACTTGGCTCGCGTTAATGTAGATTTTGTCAATCAATTAGGTTGTCGGTCGATGCAGGAAGCATTAACGTAAAAACAATTAACTTATTTAATTCAGGTTGTTGGGCAATACAGGTAGATTTTTTTTTCTTTTTTTTAACGTCCGACTATTGTGCACACTTGGGCTAATGCAGACGAAGGGATGATTTATAGCGTATGAAAATGCCAATCGAACCCGGGTCCTCGGGTTGAAAGCCTAATACGCTATCCACTAGGCCACCGAGGCGGCTCAATACAGGTAGAGGTTAAATAGTTACAAAAAGAAAAAAACAAACTAAACAATATAAATCAGGAATAAGCGTAGGAGTTTGTGTCAGTGGAGACATAGGTTCTGCCTTGTTGCGAATTGAAGATCCCACTCCGTCTCGCTTCAACTTTACCTACAGTTAATTAACATCCCTTATTAATTCCGTTTGTCCTTGGCCGTTGCAATCATAGGTACAGAACAGAGTATTATTTTAGAACGCTGCTATATACTATGCTGTTTGTCCTCCCTTTTGGCACTAATACACTCAAATTCTGGAAATTGGGCACACGCGAACATGCTACATATAGGCTTTTCCAAATGCACCCTTACTACCTGCAAAATATATGTTCAGAATAATTTAAATAGTTATTATTCACACCTACAAATATGATATACCTTCTGGTTTACTACCGGAAAATATTTTAAAAAACCTAAAAACATTACAGTTAGGGTCTACTAAATGTCACAAAAATAAAATAATCAAGTTGGACTGGATAAGTAGTATACTGGAGTTTTTAAAAACGGAAATAGGTATACTTAAGCTACCTTTAATGTGTTATATGTCCATCATATATCCCTAAACTATGTTCGTAACCAATTTCATTTCAATCGGTTCAGTAGTTAACGCGTGATAGAATAACAAACAAACACACAAACTTTCTACTTTATAATATTATTTCTCCGTAAAAACCTTCCTTAAAATATTGCATACATTTGAAAAAATTAGTCAAATCGGTCCAGCCGTTTTCAAGTTATGTCGTCACCAACAAAATATCGATATATACAATATACATTACAGGAAGCAGGCTACATTTGTAGTGTGAGTGCGTGCGCACGAAGGCACTCAAATATAGGCTAAACTAGGCAACGCTTTTCAATTTGTTGAGAGCAGAAAACTGATATACAGTATTTATTGAAATACCTCTGTGCCCCGCACACTTCTTACAACCTTCGCTATACTTTAAGCAAAAATAAAAATATCAAGTAGTGTTGTATCTTGTGTAGTACTTGCATAATTTCTGAAGTGACTACTTCTTATTACGTGGTATGGGTGTATGTTTTGCACGGTGGAAAAATTCAGTTTGCCGTCACGGAACGCTCTAACACATCCATACGCGCACTCTAGTGAACATTATTATTCCTAACATTATTATTACAACATTACTATTACAAACATTACTACAACACAATATTGTTGTTTAGTGATTAATAAAATGTATTTGTGAAGTGAAAACTTGTATGGTCGCGGTTGACAAAACATTTGCTTTCGCATCATGCTTGAATCCGTAATGCATACCTCACAGCATATATTGTTCTTGTACATATCTAGACTAGAACTGACTACTTCTAAACAGCTGATTTCGCATAGTAACTTCAATATCATTGAAATGAAGCTTTTATGTTTATTGGTTTTGTTAATTTTTAAAATGTGTTTTTCTAAATTTGTGTAGTTCAATTATTAATGTGTAACACCTATACCAATTTTTGAATGCCAGAATCACAAATATTATATTTATTATTATACTAAAGACAGTATAACGGTCAAAAGTAGGGTTATAAACTGATTAATTATTAAAATCCCTTATATAGCCTAAGATACTCAAATTCATAGTCTGTGACAGTTTCAGTTAATTTTTAAGTTGTGTACCTACACCCGCGCGAAATTTAATACGAAATTAACTCAAGATTTGCCCTTTCCTGCATGCATATAAATTTCTATAAAAATAATTAAATCATAGTGAAAAATTATACCAGAATAAAAGTACTATTATCATAATAGTGCCAGTACCAGTAATGCCAAAACAAGTAATCACTTCTGTCGACCAGCCCCGCACTGCATAGGTTTTTTTCATTAGCTTTTCTGTTTTCCGAAATTTGGGCGCGTCCCCCCCAGAGTGACGTGTGTTATCGCGAAAATTAATTACATAAATAGTTTGAGTGTGTGATGCAAGCGTGCGAACAATGCGTCGGTTTCCAGGGACAAATTATCTGCAAACCTCATCCTGCGTGCCTGCTTGTGCGGATGTGGCAGGTCGGTGTGGCTTCGTAGTTTGCGAGTTGGTGCCCGGCCACGGCCACTCAAGTCACAGGTAAGTGAACAGCCCTATTTATTAAGATATTACCAGTTACGTTAGGTTCGGCAGTTCTTGATGAATATTTAAAACAGAATAAAGTTACGGGTGAAACAGGATCGGAAAGAATGAAAAAATCGCGGCACGCAACTGTCTCGCGAACATGACGGAAGCGAATCTCCGAACGTAATTTCTTTATCCAGACTTTTTTTAAATTCTGATTTCATCGTTCCAGCCAACTGCGTACATCTGCACATTGAACTTTCAAATTACATTGAAAATACAAAAATGAGCCCTGACCGCCGTCAAAACAAATTTCTTAATGTCAAAGTATTTTGAAAATTTAAAAAGCCAATTTAAGCAGTTTTTAACGTTAATTACTATGGTGCAATCAGATTTTCAAAAAAAATGAGATTAAAAAAATTATAATTTCTTGAAATTTGCCGACATTTTAAAACTGTTAAACAAATTTTGCCTGGCTAGTAATAAAATCAATTTATGTGCCAAATTTCAATGAAATCGAACTAAAATTGTGAACGTAAGCGTATATATATATATATATATATATATATATATATATATATATATATATATATATATATTCATTTCATTGCCGAATTAAGTGCTGACACTGCTAATTTAGGCGGATCATATCATAACTCTGATTATAATGAATAAATATTTTCTTAATATTAGATGAAACAAGTTATTGTGTATTGCAACTTTTTAAAATTCGCTTCTATTACGTCAGCAAGGTACACAGTAGTTTCGGATTAAGTTTTTGAAAGTTACATTAAAACATAAAGAACTGGTGTAATTTTAACACAGAGATAATATTTCCTGTTTGCATTATTTGACCGATTCAGAAAGCAGCCTACAAAACGCATTAAAATAAATTAGTTTTCTATGTTGGAACACAGGAAAGTGTTCATATATTGTCGATATTTTGCCACATGTTTTTGAAAATGCATAAATTTTATGTATTGTGTAGAATATAATTAAAAGTAATGTAAGTTATTAGGAATAGCAATAACCGTAAATTAGTCACCTGGGTAACTGAAAGTATAGTGTACAGACTGGAAATTTTAAAACCTTTTACAGTAATAAAGCTTAAAAGGTGTAAGAATATTATTGTTCAGATGTATGAATGTCGCTGTTAGCTGCAATTAAAGGTAAATATATTTAAATTGCTTCCTATAGGTCACATACACCTTTCTGTTGCAAAACAATAGCAACAAATTAACATATTTAATTATGAATAGTATAAAGTCTGTATAAAACATTTCAACTCATAAAATAGTGCTTAATGTCAATTACGTATAAGTAAATATACAAAACAAGAAAATGAATATCGTATACAATGAATATACCAACAAACATCAAATTGTTCAAAAGTTTATTTTTGCTTATCATCACAAAGTGTATTACAATTACAACAGGTGTTTAAATAACACACAATTAAAAACAAAAAGCATAAAAAAGTAACTTGACGAACAAATTATTATGAAGATAGTAATGTTTTATTTCAAAAAAAAGCTAGGCAAACTTTAGCACCTATGACATAGTAATTAAGTCAATAAATAAGTAGATCTCTCAGGGGGTTAAGAAAAATCTAGGTACACTGTAAAGAGTTTGAAATATGTCAATATATAGTAGATCTCATGAGGGTAAGAAAAACCTAGGCACAGTGTAACTCCTTTCATGTTCTAATATGCTTATGTATAGTGAACATATAAGATCTCTGTAGGGGGTGAGTAAGAAATATCTAGGTACAGTGTGCCCCTCCGGTATTCTATACCTAATTTTCAGGGTTTTTTTAATCCTGTTATGTAAGGATTAGGTTTTTTGTACTGGGGGGTACACTATGCTTAGTCTTTTTACCAATAAATCAGACATTTTGAGTGCCCGCCATTTTGGTTTCAGACAGGTGTATGCCAATTTAAAAGCTTGTCTCAACATTATATAACACGGAAAATATTCATTGAGGTGCGTGAAACTGTTTCCCAGTGAAAAGCAGCCAAAGTAGACTTTTTAAACATAACAGACATTTTGAGTACCTGCTCTTTTGTTTCAAATAGGTGTATGAGTTTGAGATAGCTTAAAACTTTGTTACAGCTCCATATAACAAAGAGAGAAAGTTTCATCGAAATGCGTGAAGATGTTTTTCGGTGAAAGCCAAATAAATAGGTGCACAAAACTGAGAATTTCATGTTCTTGAAGCGGTTTTGAACCACTTGACGATTTTTTTTTAAAAAACCTGCCTTATAGCACAAACACACCACAAGGGGAGCCACCATCTGAAATTTGAACTTCAAAGATTTTGTCGTTTTTGAGACACGGTGATTAGTATGTGGCTTTAGTTCATATATATTGACGGGGATACAGATTGAGTGAATGAGTGAAATTACCATCGAAAGTAAAACTTGGTTTTTTGTTATCGATACTTGACTAGGAACAATTTTGCGCCCAATCTATGGTCCTGATCAGACCTCTCCAAAAGTTAAATTTTCATGTCTCCCCCTTTCTAACTTTGACATTTTTGGCCAAAAAAATGTTGAAAATGTTTATTCAAAGTAGTTTCTTATCAAAATAACAAAACAATTTATCAGGGTTTCTTGATATAGTTATGGTTTTGTATTAGCTTATAGACCTCTATAAAAGTGTTTTTTTGAAAATTCACCTACAACTTTAAATAGTTTTTTTAATGTCATTTGCAGTGGGTAAAAGTAAGTAGAATACGATTCATTTTTCAAAAAGAACATAACTGTACACTGCACTCAGTACAACGGCAGTGAATTTGCTGATTCTATAATCCTTAAAAACAAACAAACACATGTATGTTTCAACATTAAGACGTCTAAGCACCTTCAGGACAAAATGATCATGAAAATGGTTTATGTAATGTAAAAAATTAATGTTTTCCAGCCATTCCTGGTCAAAAAACACTTACAAATCCGCCTCATGAGGTATCTTAAGATACTTTGCATGTTTGTCATAAATGATTTATAAGTTTGCACAAATTTAGATATACTGTGCTGCAAACATCTATAACTAAAATAAACCTTCATCTCTAAATGAGATTTTCCAGTTTATTTTCATTCATCGTTCCCAAAGCATTGTTTGGAACTATTTTGATGTTTTATGGAACTATATTTGTGTAGGAAATAACACAGATTTTGTGTTTAACTTCTTATAAAAGAATGTGAAAATTCTATAAATGTTGCTAAAACTGTATGGCCTACTTTTGCAGCTCGTTGTATTGAAACATCATGGCAGTGAAGTTATTCATCATGATGTCGGTCCTGGTCAGGTGTTTACTTCTAGCCCGGCCTCTAGATAACCCTCCCGAAGATTGGAACGAGATTGTAATGACCAAACAAATGTTCAACGACCAAGGCAAAGCCATCGGAGATCTTGAGGTACAAGTATTTGTTAATCCAAGAAAATGCGACTACACACTGGGAAAATTCATCAAGCTACCGTGTATTGATACCAAAGTCAAGCCATTCAGTTATCCAAAGATTCATCCAGAGCAACAAGATTATGAAAATATCTTGAGTCACAAAGACGGTCTGCAAAAACAATCTGTTATTGATCAGAAAGATAAGAACCAGGTCCAAGTATCAGAGAAGGACCTTGTTGATGGAAATAAGAAAGACTTCAAATTAATAACTGAAGACAGTCTTCTAGATCCACCCAGATTAGCTTGTCCAAAAGGCTACAGACTTGATATGTTTGACAAATGCAGAGAAGCGGTATACTGGTAGAGGTACGTATCAGTTATCTTTGTTACTTACTTGTAGCAAAATGCAAAAGTTATTAAGAGAGACTATACAAAAAAAAAATTTCTATTTTAAGGTGATCAGAGTTGGAAAATATAGTTTCTTTAATTATTTATGTCTATGAAGTCATACAACAAAATTTGAGAAATTCGAGCCTCAATGGTGTCATATTGCTGATTCTTTTAAAAAATAGCAACTTTTTAAGATAAAGCCACAATCGAAGATGTTTGTACTATCATTAATATTTTAATTCCCTGCAGGAGGTTGCAAACTAGCTGCACCTATTGAGAGGATTTAGTCGTCCCTCATGGTACCCGAGTCTACAAACACAACTTTAACACTTTACACTTACATTTAGGGAGGCGATAATACCCTCATTGTGCTTCACCTTAAAATAACAACAAAAATGATATTTTAATTTAAAATGAGGGAAGGTTTTCCTCCCTGTGTAAATATACACTACATAACCTGCCAAGAATATGGTAATAATATATATTGGTTGCTGAGATAATAATTTTAAAAAATTGCAATTTATTTTAAGACAAAAGTAAAATTTATTTTATTTACCTTTTCCACAAAAGTGAAATTCAATCAATTTATTACTTAGCTGAAGAAATGTGTTACCAACACACACAGAGAATTTTTTATGGTGTTACAAAAGTTTCATCTGTCACGATCGTAAGTGGAACTCTCATTGGGGTATTTTTGGAAAGAGAATCAAATCTAGCTGAGCAAGAGAACTCAAATAAGAATAATTATTTCAAACGACAAAAATGTTTTGACTTCCTCCACATAGTCTTAAGCGCACTTAATATACATACATTTTAATTTAAGGCAGTTTCATTTCAGGAAATTATTGCAATGAGATTGGAAGACTATTACAGTAAAACTAAACAAGTAATTTTTTTCCAGATTTGGGGAAAGTGAGTCATCAAGATGAACTTCATGTGAAGAAAGTTATAAAACATTTTAATCATGCTTGTTAATTAATTTTTACAACTCTAAATTTTCCTCGCTACAATGTATGCACCTGTTATTGTAATATTTTATGGCACAGAGCTATTGTCAAGAAAAAAAATTATAATTTTATAATTAATAAAATTGTGTTATTTTGAATTTCAGCAGATTTTATTCATAAATAAAGGATCATATATGCAACATCATATGACATGTAGGAGCAATGTAGCTAAAAATACAAAAAAAGTCCTTATTTAAAACGTATTATATTGCAACCATTGGTACAGACAAAACTGAAGGATGTCGGCTTTACTGACAAAAGTTATTCAAGAGAAATAAAAATTACCACTGAAATTTTGAACCTGGAGATATTTTTTTGTATAATTTTAAACATTTGCTCAAATTTCAATTACAAATAAAGAATGAATCCATATCAGAGTATAAAAACATATTGTTTATTCTTTCATCTAAATTGTTAATTTCAAATTTTTTATGCTGACCAGTTAAAATTCTTCAAGTATTATTAAAATTTAAGCAAAATTTCGTGATTTTGAAATAGTGGTTGATTTTCAATATGAAATAAATTTTTATCGATGCTTATTGCATTCCAATTAGAATTTTTAAGGACATACCATTGTTAAGGAATTTTAGAGAATTGTTTTCTGTACCATTTATCTTATCCTACTGCAATCCCAGATAATTTGACAGCTAGGAAAATGAAACAATTAGACTTCATATTATTTTCATTTATTGTACAACTCTTCTTCATAACATATCGTTAATTAATGTTATATATAATTATAAAATTCAACAATGGAGAACATTCTGCCAAAATCTGTTAAAAAATTCTTTATTTCAATTTGCTAAACTCGAATGCACAGACATGGATATAAGAATCAACAATGAGTCATTGTTAGGCCAATGAGAGGAGTCAAGAAAAACTTTAATCACAAAAAGTATAAACTGGTGACTGACAATAAACATCTATTAATATTCACTTTTCATAAAAAAATCTTTCACATGAACTTTTAATGAATGTACAGTACAGGGCCTGTAGCTAAGTGTGAGATCCTCCAAAAACACTGACTTTATAGCTAATGCATAGAATTTCATTTAGTGTCCAAACAGTTATTAATGTTGATTTCCTATTGATAGTAACACATTTTGTTCTTCTGAAAGTTGCTCTTATAATTTTAATTACAAAGACCAATGTTCAATGTGTTACTATACAACTTTGATCAGAGCACAAGGTCACCTACAAAGCTAAACAACATTAACTGTTTTTAATTCAGTTTAAACACGATTAAAACTTGAACATTTTAATAAAAAAGTAGCTGAGTTTGTTTCAAATAGTTATTAAAAAGTACTGGACATATTTAATTCTGTAATAATTTTTTGTTAATACTTTAAAAAAGTCACTTCCAAATGTTGTTTGTTGTAGATAGACTAAGTTTTAATAACGACAGAGTTCACATAACACCTTATTTTTCTGCCCAAGTAGTCAACAAATTTTCTGAGTAAAACACATTTTTGTGTAACCAAAACCTGGAAAGTATATTGATTTTTTTTTAAATATGCATAAAAAACATCCTAAAGATCAGTATGTAATATTGCACACTGAGTAAGGAATTAGTTTTATATATTTTTTTTCTAGGAGACATATTACACCATTATTTTTTTATTTATTCACATTTGTGGTCCCCTCTGAACACGCTGGATAAAAAATATTATTACAAAATTTATTTGCATCTGATAAACCCAACAATTTTGTCCAACCTAACTTTTATTGGTAATTATTGTTTATAAGGCTATAAATGTTTGCAAGAAAGAAAACGAATTTGACAAAATCAGTAGATTTGCTGAATTAAATAAAAATAGTCTGTTAAAATTAAATAAGTGAAATACTCTATTTTTTAAAAAATTATCACTGATAACAGAAACAATGTTGTATCCAAGTACCTTGCTTAATAGATATTTTTCCTTTTCTCTTTCTTTAAGAAAAACTTATATAGGTTGTAATTGCCTAGGCTTTGGGAAAATTGAAGTTATTTGATTTACAATTACATTTAGTTTTACAAGTCAGTACTTTTCTTAGGCCTTATATCAAAGGGAAACCATTTTAGGCCTAATATAACATTTTGATCATATTATTTTAATAGTAATAAACACTTCACACTATACTTTACTGACAAGCTGTCTAAATTGTTCTGATGGCAGTGAAAAATAGTTGAGAGATATACAAACACATAGAAACACAGAAAAGTGGAACTGACACAAATCAACAGATTTTAAAACTGAAAGCTTCTGACAATATCCCTATGTACAGTACAAGTTATAAATACAATCATAATTTATAATTACTATAATATGGAAGATTATAAATGCTAGGATTTGAAATAAGCTATTATTATATAACAGAATAAAAATAAAAATTCACTGCCAGAAAATTAAATTAAATAAAAATAGGCCAAATTAAATTTTATTTTTGAAAGAAAAGTTTGTTTAAATCCTAAACTTACAAAATGAAAAGACAAATGTTGTAGATATCGTTAAATGTTAATGGCTAATTTTAACATCTCACAGTGGAATTAGCGAATCCAGAAATAATACTGTCATGTGTTGATTCTTATTTATATTAAAGAACAAAAATAACTAAAGTTATGAAATGTAAATAAAAAGTACCTATTATATAAAAACTGGAAGCAATATTAATTATATTACTAACTAAAATATTACAAATATTAAAGATTAAGTACAAAAAAGCAAACTATACAATTAGATAAGTTATTTCTAGAGAATGACTAATTTATTTCTTTAATTAAATAAATATAAACAAATAAGAAATAGCTTAACTGTCTTCTGTTTGATTTTAGTGTTGCTTTGATGCTTCTTTGTATTTAAAAGCTGTACTGTAAGTGCTAATTGTATCATGTCAATTAAATTTATGTAATGAATTTATTGTATATCTAAGAATATATAATATAGTTACTGAAATTGGCCATTCAAACAAAGATACTCTAATTCCTTTTTTTGCCAGTCACACTAAAGGGGGAATAACAGCAAGTTTTGAACACATGACTTTCTGGTGTGTAGTTATGTATTATACCAGTACCAACAAAAAACTAACCATTATTTGGTATGGGTACCTCAAGCCCTTACAAGCTGGAAATGCCAGATAATCTGTGCTGTGGACAAACACTGCAATGCACACCAATTATTACTTAAAGTGAAGAAAAATGCAGAAAATATTACAAAGAAGTTTTATTGCCAGATGGGTTCAGCAGTTTCCACATATTCATGGCATCTATCTTAATTTCTTTTTAGGAAGTTATGCACAAATACTTCTGCAGTTACTAATTATTTACAGTATCTTTAAAAATCAATAAGTAACCTTCATTATTGTAGTGTATTTAATAAAATTTTATATTTTTTAAATGTCATAATTATTGAAACACTACAATTTGAAAGTTAACAATTTGAAAAATATTGATCTTTCATTTTATAAGGCTGATTCTATTCTGTGCTACACAGATAACCACACAATATTTCTGAAAACCAAAGCAAGACAAAATATTAACACCAATATAAAATTTTATAAAAGCCTAAATATTTTGATAACTATAACGAAAGTGTTCTTTTTTCACTTGAGATCCTCAATTTAAAAACTTCTAGACCTTTTTAAATTTTTACTTTTAATTTTGTAAAATAATTCACTGTTAAAATACAACATACCTATTTTTAATTATGTATTTCAGTGCTCCTTATGTCAAATGGAATTTCAAAATGACAAATACATTAATAATTTTTAAACTTGTCTAAAACAGTTAAGCTATTTTTTTCAAACAAAAGAACCAAATGAATAGATATAACAACTCTATCCACAATTTTAAATGTTTTTGTTGAGAAAAACAGTTTTATAAAATAAAAGATATGGTTAGAAATCAAGTTCACAGTTAGAAATAAAGTTCACAATATTTCAGTCACTATATTGTTGCAAAACATTTTTACAAAAACATATTTACACACACATAATCAATTTAATTGTATACTTATCCTAAAGTTTACAAAAAGGCGTAATTTAAATACTACCCACCTTCTTAATTGGTAAATTAGTTTTATAAACAAACTAAACAATGAATTACCGATTCGGTTTTAAAAAATTACTATAATCACAATAAAAAAATCTGCCGCACCTCTATTTACGTATTTAATTAATCCTAAGCTCTGTATACAGAATAACCATGTTCTATTTTCATAACTGATAGGTTAGGTTTCTTAAATAATAACAATAAAACACATTTATATAACAATATACATCACAAGTTTACATACATATTCACAGCGTTGTGAAAAAGCATTGTGTAGTCTCGACAAATATGTTTTATTTTTACTATTTCACTTGTATTTAATACAATATCTTACTTTGGTCAATACGTGGCCTGGTTTATTCTACATTGTTTTATTCTAATCGTATACATCATAAGGAATTATTGAATTAAAATTTTGTTGATTATTTTGTAACAGAAAAAACACTTCAAATTTAGAATAAACAGTAAAATAAGTTGTTAACTACAAAGTATTTTTTCTGAATGAATGAATTTAAAATATTTCTTTTTTTGCAAGTCATTGCTCTGAAATTACCTTTAGTTTTTGCTGGTAAATTACTTTTTATACTTTATTTCTATTTATATTCTTGAAAATTGAACTGTATCATAAACACAATATTATATTGAATCAAATACCAAAACATAAGTTACGCTCTGTATGGTAAAATAAAGAATTTAATTCTACAAATAAGTTATTTCTGGAACTGAAAACAAAGAAACCCTATAATTACATATATATATATATATATATATATATATATATATATATATATATATATATATATAATTATTTTGAAGACATACTTATGAAAGGATTTTACACATTTTATTTAGAAATTCTATTTTTGCAATTAAAAATTAAACAAATATATCTGAAACAGAAAAAAGTACAAAAAATAATGAAACTTTGAAAATAGATTAAATTTGAAAAACAGTATCTTAGAAACTCATTTATAATAAACATTCATGAAAATTCTTCCTAATTTTCATAATGTATTAAAACGAATGACAGTGTTTTAGGTCAATTAAACAATTCTTAAAACATTTTTTTACAAGAAACGTATTTAAAACACGACATCAGTTGTTATTAAAGCCCTTTTAGCACATTTAAGTTGATATGTATCTCTGGAATTATTATCATCTGAGCCGAGACATGACAAACATGTCTGTACAATGCAAAGAAAGAATGCACTTATTATTTTACAACATTGATAATATGGTCAAAGTGTAATTTTACAACACAAAGATTTCAAAAATAAATCTGCACATTTTCTCCCGCAGAAGACAATGTGTAAGTTAGACAAACAAGATTCAAGTCACCCAAAACATGATCAATAAAACAGGCTACACCATATTGTACGAAATACAAGGAAGAATTAAATGCAAAAGGCAGTGAATGTGTGGACACAAGGAATGTACTGTGTTGAATTAATAAAAACATTTAAAAAAATGTTACAAGCAATAAAAATGTCACTGAGAATTAAATATCACAAATACTAAAGGCCTGTTGAGTCTGTCAGAAGGGCGTGTTAAATTTTAATGCATCCTTAGTGGAGAGGCATTGTCTGAGCAACAATGGAAAAAATGTGTTAACAGTTAAGCAAGTTATCCTATAAAACCTGGCAGACTGCTTGATATTATATTTTTTTGCATCTCTTCATAAAACTTACACTAATGAAAAATTTCCTGCTAATAATTTTCTGTACTTTTTTATATTAAAATATAATTCATATAGCTGATAGTGTATCTTAACAAAATGATCCCTGTAGAGCATTTAAATTTAGTGTTTGCTGTACCCAAAACTCTTTTGAGTCTGTATTCCAGACACAATGCATTTTAATTACATTTTGTTGGTTCCTGATGACTAATAACTCAGTTCCTCAATAAGCTTAGCAGATATGCTAGAATAGTGTAGATAAGCCAGTTCCATACTCCTTACCTGTGTCTGTCTACACTAAATGCATGTATCCAATACTTCTTCTTCCTAATTGAAAAGAATTTAAATAATATTTTTGTTTAATAAATGTATTTAATATTTTATTGAAAACATTGGGATATTAACAAATTAGGCATGACTAGATGGTTAAAATTGTTCCTTTTGAACACCTTATCTTTCCTATCTCCTACTCGTATTTTATAATTCTTTTTATATTATACAGTTTTGAATAGTGCATAACACACAAAGTTAGCAAATCCCTTCCAACAGACTCCTTTATAAACAAGCGGAAACGCTGGCCACACATTTGGCACTTACTTACAATAATTTCACTACCCTAAAACTTTTAATTACGACTAGCTGGAATTACTCCCGTCATTTTGCTTCCAAATGCTCGCTACTTATTGGTAACATTTTAAACTTGAAATAAAACAAATTAATTATTCCTTGCATCTTAATTATAAAACTTCAAATCCCTCTTCTATTCAGTCGATTTTCATTAAAACATTTCTAAGTCAAATAAGTTAAGAATACTAATTACAAATAGTTCTAAAATAAATATACGATCGTTTATCCTATCACTGTAACCAGTCGCATATCGATGAGCCGAACCACATGACGACCACTGGAAACAGATATGAGAACAACGCTTTGTTCAGGGAGATTTTCGAATGCATGTTAGATGTCGCAGAGGATGTGCCATTGTATCGGTAGTTCTTATCTTGAGGTATCGGATGAAGGTTGTTGTCCTGGTCATTACGTGGCGGCACAGGTTGTAAGATTTCTGGTACTTCTTGTGGAACGTGTTCGGTCGGATACATTCCTGAACCTGAATCATCTTCAGAATCTGGTTCTGTATCACCAATACCATCACCTGAACCGCTTCCCGAACCGTACGACTCTTCTAAAAAATTATATCATTCAGAAATTAAGCTGTTAAGTTTGATACACAATTTATTTTTACTGTTGGAACGGGAATGTGGAACAAGTTACATGGCTTGAATATTGGCACACTTCAGGACTCCATGATGATTTAAAGAGTTACCGGAAAGGTTTGGAATAGTTATGAAAAATTATCATATATTAAAGCAGAATAATTATAACAGAATATAATATAGCCTGCAAGAAATTTGTGACTTATAAATTAAATTAGGTCATAATTAGTAAGGTTTCTATAAAAAATCTAATTACAATTATATTATAATAAACAAAATATTATAATTTATTAAATGTTAGTTTTAAAAAAACCCATAATATAAAAACATATTACAATTTACTACATGTACAAAACATAAGCAAATAAAACAAATCATATCATAAAAAAAAATAAAAGTTTATATAGATACTATTACTTAAATCGGAACAAAATAAATTAAATTAAAAATTAATTATTAAAATCAAACGTATGTATGCATATATGTAGTCTTTGTATGTTAGAGACATCTAAAAACTGATATGTCCAATTATTAATTGTTTATATTTATTTATGTTAATTATAACTTTAAAAAACTAGTAAAAACATTAAATTAATAACTATGTATTGCATAAAATAATTATAAGATGAATGTTAGAAACTGAAATAAAAACCTTCTCACTAACATTTAACTCTGAGTAGAGTGTTTGTGATAACAAAATACATACACCAATTAATTTGTTTAGTCTCCAGCAAGTTCACTGATGAACATTTAAACATATGTCTAATGATATGTCAGTAGAAGTATGAATATTAAAGTTAAAACAACTTGTTTAGCTTAGAGGAAATGAAAAACGTTATGAAAATCAGTGTTTTCCCGATTACCATACTTTCTGTGTAGTGATAAGAATAAATCTTTCTATGTAGTGGTAAGTTTATAGTGTCCATAAAGTGAGAAAGCAAACCACTTAATGTATATTGTATAATTTGTATTTTGTTTTACCAATATCGATCCATTCCACGTCCATGCCATTATACGCATTCTTTAATTTATTAGTGATAGTTTTCAAGGCAAAAATCTGTTCATTGAGCAAAGATATCGGCCTCACTGTGTCCACAACTACTTCGGGATTGTTTTGCTGGTTGCTCAAACCATCTCCCGTCACCTGGTGCTCGTATCTGTTGACAGAAGTGATAATTTTCTCATATGGATTATATAAATTATTGAACTAACAGTTTTGAAAAAGTCAGTACTTTAATACTAACTTATTTGAATTTTTTACCAGAAAAAGAACAAGTAATAGATTAAACAAGTTCTTTACTCTGCAAAATTAGATTATTCTCTACAATTTAAGAAAAAACAACCTTGCTTTAGCCGTGCCATTCCAACACGAGTCGTTCTTTCCGCGAGCCTCGGCCATAGAATCGGTATTACACATTTGGTATGGGAACCGGGACCAGAACTGCCTTGTGTCTTTTACTTTGGAGCGGATGTCCTTAACCAGCTTGTCTAATTCCAGTTCAGATTCTTCTTCACGTCGGTTATTTGCACCTCTGCCGAACTGTAACGTCTCCAATGACAATTCACGACCTGCATAGCCTGCCTGACGTCTGCGCCTGCCTAGTGTAGGCTTGCCACAACCGCTGAACACCTGGTGAACCAAGGGTCAATGTCAGTTAGACTAATTTACTTCAAGAGATCAGAGTTAATGGTAAGGGTAAAGCAACAGAAGTAACCTTGCATTAAGTGTATATTTTTACTTTTGTTGATATAGAAAGAAAATACTGCAACTGTCTCAAATAACTGATATGCTAAAATCAGACAGTCACACTTCATGACCCAAAAAAAACTAAACAATGTGTATCTGTTATTTGTTCTTGAACAAAGTGTTTCTGCACTAAGTGTTCCTTCCACCAAAAATGTTTTTAGAATTACCGCTGTCTTACAAAAAAACAAAAATTTCAATTTTCTCAAAAACAGATCAAATGTAGCAACTGAGGCCCAATAATATATACATATATATTTTATAGTTATCAGGTTTATTTTAAACTAATCTGAGTTCTTTTGTATGATGAAAATTTGAGAAAAATATATTATTGGTTTGAGAAATCAGGATTCCTGGATTTTCCTAACTACTGTTTGGATACAAGGACCATTACATAATTCATACAATTTGTATCCAGTTACTCAAGGATTAATCCACTTACCCTATCCGAGACTTGTTTTGCACTTTCCTGGAAGTTCATAATGGCTTCAGATATTTTGATATTGATAGGTTCAACAACCATTTCAATATTGAAAGGGCCCAACAGTCGTTCAACAACTTTTTCGATTGCGTCTAGATAGAATAAGAAAATATAAAAATTACTCTTATTTACTTGACAAAATATGATGACTTACCAAAACATAATTCTTTTCAGTTTTCAGTACTTACTGACAATGAAGAAGTTTTTACAATTTTATATGTATATAAATGTTTATATATATATATATATATATATATATATATATATATATATATGTTTTTAGTAAGAAACAAAGACAAAACAAACCAATTCATGGTGTATTTCAGAAAAGTTAACTAACCAATAACATAGGAAAATTTTCCAGTACCAAATATAGAGTCAATTTTTGACTGCTTATCAAATTCACAATATCTCACAAACATGAAAAATTGCTAGCATTTTTCAACTCGAGTTAAGCCCTCAGTCATGCGACTTATTAACTACTATATCTACAGAAGACAACCTGCTGAGACTTCCCCAAGGATTAAAATCATTAGCACACATTTTTCAGAATAACTTAAATATATTGTTGAATAAGCATTTATATACAAAATGTTTAGATTATCGAGATGACCCAATAGTATTTAGAGGAAGTTTTCCATCAAATCTGAAAAAACTTGAGGTATTGTACTAAGCATATTATCCAAATATAACTTAAAATTAAACACCGGAAAATGTAAATTTTTCCATCAAGAGTTAGATACACTCAATATCAATAAAAGGTTATTCAAGCTCTGAGGACAAATACAGAACTGATTTTAAAATTTTATTTTTATTTAGACAAGTCTTTTACGGACCAACAGAAATTGAAACAAAATAGCCATTCAAATAATTAAATTATTTTGTGTTATCATTAAACAGACACCAGAAAATGCATAATTTGTGAAAAAATAAAAAAAATTGTTTTTAATGAGAACTGAACGGAACACAAAACAACCATAATATATACAATTAATTTTTTATAGGAAAATACAAAGAAAGCCTTGTATCAATGCTATCCTGCTTCAAACTAAACAATTTGATTTTCACAATTCTTTATCACTCGGAACATTCAAAAAAGGGTTAATTTAATTATTTTTAGACTTTTATAAATAGTGTAAAAAAAATATTTTAAATATATATGAGGCAGTAATAAAAATAACTTTTGTAATAATAAATTAATAATAACATAGGTAATAAAAGAATTTGAGATAGAAAGATTATGTAACATATTTTATTTTTATTTAAACAGCTTTGTTCAATACAAGTGTCTTTTTTTATTGCCCTTTACTTCAAGTAACTTTGAATAAAGTTTATTATGATACTTAAAAGAGCACAACTATATTTAATTGGAAACCAACTTTTTTCATTTTAATTCAAAAATGTCAAAATAAATTTCTGTTGCAAACCACTTTGATACTGAATTTAATCAGTTGTTATGTGTACAGTATAGTTTATGAAATAATTACATTTTGGGCTTTTTACAATTGAAAGATGAAGCAAACAATTAGCGTAACACCATTTTGCATGTTACAGTATACACGACATTGTTACTTTATTTTATGCCCCAGAGTTATATTGGTTCTAGAAACATAAAGACTTAGTTAGGCAGGTTAACGCTTGTTCACACCAAATTAAACGCAACACTTTGATTAACTCACGTTACAAGATGTAACATGGTCTAACCTCCCCTTCCTTAAACACCCCTTGTGTAAATTAACTAATCATGCCACTGCCATCCTCTTACCACCTTTGTCTAATGTTTTTGCTGGTATTCCTTTACATATAATTTGCATGTAAGATTAAAATGCGCAAGTATTTATTGTAAAAGTTTTTTTATTAAAATTTACTGAAATGATAACACATTTTTACCATAGTGTACACTGTAATTATAAGTTTTACTGCCCATAAAAAGTTAACATTTTCTCAAATATTTTTGCTACATCCAAAGTTATGTTACTAGAAAATTTCTATTGGAAGTTCAGCTACAGCAGCCATTATGGTAAAACCTAGAATTAGGGGACCTTAAAATAAGTACTGATCTTGAACTTTCACTTTTACAATTATCGATCAAACTTGGACGAAAAATCAACTTTGGTTATAGCTTGTAAATTCTATTTCCCAGCAGATTGAATAAATTTGAAATGGCTACCACTTAATTTTATGTGTTTTATCTCGAATATTTTGAAAATATGATTTTACCATTGTAGTAAGTGATTAAAACAGTATAAATTAGTATTTAAAATTTTCAAAATCCACTGAAATTAAGGAGTTGAATATGAGAGTGATCGTAGTGTTAGGCCTAATATTTTCAGCAACATAACTTACCAACAAAACTGTTCCACTCTGTATCTAGTTCTGTATGATATGCTAGGCAACCTTTCATCACGTTAGTGCAATAGTTGTAACAAGGCTTCAGCTGGTATCCCTGACATGTAGAACAGTACGTCATCTTCAATAACGCACGAGCACATTCTTCTGTAGATGACAGCTAAATACAATAAACAATGTATTAACGCACTGTAAATAGTATAATATATAACCACAAGAAAGTTCATTATAGAGCTGACTCTAGATGGATTACTCAGCTGATAAGACAAAGGGCAGATGTAAGACAATACTGTATAGTGTATCCAATAACCTGCTTTTATATGACCTTACAAGTCTGTGGGCAGTGTCGACCAAATTCATTTTATTGAAAGTACAAAGCTCAGTAAATTAGGTAGGACGACTAAGCTCGGTTGCTACGTCAAGGCAGATTAATGTCACAGTAAATGAACGGTTGATGGGTTTGACTTGTCAGCAATAGACTGGTTTTGATATGTTTGTGTGCAATAAAAACTGTAATAATTACACAACTTGTCATAAATTAGCAATATCGCTTTGGCAATTTTTTATTTGTTGATGCATTTGGTATTATCTCCATTATCAAAACTTATCACTTTTAGGAGTACATAATACTCCAAGGCAATCCAAAAAGTATAAAAAAATTAAAAAATTGACAAAACAAGGATTAGTGTGTGTTAAGGCTACCCTACACGCGTAGATCTGTATGACACACATGTATGCACAAACAAAATAGACCTTTTCCCTAAACACTCAAATATGTAGGAGAAGATGGCCTACTTCCTCTAGTTTGTTGGCACCAACATGAATTGTAACTACACTACAGGAGATGCTGGACAGAAACGCTCGCACATACAAGTCAGCAAACAAGTTAGAGTAGTCTAAAATGTTTGTATAAACTTATTTCCTGTGTTTTATATGAAACAATATGTGTCACCACTAGACGCATGAAATGTGTCGATCCCAATTTGTTTGTGCAAACAGTTTTATATGTTTAGGCTTAAGATCTGTGTGTGAAACTTGTATGCACAAACATGTCGCTGTGAATCAAAAGAGGTTTGACTTCACCTGGTTTTGTGTGCACTTAGCTAATTTGTCGTATCAGCTGCAAGCTTCGTTTACTTTGTATAAATGCTGCTGGAAATCTGCTTTTAATTTACATTTGTCGTTGTCATTTTTTTGTGATTTACATTTATTTTTAGTGTTATACAAAAAAAAAAAATGTGTGAAAAAGTTTTAGTGTGTTTAAAAAAAATGTGTTATATGTGAAATTACTCTAAAACATTTGTTAAGAATTTATAGAAATTTATAAAACAAATACTTGTCTGTGGAAAGTCAAATAAAAAATTATAGTAATAGAAATTTAAACAACGAGGCATAAGCAATCTTATCCTGAAGGAGGTTGACGCTGACGCCAATAAAGATTTTGCTATAAGAAAAATTAAATCTTTAAGATCAGCATTCAGAAGAGATCGTTTTTGAAGTCCTCTTTTGCAAAAACCCTTAATTCATTTAGCAAATTAACATATGAAAAATTGTCATGTTTTTTCAACCACTCTTTACACCACTTGCTACGTTTATTTTTCTGATTAAAATTATGTATTACCACTATGGCAGCACTAATTTTTCAATAAGACATGATGAACTGATGACACAATACTATTCTTTATACTAGCTGTGTTTATGGCTGTAATTGGTATGAGCCAACATTCGGCGCTCTCAGTTTTGTGTGGACAGAAGTAACAACACTAAACACTAAGATTTGTATGTACAAACAGAGGAAACGAGCAAGTTGTTACAATTTTGTTCGAATGTCTGGGAGCATTGCATTTGACAAGAGTTATTGTTGCATTTCTACATGTAATGTCCCTACACGCTCATTTTTGTTGGCATAAAATTGTCGATTCAAACAAGTTTTAGCACAAGTCCTATAGTTTGGTGTACAGAGATATCATACATGTTTGTCATACAAATTGTCACGTCTATGGCCTGCTTTATTTTTTTATTTATTAATTTTTTTTTTTGGTGTTTATCGTCCGACTATTGTGCACACTTGGGTTAATGCAGATGGTGGGAAGATTTATAGCGTATAAAAAATGCCAAGCCCTCACCGGGAATCGAACCCGGATCCTCGGGGTGAAAGCCTAGTACGCTATCCACTAGACCACCGAGGCGGCTATGGCCTGCTTTAATGATACAGATTATTCTGATACTTATTAAAAAATAAAATTATGGTTTCATATGACATTTTAAATGTCTCGTATGTAGGGATGTGTTCTGCTTTTTACATGTTGTATATATTGTTTTGCTCCTGTATCTTTCTGCTGCATCTCTCTCTAAACTGCACACCTCAAAATATCATTAATGCTGATACATCATCCTCATTGGTCTAACTGGCATAAAGTATAATAAAAGCAAAACACATTCAAACAAACAGGACAATGAAAATAAGATACAGACGTAGATTTATCTAACTTAAAATTTGGAGTAACCTGTATGTATTAATTAACATAAATTTATGAGCAACAGATCTAATAAAGCTAATAAGGTACTTCAATATGAACCCGACAGGGGTTCAATCGATCTATTTTTTTTCTATTTTAGATTAAAATTAAAAAAAATTAAATATAATAAGAAAATAAACTCAAAAAAAATTTAAGAATGTAAAAATAACACTTAGGGGGCCAAGTCTACATTTGAAGCAGACCCAGAAATGATTATTTTTTCTGTATATAAAAGAAACAATTGTCAATAAGCAGCATTTAGTGGAGAATGTTTAGTGGGTTACTACTTCCTCTTCTGATAGATTCTTCATGGTTCTGTCATTGTCATCAAATAAAAATCAATAATCTAACTTTTATACATCAGCTTAGTTAATATAAAAATACTTCAAAAGAACGAAATGCAATAGTCATTGTTTTTTTTATTCAAGATGATAAAACACAGTAATAAACAATAACATATAACTTCTTGATGAAACTGTACTGATAAGATTTACGAAATAATATAAGTTTGTATAGCTTAATGACGCTAAAACTTGTGTACATCAAACCATTACATTATAATGAATACAACCTCTAGTAACCTTGAAACTTCAAATTTTTATTATTATATTTATTTTAAACCGTCAGTGGTATTTTTAAGGCATATATAAAAATAAGAAGATAAAATTAGGCCATATTTTAATTAGAAATATGATAAAGAGGCCTTATCACAATAACCACAGATGATGAAGCATGCAATAATTCTTAATGAAGAACAGATAAGATTCGCTCAATGTTGTGGTCGCGGCCTGTCACTTCCTCCTTATTATATTTAGCAGAGATAAGTGACAAAGTCAGGTAGGCCTACTGCTGTTAGGTTCCTTCCTAATTTTAACCATTCTGTTCTGTTTCCTTCTCATCAATAAACAAACGATTTTCTCTAAAAGTTCTTGGTTTCAACTCCAGAGTATGAACATTTCATCTGCATTGGCAGCTATGTTTTGGAGTTTTAGCCGTGCAACTAGGCCGCGGTAAGTGTATGCCACATGTTGAGATGAAACAAACAATATGGGTATGTTGATTAATTAATAAACAATGTTCATTACTGCATAACTCTGTATGTTACATAGCTGAAACTGTTATATAATTTTACGGAGCAAATATAAAACTTCCCTCTGAATTATTCTGTATTAGTAAAAAAATTAACAGTAATTTGATAACCAACAAATATACTCACATTTATCATATTGCCAACAATGTCTCCAGCAATACTCAGTGCCTGCGCAAACGTCCTTGTAGCAACGAACGATCGCTTCAGCTGGACAGATAACTTGTGTGGGACATCACCAAATGGCTTCAGTTCCTTCATGTGTTCACTTACGCACTCTAGGAATCTGAAACAACAAAGTAACATTAAACTTTATACAGAGAATAACTCTACTTATTGAAAAATTGCTGCAAACAATTAATTTTGTTTCAAATTAATTATTCAAAATTGTATTCAAATTAATTATTAAATTTTTATTTACATTTTTAATGTTAATTTATGTGAATCCCAAATTATTAGTTCACATACACCTTTATATTTCTTATTTATGTCCTAATTTCCTGCAGGGGGTGCAGACTAGTTATTGAGAGGATTTAGATGTCTCTCGCCGTACCCGAGTCTAACACACACTTACACTTATAACATTACACTTAAAACTTTAACACTTTACACTCACACTTACATTTAGGGAGGCAATAATAGCCTCAATGTGCTTTTCACCTTTAAAAAAAAATGTCCTAATTATTTGGTTTTGTGGTATGTGCACACACCTTACAGGTATAAAAAAATCAATTTTGTTAGAATTTTCTATAATAATATAGTCCATGTACTTATGAACAATTTCTAATGTTTTAAATATATCCTATGTTTTGGTCTCAACATTCTTAAATTTAATTTAAAATGCTTTTTAAAACCTTAAGTGGTTTTGATAAAATCTGTCTACCCAATATTCCAGTTTGAAAGTCATCAATGGAACATAAGCCTGGTATCTCCAAATTTATAGGCTTATGTGACATTTTGGTTTTATAAGAAGATTATAACTTGAGAGCAGTGAGTGTAAGATTTTAAACAAAAAAAATTATAATTCAAAATAAATATAAAAGAACAAACTCTACTCTGCAGTAAATAATCTTTTGAATCATAAATTTCTTTTTAGGTGAAACAGCAACAAATTTATTTTGTTTAGATGCATATGTACATGACTCCAGACAAAACTCACCTATCATCAAATTTGTACTGGGAATTGAGCACGGTGAACATCTTCTGGTACAGGATGTTAAAGAAGTTTTCCATAGATTCGAGTAAGTCCACTTTGCCCTTAGCATAATAATGTTCCAATACTTCAAACAGGTCTGTGAACACGTATGAGTTCTGTTCGTAGATAATTCCATACGTTCTTTTGAACATGTCGTGGAAGTCTTTTTTCGATTTCGATAACAATTCTTTGAAGAAATCTAAAACAAATACAATTTTAAAGGGCGGTATTGTGAGGAGAATAGGACTTTACAATAGGCACACATTTTTTTTAAACACATATTTAGAGGCAGGTTTTTGTTACTTTATTATAGAGAAAGCATTGTCATTGTGAACAAAAATTATTGTAGCACACAGCTGTCTCGCTGGCATGATGGAAGCGAATTTCCAAAAGTAATTTTTTGGAAGTCCAAACAAAATTCAAAACTGCAAAATACTGTGTATATATTCAATTCAAATTGGAATTGAAAATACAAAACTGAACCGTGGTCATAGACTATGTAAATTTTTTAATTTTAATAGAATTTAAAAATTCTAACTGCTAATTTATGCAGTTTTTAACGCTGATTACAATGGTGATATAAGATTTTAAATAACCACTATTTAGAAACTGTTTAAATCAAGTGTGTGCGCGCACACGATGACCGCTCCAATTGTTCATTTTCAAATGGAAATTTGGTTAATTATAATCCACAACGTAAACACAGGCGATGGCAATGAAATTTGTATTCTCGGCCATTCCAGCTGTTCAAAACATAAGGTACTGTCCTGCTTCCTGCCTGACATCATGGCGGATGTTAAGGTACTCAAATCGATATCTCGATGTCACACAATTGAAAGTATCACCAGTACGACTGTGTAATATTAATTTACTTAATTGTCTGCGCGACTGATTGACGTCCAGTAATCCGTTCAGGCCTACGGCTACCATCTGGGGTAGAGTACTACTAGCCGCTCTAAAAACATCTACTTCGCTTTCGTTCAAGCTTAAAATGCAGCTAAAATAATATCTTCTGCATTTAAATTCAACGAGCATCTCAATTTTCGCAAAATATCGCCATTTGTGTTTTGGCACGCGAAAAGTTGTGGGTAGAGGACGTCCAATGCGATACAACATTGTGTCGCAGTATGGAGAGTTGTTGAAGAAACTCTGTACACGAAATTTAAAGGATTTGATCCAGCGCTCGCTCTTCTAATGTTTACTTTATTAATAACTCGTTGTCATGGCAACGATATGATTGTTTACTTTTGCCGCTAGGGCATCATCCTGTCTGCTCCGTATCTGACTCCAGCGTAACAATTTCACTGGCAAGTACTGCGTAAGGTGTGTTCCGTACGTACACTTTATGCCAGTTAAACTAATGTGGACGAGCGATCAGCGTTAACGGTAAGGGAAAAGCAACGGGAGTAACTGCCGCTCGAACTAAGAACCTTTGAGGTACGTTGTTTAGAGAGACAGCAGACTGATAACTTGTGTGGGATATCACCAAATGGCTTCATGTGTTCACTTACGCACTCTAGGAATCTGAAACAACAAACTAATAACTCTACTTATTGAAAAGTTGCTCCAAACAATTACATTTTTTTCAAATTAATTATTAAATTTTTATTTACATTTTAATGTTAATTTAGTGAATCCCATAGTTAAACAGAATCTGTAAAAATTTGTTTACTGGGATTTTTGTAAACAATGTTACAGCTGTGTAAACATTGCGAACTTTCATAAATTTAAAATACTGCCGGTAATAAATACATGTATTGTCGTTTAACTTTTTAAGCGGACTCGGACCTGCGACCTTGTAATTACAGGCTTGTTTTATACGCCATCCAAAGTGATACACCTGCCTCTTTCTAGTTCGTTTTGTGATAAAGCTTCTATTTTGTTATCTATTTACAAATCAAAAAATGTTGATGTAGTTTTTCTTGAATGACTTTTAAGAGACTTCACCAGGATATATTTTTATTTTCTTCATTGCCATCGTTTCGGGGTCACATATCTGTGAAAATACACATCTGCAAACGTAAAGAGTGGTGATTATTCAAAAAGCTAGAAACAAAGCTCATATATAGACCTAACTTCCAATATTATACAGACAGACCCTAGCACGGTTAACTAAGCCAACCGTACCAATGAAGCTGAGAGTATAACAATCAACAATCATAAACAATCACCAACAATCAACTTCTATTCGATTGTATCCTGATGATGTCCGAAGCAAGTCGAAGCTTACAGTTTTATAAGCGGAAACGGATGCTGTCACTTGCGGGCTTCGTGTATGATGGATTGTCGGAACAATTGAAGAGGCCGTTCATCTTGATTTAGGTTAGTTTGTTGTTCAATCAGCAGGTCTACAACCGTACAAGTTCCGAGCGCAAATTATAAAAAAAGTATTTTGCTCCATATTTTAAACGGTTTTTACTTATTAATTTATTCAATTAGTTTCGTAAGAGTCAGTGGACACTGGGCAAGAAACAATCCACCCATTTACTTTACATACACTGCCAAAACGTTAATAGCCTATTCACATACGACCAGAATTTCAGCAACATCTAAACAAGTTTTTCCGAAATTAAGCCGATTTTTTGTGTATATTAAAACCTTAAGATATACACACGCACGCGCGTACAAGTACTACGAAACCAGCTAAAAAAGCGTGAAACAACGTCACCCTCAAGGCGCCCAAACATTTTGATTCAATAAAAAGTAATTTCCACTTGCCTAAGACATAAAGTCGATTCCGCCGCGCCTCGTGCCAGCATTTCTAATAAGTTTTGCTCCTCAACTCGGCATGAATAAAAACTTGGCGAAATGTTCGATTATTAATTCCCACTCTTGGGGGGAGGGGTGTGTTATTGGCCCTCTTGCTTCAGTTCGCTTCCTTCCGTAGCAGGCATAAATATCTCGGCTTGACATTTTATTATCCGACGGGGGCTTTGCTGCTCGAGTAAAATTTTTGGCGATAAAACCTGCACGCGCGCGCGCGCGCACACACACACACACACACACACACACACACACACACACACACACACACCTCGATATTCCCATCAAAATCGACTTCCTCGTACGATCAACATCTGCTGACAGTTCAGTAGGCTACTTCGTTTCGTATAGCGAGAAAGTAGTACGGTAATTCTTAAAGGACACAAGTCACCTATGACATCATCAAGGGGGTTGCCATGCTATATATCAATCAGTCCCTAAGGGCCTAAGTGGGCTGACGCATGGTTAAGTACTTTGGATTCGTAAATCAGTTTTCGTCCCGTCTAGTTGGTGTTGCAATGACGCCATCGCAGCTGGTAAAAGTGAGAAACAGTAATTTGTCGAGTGACGTCATTAATTTTCGGATCGCTGACGTAGCCTACACATAACTAGTGCGTTGCGTCGCGATGCATAATGTGTGGACCCTGTCCGCCGTATTGCATCTATTCGGATACACAGATGACGCCGTTATTTTTCAAGATAACATGTTTCACTAGTGGGGAAAAAGAAACGAATATACAACAATATACAGCCAAGCACCTCATATAACACAATTGGCTGCTGGTATTTACTTTAATTCAATACTTGTATTTTAACATTGTTGTACATATCTTCCTCAGTAAAATCAATGTAAAACCATATAGGCCTACTATTTCTTGTCAATATAAACTTCTGTTAAAATAGACGTTATAGTTTTATTTAATACTTGTATGTCCTGTTAATATAGCAATGCCATTATTTATATTTAGGTTATTTAATACAATAGGCCTTACTTTGTTCGTACTTTCGTATTTAAAACTATAACCTATAAAATTAATGACTGAATTCTAACATTGTACCTTATTGAAATACTTACAAATGAAACCTACTACAACCGGATTCTGATGAACCTGTAGGTACCCCATATGTGTAGTTTCAATAACGCAGTCCTTATTTTTGGTACAAAACCGATCGGAATGCTTAGCATAATAATAGACGAAAAATATTTCATTTTAAAGATCTTGTTTATAGGAAAGTGGTCAGCATTTCGTACATTTTGTATAAATGTTCATAAATTTTGTAATCTTTTTACATTTTGTATAAATATTTTGCTTCTGTATTTTCAAAAGCAACAAGTTTATACTAAATGTAGAACCGTGTCCGCATTCCCTTTCATAAAAGACCTTTCAAAAAAAGATATCAAACATAATTTTATCTTAAACCAAATAGCGAAGTAATCTGTATGGTAAATTTATGTCCTTACACACACACACACACACACACACACACACACACACACACACACACACACACACACACACACACACACACACACACACACACACACACACACACACACACACACACACACACACACACACACACACACACACACACACACACACACACACACACACACACACACACACACACACACACACACACACACACACACACACACACACACACACACACACACACACACACACACACACACACACACACACACACACACACACACACACACACACACACACACACACACACACACACACACACACACACACACACACACACACACACACACACACACACAGGCGCTTGTTTCATGGTCCCGTATCCAGGACGAACCATGACGGCCACCCCAACAGCTCATTGTTCAATGGAAATTCGTTAACAGGAGTTGGACGTACACTTTGCCAAACCTTGTGACGAAGCGAACAAGAAATAAGATTAACACCCCTTTAGGTTAAGCTGATGCGGGGGTTAGGGGTACAAATAAACCCGACCTTGATTTAAGGCACGAGCTGAGGAGTTCCGTACGTGCTGACTTGCATCTGGTGCACACAACAGCAGAGCAGACTAAACAACACTTGCCTAAATGCTTCTTCCTTATGTTTGCATTTGGAATACATAATATTCACGACGATACAAGTGAATATTTAAAACTGAAGTAAGGGAGTATTTATTGGTGCAGTTATCTAACTGATCATACTGCTAAACTGAAATTACACACAACCGATATTAAAGGAAATAGATGCGACTGTTAATTGTTAATACTATAATAATTGTGATGGCTGGGCTGTGCATGTACTACAAAGTTTCGTTAATTATTTTTAATGTTTTATATATATATATATATATATATATATATATATATATATATATACAATGTGCAAAATAAATGTAAACAATTTTGTACTAGATAGGTCGGGTATGTAGTATAATGGCGTTAGTTATAATTTAAACACGTATTTATATTCTTAATCTTAAATATTAAATGTAAAGTTAAGGTCAGTGTCGGGTTTTGAACTTACATCCTTAAGTTTCATAAACAGATACCATAGGACTGAGCCACGAATGCGCAGAGAAACAATCGGCTCACTGGTAGACTTATTCAAATAACGTGTATTTACAGCAAGTTCTTTACATGTTTTTCGTGCTTTCGAAGAGAAAAATGTTCACTTCAGTATTCGTACAAAGAGCAACAAGTGGGCGATACAAACAAATTTTGTTCCCTTGCACGCAGGGTTGAATCTTTTCTTTCAGTAAATTTCAGAGATTTTAGCCGGAAAAGTAAACTCTCCTCTGTACAAACAGTGAACCTTGTTTTCATTCAAGGGTCCTGAAAATCTCA
The DNA here is from genome assembly GCA_022606455.1 of Callitettix versicolor. NCBI lineage: Eukaryota > Metazoa > Arthropoda > Insecta > Hemiptera > Cercopidae > Callitettix > Callitettix versicolor. Next base: position 55,479,604 of record CM040186.1, read on the forward strand.
AAATTGATTTCTTCTCAGTTCGTGCAATAAGGAAGTCAATATCCGGTTTTCGTTCAAATTTTATTTGATATTATAACTATGTAAAAACCAATTTTTCTGTTAAGTAATCAAGTAACGCTAAGTGAAAAAGACCTGTTGTACAGTCTTTACAAATAATCATAGGACCCTTTTTGTTAACAAGATCTTCCAAAGATAAACAAAGCTATCAACAGCAAAGTTTATAAATTCACGGTCATGTTCCACTGCTGAGCCAAATTGTATGTAACTCATCCTCTAAGGTCTCTCGCCTAAACCTTTTAATTTTAACGTATATAGCTTTTGGATTTATGATATGCATGAATATTGTATGCATGTCATTCCCTTTATGCTTTCGCGCGATCGTCTAAACAGTAAGTTATGATATGATCAAAATTTCAGTTTTGCAGCTTGAGTCAAAAAATATAAATAAACAGTAATTTTTATCGAATTTTCACAAGAAAATAAGCTACAGGATCGGCAATAAACAGACCTGGGGCCATGAAATGTGCACCAATCCTGACCTCAACATCACTTAGAAGCCATAAACTTAGCTGGGATAAGCTAAGTCAAAATCCGTTTAAAGGTTTTAAAGCAACAGCCATTTTTTTACTGTTTTTTTTTTTTTAATATGTTATCACCAACGTAATCAGCGTTAAAAATCGCATAAAATGGCATTTTGAATTGTTTTAAATCAGTTGAAATTTAGAAATTTAATCTGACTGCGATCACGGTTCATTTTCGTATTTTCAATGTAATTTAAAATTTAAAATTCTAATACAAATACTGATTATTAATGAACAATCAGATTGAAAAAAAACGTTAAGTTGCTTCCGTGACGTGAGCGAGACAGCTGAGTGCACCGACTGTTTTATGCGGAGGAATAAAAATAAGAAAGACAAAAGTTTGGTTTCGTATCGCTTTTTAAGGGAAACCAACCAAAAACCAATATGATAGCGACACAGTGAGTTGAATTTATAATTTCAACAGAAAGGATTAAAAATCCCACACGCTGCCTTTATGGCGTGCATTCAAACCAAGAACAAGTTTTGAATATTTGGCTTTTTCAATAATTGATTTCCAATTGAAGTTTCTTAATAAATAGGTTTATGTACTCGTACGTACAAAAGGTCATATCACGCTTCCCCTGGTGCTCTCCACCATGCAGGTGCTGTATGTACTAGGGGACATCCCTGCCGTCTCGCTGACGTGATAGTACTCACCGTCAAACTTCTGAGATCTTGTCTTCAGCACTGAACTCAACGTGATGAGGGAAGACTTTACCGTGTGATCGTAATGTTGTCTGCCGTGTGACCTCAGCAGGGCTTCTGTCTGTTCCGTGCAGCAGCTGACGCCGGCCGAACATATCCTCAGCGGATCCACTGCAACACAAGTAAACACATACAGTATTACTGTACTGTACATACACGGTCTAATGACATGGGCTACACTCGTGCGTGCGCGCGTGTGTGTGTGTTAGCTTGCTCACATTCGCAATTTTAGTCCGACGTGATGCAAAAATCGATTTATTGATAGCATGTTTTAGTAAATACGCAGTTTAGTTTGAGTTTTTAAAATCTACTGAAATTGTTCACTTTTGTACTTTCAATGTAATGTTTGACTACTTGAAACGCTAATACTTGCATATTGTGAATGCGAAATGAGCACACCAGGTAAGCGAATATTTTCGGAAATTCTTTCCGATCATGTCGGCGGGGCAGCAGCGTCAGTGATTACTGAAATTAGGTTCACAACACTTTCTCCGCTTAATGAATTACGTCGCCGCATCGTGCAGCAGAGAAACCACAGCCTGGCCGATCCAGGAACTGTTTGTTATAGTGTAGAAGAAGAAAAGATCCAGATGCTGCTGAACACATTATATCCTTCACTATCGTAGTTTTGTTTACAAAGTGCCTAAAGCTAAACCAACGTTAACGTTTATTATCCGATCCTGCTGGCGTCTCACAAACATTCAGGCCTTCGCCACCCTACACAAAATATTTCAAATGAAACAGCCATCATGGTAAGGTCCAGGCCAGAGACCTTGAAATGCGCAATGATTTTAAACTATACATAACTTTTTAAAGAGTTTTTAAAATTTATATAGTGCAAGTGTGTGTGTGTGTGTGTGTGTGTGTGTGTGTGTGTGTGTGTGTGTGTGTGTGTGTGTGAACGCTGGTTTCGAAATTTAAGTCCGATCTGATTCAAACATGGCACAAAAAACGATTTCAGTAATAGCCGCCTCGGTGGCCTAGTTGACAGCGTACTAGGTTTTCACCTCGAGGACCCGGGTTCGATTCCCGGCCAGGGATTGGCATTTTCATACGCTATAAATCATCCCATCGTCTGCATTAGCCCAAAGTGTGCACAATAGTCGGACGTTAAACACCAAAAAATAAAATAAAAAAAAGTAATAGCTAAGGCAAGTTCGTTAATCAACAAAGTTTGTTCAACAGTTTCAAATTGGGGGCCATTTCAAATTTTTAAATAACTCATAATGTTTTCGTGTTCAATAATTTTGAAAAAAGTGTAAAATGCTAGTACATGGATATTTTAATGCTGATTATGACGGTGAAAGGAAATAGGCCTACGTTTGTAAATTCGCTTACATTTGTTTCTGTTGAAATGTGTGCCCATCCTACAGCAAACACATTGCACCGGTTTGAAAGGTAACTACTGAATTCATTAATGCATGTTATTCCCCCAAAATTCCGTTCCAAACGCTATTGGGTAATGAAAATATAAGAAAAGCTACGTATCAAAACCCGCTTCATAGACTAACCACAACTCAGCCGGTTTTGAACAATGCTTATCATAGATTTTAATGAATTTCAGCGAGTGCCCGGTCACGGAATGGTTAAGGCAGCCCTGCAGCAGCCCGAGGGATGGTTAAGGGGTAAAATATATTTTTTTATTAATTAGGCAATACAGTATGGGATTCCTATTAAAATGTAGAAATGTTCAGCCCTACGTAGCCTACTCCGAATATATTTTATAGTTTTGCATGTCAAGTTTATACAGGGCCGAATTTTCAAGGTTTCTTCACGCTCCTCTACTCTCTGATTTCAACAAGGCCAGAAAATATCTACAAATTTATAGTATCGATATTTTGCATATTTTTGTATTTATGGACCTCGACAAAAGAGTCATCAACAATTTTATAAATTCTTTTTGCACTATTCGACCTTGTCGATACAGTATGTAGTGGGGCGGAACATCTACACATCTTTCGTTGGAAACAGTATATTGTAACGGCAACGTCATGCATCTCTATAAAATATGCAGGATATTTATTAGAAGAGAAGAGAAGACAATACAACAGTGAATAGTTTTTGTTGTGTCGTTGTTAGGCGACCCTAAGCTGCACTTTCCCACGTCATTCTGAAAGTGCAAAGAAACAACTAAAAATACAGGTTTTTTTAATTGAACATATTCACCGAAGCAGTCAGGTCACGTGTTGTGTTTAAACGCTACTTACAATGCTAAAAACCGCATTAAAAAAATTAAGATTAAAATATACAGCTAATAATAACTGTGGCTCGGACTAAGAACTGAGTCACGCAGTAGACTGACCGTCCCCCCTCAACTGCGCACCTAAAGCCGCAGTTGCTCCCGTCGCTTTTCCTTTACTGTTAACACTGATCTCTTGTCCTCATTAGTCTAATAACAACTTACAACCCTGACCACCGTCAAATGTAGTTTTTAAATTCCAATCAATTTTAACAATCCCAAATGCTAATTCATGTAACATTTAAAGCCGAGTGAAAAAAAATATTAAACCGTGTGCGAAACAAAGTTATAATTTTTTAAAAGATTTCAAATGGCCGCCATTTTGAAACTATTCAACGGATTTTATTGGTTAACGGACTTGTCCAAGCTACTGTCAAAACAGATTTTTGTTGTTGCTAAGTTTCAACCAAATCAGACCAAAATTGTTTGCGAAACACACTTATGTGGCCGCAGTAGTGTAGGCCTGCTATTCAGGACAGTTCGCTATAGAATCGGTTAGTTTACGGCCGGAAGTCGTGAGTTTACTGGCATTCCGGAAATAGCTGCACCGCCACCACGTGCTGCATCTGGCCGAAGTGATCAGCTGATTTAATGCCCCACAAGCAGTTATCTTATGTGGATCGTATACTCGATAAATTGAAGACGTTCGCGCAGGCTGGACTCAATTCACAGTTTCTCAATAAGACAATGTGCCGACTCTATTAAAAAAATACAAAGCACCCGAGACTTAGATCAATTAGTAAAATCAAAAATATTTACTATTTAATTAACATAAAATAAAACCAACAGGCCTAAATAAATAATAATAAAATGAAACAAATGTTATTAGTAATAAATCAATAATAGGCTAACTTTTATTTCAGTAGTATTTTAATATCGCTTTGCGGGTGAAATGTCCTTATAAAACAAAGAGCAATCACAACTACTCACAGCTCATTGCAAAGACAGTGATACCAGTGATAGCATAACTCTAATGAAAGATGCCTCCTTATCGTTACAGGCTACGCGAAGTACTTGTGTAACCCTCAATGACGCGTGTGTGTGTGTGTGTGTGTGTGTGTGTGTGTGTGTGTGATGAGTTACATCTCTTGCTCTACTCTAGTGATGGCTGATCCGAATATTTAATCACTTTAGATCCCCCCCCAGCAGAAATCAAATCACAGCGACCCGCCTAGGGGGTGTAATGGAAAACCCAAGTGGATTTCACTTACAACTCCCCGGCCCCGGGCGTTGCTTATTGAACGCTTTTTACTTTGCTTTTTGCCGTCAAGTCGTATCGACAGCAGAGCTCTTCGAAGTATTTCTTTGTGCACTCAGCCTAGACACACGGAGGCTGGAGGCTGCACTCTCCGGTAAGTCAAATAAAATAAATGCGACACCGTAGCAAGTTATTTTGGTTTTGCGCCTTATTGTGCCTTATTTACGCCACTTGGTGAAGTCACAAGCTTCTCCTCACAAGCCATACAGGCACATTTTGGGATTAGCCCCCCCCACCAGTACGTCAGCCGAACCACTAGCACTCCGAATCAACAACAGTTTAATTTGCTACTCGTTTATTTGAACGCTTTCTTAAGGAAGCAGCTGGAGTGAGCAACTGATGGGCTTAGCGATCCTACCGTACCTCTAGCTCATACTGCTCTCACTCGTCTACTCAGGTAGAAGCACAGTCACTACTCTACCGCCCTAATGCTGTAGCCTATCAAAAGGAGCCCTTACCTATGTATGCAGGGCTCTGTATGGGCGAACCTAATTTTCTTAGCTACTTGTAGGCGTTTCCATAAGTGGGATCTCAATACAAAATAGAATGAGCGGGATCTCTCTTCACAATAAAAACGTTGGCCACATAGAGCAGAACCTCCGTGATGAGGGTTAAGAGAAAGAAAAATTGAAAGGGAATTAAGCATCTGTAAGCACCTCAGTAAGGAACTGAGAAGTCACCAGTTAGATGTGGGGAAGCTACCCACCTTGAATCTTCTCCAAATCGTAGACTTTATAAAGAGACTAGGACTGGAGGAGGCGCAGTAACTGGGCAACTCAGTAATACAAAAAGAGGGCACAATAGGGGGCTACGAAGGTTGCGGTGCATTAGTGACCCTACAAATACCTGCCGAATAAAGTGACAATATTTCCTATTTAACCTTATTAGCACAAATTGTTGTGTTGGTTAATTATCACGTAAAATATTATTATTTAGGGTTGAAATAATTACTGTATACAGTTTTATCGAACATTAAAAAATAAGGAGCTTTCGATCCGGTTTAGTCAGGCGGGGGTATGTACATTACATTCCTTTTATTTGGTGAAACTGGCGGTGAGCCACCGGTCAACCCTTTGTTGGAGGAAAGTAGACCACTGGCACTGTCTCGACGGGTCGTCAAGCTTACTACCAACATGTCTTCAGCTGTCTACAAAAAATTTCCGGTGAGTCTAAACCATGCGCTTGAATTCTTTATTCTAATCTGTACCAATAATTAAATGTTTGCGATTTTTTTTATTAATCCTTCCTTTCTTGCGTTCAAATTTTCTGGATTTGAGTCTGACCTGCTAAGCATACCGTTTAGCTGCTACGGATATAATAAACGTACATTAGGACTATACGACCTTAACAACTTCATAAATATTAATTAGAGCGTAGCCTGTGAGACTTTTAAAAAACAAAATTAATACTGAAAAATCGGCTTCCCGTTGAGCTTTAAGAGCGTTTATCTTCAGGAAAGAGAGGAAGGGGTGGAAAAATCAATTCACGTGACCCACGCGTGAGCTAGCGTCACGTACTGGCAAGTTACAAAGAGAGACAAACCATAACCGACCGCGATAAGGTTTTAGCACAGCGCAGTGCAACTTATCCAAGTGATTACTAGTAATGTCTTCGTCAGGGGTTTTGTGAAGCCTACACAAGAAAACTTGCCACAGTTGTCATTATAACTGTCCGACTATCCTCATCTCCTTCTGAAGAGAGGCGAAGATTGTTTATTTTTGCCGCTTAGTAACTTTAATGTGTTCACTAACAAGCCGCTAAGTCAGTATTCAGAAAGAACCCATAATTTCAAAGACCTGGAAGAAGGTCACTGTTGTAAACATTTTGCGATTTACAGGGCTGAATGACATTCTGTCAGTGTAACTGAGGCTCAGCTGATGCGACTTACGCCTAGGAACAATACGGGTATTCTGCAACTCCCGCACACAGGAATCTCATTGCAGGCTTGTGACGCGACTCACGCCTAGGAACAATACGGGTATTCTGCAACTCCCGCACACAGGAATCTCATTGCAGGCGCGTGACGCGACTCACGCCTAGGAACAATACGGGTATTCTGCAACTCCCGCACACAGGAATCTCATTGCAAGCTTGTGACGCGACTCACGCCTAGGAACAATACGGGTGTTCTGTAACTCCCGCACACAGGAATTTCATTGCAGGCGCGTGACGCGACTCACGCCTAGGAACAATACGGGTATTCTGCAACTCCCGCACACAGGAATCTCATTGCAGGCGCGTGACGCGACTCACGCCTAGGAACAATACGGGTATTCTGCAACTCCCGCACACAGGAATCTCATTGCAAGCTTGTGACGCGACTCACGCCTAGGAACAATACGGGTGTTCTGCAACTCCCGCACACAGGAATCTCATTGCAGGCGCGTGACGCGACTCACGCTTAGGAACAATACGGGTGTTCTGCAACTCCCGCACACAGGAATCTCACTGCAGGCTTGTGACGCGACTCACGCCTACGAACAATACGGGTGTTGCTTAACATATGCCACCACGGCCTGACTCGATACATGTACACAAGCACAGAAGTACAGCCACCATATAAAGAGTTCTCCATATGAGCGGCTAAAGTTTAAATAGTTGCAATAACTGCCTCTACCAACGCTGCAAGGGGTGGGGACTAAGACGCTTGAGAAAATAGTACTGTATTTAACTGTAATTGAACTCTTTGTAGCAAGCGCTCACGTACTTGTCATAAGGGTTATCATTTAGTACGTTATATTGAATGACAATATGCACGTGTGACCAAGTCTACAAATTGTACAGTCGTACGATTATGTCTGCACACGATAAGTATTCAGCTCGCACGATATGTATAACAGCTCGCCTTTCCCTCATGTTTACAGTAGTTTTGCACTGGGGATACTACTGGGGCATATAATTTTGTTTTCCGCACAATTACTTTGGCCACTTGCACTCATCGATATTTTACTCGCTACACATCAAGTTGTACGGGTGGTAACGATGCTACAAAGTGTCATCTTCCAGCATACAGCGCATATTTGTCTGCGGTAGGTTGGCAACGGTTGTATCAGAATATCGGATCTCATCTGCCAGTTGATTATTACAATTACGGACTTTATAAAGTTAGTTGCTTTGTTTGCCACCCGTAGCGCCGTCACTGCCCGTCCTACGGCTTTATAAAGTACAGGATATTTCTGATTCAATTGAAATCGAGTAAGTAAGCCGATATGGTGGCAAGTTATAAACTTTATGCTTGCCGAGAAGTATTTATATTTTTCATTTCTAACTTGTAGCGTTTAACATTGATCTTCATTGGCAAAGTCTCACTTTTAAGGGTTACGCTATATATGCTTATTCTTTCGAAGTGCGTCAACAAAAAGTGGATTTTTTTCATTGGATAAGATTAATAGCGTGTGTGCATGAAGGCAGAGACATGCAACGAGGTCACATGTCTTTACTTTCCCGCAATACGAAGTATAGAGAAAGTCCGGTGATCGATCTTCAGCAACAAAAATGGTTTCATTTGAATGTTTGTCCATACGCGAGCGCGTGCGCGTGCATATAGCTAGATATTAAACTAAAAATATGAGGCATTGAAGTCTATCTTGCTCATCTAGGGACGAGTTTTTAATTAAAAAAGTTTCGACACTCTTGGTAAAAAAGGATTGAAAAAAATCAAGATTTCATAAAGCTTATAGTGCACCCTTCCCAATCCGCCAACTTTTTAGACACCGTAAGATGCTTCGAATGATGTCCATTTTCTTCATGTCCAGCCCACTCCGTGGAATGTCTAGGAACTGAAATCGTTTCCCCTCCAAATCTGGACAGTACCATCAGCAGCACCATATTCTCTATACAGAAGATATGCAAGTAATATCCCATTTTCTATAGATGACAAGTTAAAATTCCAGTTTCTCTACTGAACACACAAAACTTAGGCACAGAAGAAACTGTAAGGCTTCTGGAGGCCTTTCTTATGTTTCATAACGTTTTTGAAAGGCAACTTTTTGAACATACTATGTTTATTCACTTTTTTTAAAAAAGTCTTTGAACACTTTATTTATAGATTTTTGTATGGATACTTTATAAATGTGTTTCATAATCATTCGAGTCACCGTTTAGGCGCTATAGGAGCGATACCAAAGAAAAGGATACAAAAAGTACCTTTCACCAGTTTTCGACTTAATATTTAGACGCATCGGTGTTCTAACTTCAAAAATTCTTTACCGTAATTCCCGCGGGCGAAACCAACAGAACTATTAAAACAGCGATTGGTCAATAAATCACACGAGTCTCCCACGCGTGGTAAGGATACATCTACAATTAGGGCCGCTTAGTGTTTCTTATTGTAGTGCGTGTCGGTGTACCTTGATTGCTTTAATAATTCATATCGGTGCTTTACTTTGTTGATAACGTATCGCTTCACAATGGTCGCACGCAATTCTTAATTCAAAGTACAGTAATATGGTTTAGAACACTGCTTCCCAAGCAGCATAATTTCCACGGGTCCCTACTTCAACCTAAAATAGAACCCCATTTTCATACACGAGGTGCTATCCAAAAGTTCAGAGAATTTGAAAGCGCAAACCATTTGTAGTATGACCTGGTTTGCTACCTGCCGGTCGAGTGTGCCAACAGCTGTGACGGTGAGAGGCCGCGTTCTTGAGTTTCGTGCGTTTGTGTAACGTTGTGTTTTAGTGTTGAGGAGATTTTCTTAACTTGTGTTAATGGCAGATTTAAGTAGCAAAGAACCTGCATCGAATTTTGCTTCAAGCTTAAAGAAAACCGCTGCAGAACCCATAGCACGCTTCAATGATGGACTAACGTCTGCCGACAACGATGAGGCCTGTTTTGTGACATCAACAAGGAATTTGTCTCCCATGGAAAGTTTTGAAGCGGCTGCGGAATAGGCGCAGAACAGTGGAAGAACAAGAGCTGGGTTATCCACCACGACAACGCGCCTGCACACACACGTTCGGAACTTTTTGGCTTCCAAAAAACACGGTAGTGCTTTATCACTCGCTCAATTCGCCTAACTTCAAGCCCCGTGCGAGTTTTTTCTGTTCTCCTAAATAAAGTTGAAATTGAAAGGCTGTCGTTTTGACATTTTTGAGGGGATCCTGGCAGGATCGCAGGACCGCTGTATTCGTGCCCAAGGGGTTTACTTTAAAGCATACGATATATACTAGGAGTTATGGTACCCACCGTTCTCTGGCAATGAATACGATTCAATTTGTTTGAACACGAAAATGAAGAGAAGGGAACTTCTTTTATAATTTCTTTTAACTTTGCAAAAGCCTTTACCAAGAATATGGAAACAAAAAACAGCATAATCACAAGTGTAATTACTTAAGGCTCTCCCACCTAAACGTGTACACTTAACACTCACAGTCATTTAATTAGTTACTGTACTCATTACAGAACTTTGTAGTGGGTCTAGGATTTCGAGAGGATTCATAGTGGCTACACCCCCTACTTTTCCCAGTTCGTTATTGACGTGTTAGCACATGCTTTCTCTGCCAACTCCCTTACAATTTTTCTTTCTCTTGACTCTTATCACGGAAGCTGTGCTCCGCTTGGCCAGTTTTTTGTTGTACGTGCGGTGAGATCCCGCTCACTGCATTTTACATTGTTCTTCATGATGTTCTTACGAAATAAGGTCCGCCCATACAGAGCTCCACATGCTTGGGTAAGGGCAGTGAAGTTGGCACATCACACGATGTGTGTGTGTGTGTGTGTGTGTGTGTGTGTGTGTGTGTGTGTGTGTGTGTGTGTGTGTGTGTGTGTGTGTGTGTGTGTGTGATGCTCATTTTTGCTAGATCCGCCGGATTTCGTTCAAAATACAATCACATTTGAAGTACAAATATGATTCGATAACGACTTTGGGCAAGTTGTGTTATATTACTGCAATACGATACAGCCACGCCTACATGTAGAGCCTAATTAAGAACAAAGTATATTCTGAACCACGTGGCGCTTTCTCCAATTCTTTTATTAAATGCTACTGTACATACCTAAAGGCTATCATTTTTACATTAAGCAGATTATAAAATTTCAAAGGATGCTACCCTACCCGCAACTGTAAATAAGGAAGGGGATGTTTCGAGGGGTTGAATCATTTCCTGTTCAAACAGAGGATGCTCGATGGTTGTTTCTCAACTCCTAGAACGCTTTTTATAATATTCTTTCATCAAATAAATACCACTGTGTAATTTTAGATTAGTTATGGTTTTGTTTTTCGATTGCTCTGTCCAATAAAATTATAAATACAACAAAGAGAGACCTTTGGATATTTCACAAGCAGAATAAAACTCGTATTTAATTTTAAAGAGCCACAAATAAATTAATTTTTAAAATATTTTTCAAACAGCTTCAAATATCCCATGTTACTCGCATCTAATTTTCCTTTTACAGTAATAATTCAACTAATTTGTTATTAAACCAAAAAATAAAAATCATGTATTCTGTTTTCTCTTCCTTTTTATTTTAATTACAACAATCTGTTCGAAAACACGACAAATTAACAAAGTTTTTAACAACATAACCTAAAACTTATTACAGCCTATCAGCTGGTAAATGAAATCAGCTGATCGTTACGAATTAATATAAAACAACTGATATTTTACTATAAGTACCAGTATAAATTTGTGCACTCGTATTACGTTATGAGCAAAATCCAACATCACAACCAGCCCTAAAACATTATACATAGGAAGAAATATCAAGGAAACGGGAATAATACCCCTAAGCAGAGACTCTGACTCCTGTCGTTTAAATAAACTTCAAAGTTTTATGTTGATGTTCCTTTAGCGCCTCAAAGGTAAGACGGCGCTATTATATTCATTGCATTTCTTTTATAAACAAAGGCCAAACCTAAAAGAAATATTAGACACGGTTTGAAAAAAAGGTTCATTATTTTTAAATTGAATTAAATTAAAATTTTAAATTTATTTATTTTTGAGCCCAACTCGTAAAACTGAATATGAAACGTTAAGTCGATATTCGCGACCTCAACGCTGACGGTGTGACGTCACGTGTGCCAGCCAGCTACATTTGGAAATAAATCTGTCCTTCACGTTTCAAAAACTCCATTAACAAAAAATTCATTACCGATCTTTGTCCTCTGACCCTCGGGGTGACGTCACAATTAGCACATAATAACTAACCAGAGGTCGGAAAGGGCTACATTTACATTCCAAATGGTTGCTGCCCATTCAACACTTGAAATAATCGCCTATACACAAAATGGCACGATACACTGTGTACAGGGTTGCTCGAGTCACGAGATATGTTCATTGATTAACTCGTGTGTTTTCACTGACCGAGTCCGTGTATAAATGAAATGGTCAAGCACACCCCGAGGATCGGTGCCGTCTGCACTGCCGCGACGCGGGCTGTATGTACGGTATGTACGACTCAAGTGTTCATTTTCAATGGCACTCTACTTCCTTTTACCCACACAGCGAAAGTAAAAAACGTCGTTGATGAATTTTTCAAAACACTTTTGTTTAAGTATGTAAATACAAAAATAAGTAAAATATCGAAAAATCCTGAAGACCCGTTTTACTTGTTTACTTCCACACTAGAATTATACATTTTCGAGAATTTTTTGACCTGACATGTCGATCTTAGGGCAAGTGACACAAGCATGTTTTAAGATCTGACGGTTTTATATATGTTGTGAATGGGCAGCTACAAGCAGTAACAAATTGAGGGTAATTAAAAATACTGTTCGTCCTTGGGGGTCGTCAATACGTGCAAGTCGTAGAGAAGAGGTGGTGATCACCCGCCTTCGCATTGGTCACTCCATGTTAACGCATGGATTTCTGATGGAACGCGGGGACCCACCTGAATGCGAGTTCTGTAGGGAAACCATCACAATAAAATATATATTGCTCGATTGTGATGGTTTCCAAAATGTGCGTGTTATGTGTGGTCTGAGCAACTGTTTGCAGACGATGTTGGGAGATAGTGCCTCGGCCGTTGACCGGGTTCTATACTTCCTTCATCGTCTGAATGTTTTAAATAAAATTTAATCTAATTCATATTATATTTCTGAAAGTTTGTGTGTTTGTTTGTTTGTTATTCAATCACGCTTTAACCACTGGACCAATTGAGATGAAATTTGGTACGTATATGGTTTAAGTATCAGAGATACATATAGGCCTATTCCCGTTTTACAAAACTTCATTATACTACTTACCCAGCCCAAAATAATTATCAGTTTTTAGTTTTGTAACATCTGATAATTATAGTTTGGTTTAATTACTGTTTACTGAACATGAGATTTAGGCACCTGAGATGGACATAGATCTAATCCCATTTTACAAATTATAATCTATGTTTTATTTATTGCAAAATTATTGTTTTTAATGTTACATTTTCATCTAATAATCACAATCTGGTATTTTTCATTTAAGACTATTCAATGTTTGTAAAACAGAGTGCAGAATATATATATTATATACAATTTTATTAGGATACTTTAATTGTAAGGTAGTATATATATTTGTGTAATTACATTAGGCCTATATGAAAAAATGGTAAATATGCAGTGCAGCATCTATTGGAGTTTTCGATATTTTTCTTACTAAAATGCTTTATTATGTGCCCAAAAGCAAAAATCCAAAATATGAAAGCAGGAGAAGTACGATAAAAATCGAAAATAAAAGTGACCAACATAACCTCAAAATTGCTACCGGCGAAAATCGGTACCGTGTTGTACTGATTTTAGACGTATTATTATTGTTTTACTGATCTACAGATCAGTAAAACAATAAAAATACGTCTAACACGGGTTTGGATGATAGGAAACCCATTTTTTAAAGAATAGTGCATAACCTAAGTGACACGGTTGTTAGGCCTAACACGGTTATGCGTGAAAAAACCTTTATATTTTTTTAAAGATTATTTGGCTACATATCCTAACTGTCACGGTTGTTAGGCCAAACACGGTGATGCGTAAAAAAACCTCTATATTTTTTTAAGGAATACTGCATATCCTAACTGACACGGTTGTTAGGCCTATCACGGTGATGTGTGAAAAAACCTTTAATTTTTTTAAAAGAATACTAAGTATATTAACTGACACGGTTATTAAGCCTAACACGGTGATGTGTAAAAAAACTTTTATATTTTTTTTAAAGAATACTACATATCCTAACTGATATGATTGTTGGGCCTATGATTGTGATGTGTGAAAAAAACCTTTATTTTTTTAAAGAGTATCCAAACCTTAACTGACACGGTTGTCAGGCCTAACATAGTGATGCGTGATAAATCTTTATATTTTTTTAAAGAATACTCCATAAGCTAACTAACATAGTTGTTAGGCCTAACACGGTGATGCATTAAAAGAACCTTTATTTATTTTTTTCAAAAGAGTACTCTATAACCTAACTGACATGGTTGTTGGGCCTAATACGGTTACGCATGGAAAAAACTTTATATTTTTTTTAAAGAGTACTCCATAACTTAACTAACACGGTGATGCGTGAAAAAAACCTTTATATTTTTTTAAAGAGTACTACATATCCTGACACGGTTGTTGGACCTATCACGGTGATGCGTCAAAAAACCTTTATATTTTTTAAAAAAATACTAGGCTACATATCCTGACACGGTTGTTAGACCTAACATAGTGATGCCTGAAAAATCTTTATATTTTTTTACAGAATACTTCATTAGCAAACTAATATGGTTGTTAGGCCTAACACGGTGAAGCATTAAAAAAACCTTTATTTATTTTTTTAAAAAGAGTACTCCAAACTTAACTGACACGGTTGTTGGGTTAAACCGTGATGCAGGAAAAAACCTTAATTTTTTTTAAAGAGTACTCCAAAACTTAACTAACACGGTTTTTGGTCCTAACACGGTAATGCATGATCTTTAATGTATATTATGATTGCGGGCAAAGCCGTGATGGGTAACAGCTAATCATATTATATTTCTGAAAGTTTGTTTTTGTTTATTTGTTTGTTATTCAAATACACTTTAATTACTGGACCAAATGAGATTACATTTGGTGTGAACACGTTTTAGGTATCTGAGATAAACACAATACTATTCCAGTTTAATTATATAATAATGACTTTTTAATAATACAGTATTTTATTAAAATATGACATGATCCTGTTTTAGCGTATCGAGTAGAAAATCGACTATAAATTTTATTGCTTACATTATAATTGCAGGCAAAGCCGCAATGGGTAACAACTAGTATATATATATATATATATATATATATATATATATATATATATATATATATATATATATATATATTTGTTATATCTTGTGTTATTTTATTTATTTATTTTATCTAATAACTTTATTTCTGTTATGTTTATGTATACCTTTACGAATAGTTATTAAATTTTATTCATTATTCATTGTTATTTAGTTCTTAAGTGTAATATAGCTATACCTGTTATCTAAATTTTTAATTTATTTTTACTGTTATAGTTTGTGTTGTTCTTGTTTTTGTTTTCTTCTTACTTAAGTAAAATTTTGTTTAATTTTTTTTTTATACTTTCATTTTGCGTGACGGCGATGATAACCTGAACGGTTCTTCGCCGCAAAAAACAACAAAAAAACCCCTTAAATATTTCGTGTCGCCAACCAATATATATTTTCCTGGGTTCGGAGGTCACATGGTGTAGGCTCCATTAACAGCTCGGACGAGTTCGTAACCCAGAAAGTCCGTTCAACTGCCAAAACGGCGGCCAATATCAAATCGCAAAAAGTTTATACCTTTTCCTTAAAAATTAATTTGAACACGAACATTAATTAATATGGTCGTGGTTCATTTTTTTTATTTCCAATGTAATTTGAAAATTTAACATGCTCCTATAGGCAGACGATCATACTACTTATGATCGTGAAACGGGATTTCCCTAAACGTATATTTCAGGAAGTCTCTTCCAAGACGTGAGCGAGAGAGATGCGTGCGGTTATTATTTTCCCTAAAGAATATGAGTATAGTGTACAGTAAAGTCGTGCATAATATGCGCATGTGTGAGGATCTGAGAAAGTAAGTCCTACAGCGGTGGGTAAAAGTATCCAGCGTGAACACACCTTGCTACCCTAATGTTTAGGGGTTGGCAAACACGACAAAAGGCTTAGCCTAGAAAATGTCAAGACCTTTACGGAATACAGACTACTGCGCTCTGACAGGCCAGTACGGTGTAATCACATTGCGTAAGTAAGTAGGATATTGCGATACGGAAGCTACAGATTTCACATTCATTTATTTTATAAGATTTTTTACAAATTGTAATTTGCTTTCATTTTAAAATTCGAGTAAAATCTGTCCTGATAATTTTGTGTAACAAGGTTATTTATATATTTTTTTAAATTGTTGCTCCATACCTTTCGATCCGGAAGAGATAGCAACTAATACTAAATGTTTTGTACATAAAGGCTACATTTGAAAAAATTTAGCGCGGTAAAAACATTTTTATTTGAAAAACTTCAAAAAAGTTTCGGTATTTATTACAGAAATAAACTGAGTGGTGATGCAAGTAAAAACCTGTTCACTGCGCATCTATGTGGTCTTCCCTATAGGCGTCAATGCAGCACACAAAATTCTCGCGATTCAGCTGTCACTCATATCAGCTGCTGCTGCACTCTGCATTGCATTCAAACAATCAATACAGAGTAGGCTACTGTACTTAACCTTCTTGTCCTGAGTCGGTCAGGCAGAACAGAAAAACTTTCTTACGTCTGTTATACAATGTGCCCCACAAAGAGGTTTACGCATTTCATCCTCCAGTGATCATCTTGAAACTGTACTATACATACTTTTTAAAGAAGGTACCAGAAATAGTAAGTGAGAATTGCATCTGGCTGATGTTTTTAGAAACAAAATGGCGGCCAAAATAAATAAATTCTGCCCTCAAAAGTTTCACTGTAATCTCGCTGTGAATTATTTAACTGCTGTTAAATTACTTTTTTAATAGAACAAAAACATAACCTAATTTTTTTAGTGCCATATTACGGGATTATTTACTTACAATTTATTTTATCTTATTTACAACTTATCTACAACTGAGCAAAAAGCAAAGTTTTCTGCGTGGGCCATTCATTGCTTTTGATAATATTGCCAAATTTTTATTGATGGTTTCCAGTTTAAATAGGTCTGATTTATGAAATGTTCACTGATATTTAGTTTTCTTTTAATATGTTTGTATCTAATTACATTAAAAAAAAAAATAATTAAAAAATAAAATTTTGTTTGGAAAATAACAAAAACAGTTCTATACTTTATTTAAGCTTGATTTTGGCCGCCATTTTGTTTCTACAAACATCAATTTCTGGTACCTTCTTTAAAAAGTATGTATAGTTTCAAAATTATCAATGGAGGATCAAATGCATAAACCTCTTCGTGGGACACACTGTATCTAACATTAAATTTATACAAACAATCCCTCAAAAAGTGATCTTGACGTCCCGGGTCAGGATATTACCATGATAGCCGTTACAATAGCTCATTCTGCAATGAAAGTTAATTAGTATTAAATAGTAACAGGCTACTACTATACGCGATACAGTGCTAACATAAGTTATTGAGCAGTCAGGCGCGTTCAGACAAATCCAGTTACAATCCTCTCTTTTATCGGATAATCGCTGTCGAGTTAAATTGATTACCATAGAGATTCACACACGGTTTGATTTTACCACAGTGTGCAAGAAATATAAATACACTAGCAGGTACCCGCGACTTCGTTTGCGTTCAATCAGTACTTCGAGTAGCCTAATTTTTTCTCCAAGCTTTCATCAATCTCCGTACTAATTAAATAAATAAAAAAACAGTGGTTTAGGCGTGAAAGATAATATCTACGCATCAATAAAATAGGTCAATGAACGAGATGTAATTATTTATTAAAATTAATATCATTTAGCACATGTCTGTAAAATTCGTTTTTGGTTTTCCATCCTGTGCTAAAACATGAAAATACTGTGGGCTCGATACTCGTGAGCACGCCACATACAGCTGTCCGTGGGGGAAACAATTTTTAGTATAAATAGACTATATAGATACACAGGTATACAATATCTACACTATGATGCAAACTTTCTCTTTGACAAAATCTGTCTGCGGTTAGTACAGATAGACAGGTATACAAATAAATAAATTGAAATCATCCCCTATTTTACCTTCACTGGTAAAACGCAGAAACATTCTTCATTTCATACCAAAATTATAGATAAGATAAATTTGTATATCTCTAATTTGACGAAAGATTGATACCCCATACAAATTTTCATCCCCTATTTCCCCACTTCATTTTATTTTCTTGACAAAATGTAGTCTCTCTCCTCCAAGGTGCCGTGTAGCTCTACACCAAAATTCATCAAAATTGGTTCAGCGGTTTAGGTGTGAAAACGTGACAGACAGAGTTACTTTCGCATTTATAAGATTAATAGGCTACAGATTAAAGAAATACGTAACAAAAATTAAATAATTAATAACTCAAGCGGGCACACAGGACAGTGCTGCTAATTTGTACTTTACATATCAATACTTGTGACTTAATTATTTGTTCTTGTGTTTAGTAACAAGCACCTGATGATGGACACGCACATTCCGAAACAGTATACACAGTTTGATTTTATCCGTACGTTAACTGATACTGTACGATAGCTAAAGAGCACGGTGTTAGCTGGGTCACGTGCCTACAGACACGAGTCTCTCAGTTACTGCCGTTGTGGACCTACATAAATGGTTTCCCAATGTTTGCTAATTACCCGCGCTTAAAGCCTTATCAGCGGCTGCGATGTCAGCAATCTGTGATGGATTACACCAATTTACCAGATAACCTAACCTCACCTGCCCAAATATTTACCGCCAGTATACTGCACTACAGAGCACGTGTTGCTACGGGCGGACACACGACAATAGTAGCACCTTTCATGATTTTCCGGTTTACCGTTAGGCGCTAGAGGCCGCACATACATGTCTCGACAGGTAGCTGTGTTGTACTTAAAAAGCTTCCATAAACCCATAAAGCTGGTACAATGGGTAGAATACATTCCAAACACGTCCACTAGGCCATCCCGGTAACAGTATCGGTTCCTCGATTCCACGATCCTGTTACAAGGTAGCCTACGTTGCAAAGAAACACTGCACAAACTTTCACACATTCGGAAGCCATTGGAAACCCAATTTTGAGAGCACATTTCGCAAGAAAACAGTTAATTTTTTACAAATTGTAATGCTGTTGTCGAGACTTACGTCACTACTGTACTGATGAGCCTGTACCAGCCTCGCTAGTCGCGCGCTTATAGTGAAACTTCAAAACTGCTACGCAACACACTCTAGAAAGTGATATAAATTACTACAGAGTATATACCGTACTTCTATGTATTCCGTACAATGATAAAGAAAAAAATTATTATTACGATTTTTCAGCGTTAAATTAAAAAGATATTTTTATTAGTTTTCAAC
The DNA here is from genome assembly GCA_022606455.1 of Callitettix versicolor. Classification (NCBI taxonomy): domain Eukaryota; kingdom Metazoa; phylum Arthropoda; class Insecta; order Hemiptera; family Cercopidae; genus Callitettix; species Callitettix versicolor. The sequence continues at coordinate 55,498,818 of CM040186.1, forward strand.
ACTACTTACTTATAACTGCTTTAATTACTTAGTGCGTTAGTATTCACTAATTTTATTAAATAAAGTTTCCAGATTATGGTTTTTTTTATCGATCAGTTTTACAAAATGTAGTAAAATACCCCCACCCACCCAACCACAACTCAAAGAATACAAAAAATGCAAACAGCTTGATAAATACAGCCTACAATAGTACTGTATTTAGTAAACTCGCAGGAAAAGGACAGAATCAACTAAAACAAGGGGTTGAGTATGCAATATAGGTACATAATTGTGTGGCAAGCAACATACCTGTTCCTTACACGCCAACTTTGCAGTTTTTAGCGAATTTCCATTGGCTCGGCGGCCATTATAGTAAAACCTAGACTCGGGATCTCGAAAACGATCACCGATCCTAGATTTCTAAATAAATTAAAGTGATCGTTAAAATTGTATCTATTGTATTTTCATTCTCACGTCTGTAAATAGCGTTTATGACAATAGCCTGGACAAGTTCGCCACCCAAAATCCATTAAAAGTTTCAAAATGGTTGTTATTTCAAAAAATAGTAACTTTTTACTTTAAATTCTCATTTAATCTGGTCCCGCACCGTAACCAGCGCCAAAAGCTGCACAAATTAGCGTTTTGTATTTTCCAAATCAGTTATAAATAAGAGATTGAATTTGACGCAGCCAGTGTTCCATTTCGTATTTTCAGCGTAACTTGAAAGTTTCACATGCTAATATACACACACGATTACGATGGCGAAATCAAAATTTCAAAAAAAAGGATAAGATTTAAAAACATTTTCGGAAATTCGCTTCCAAGACGTCCGTGAGACAGATGCGTGATATACACGGTGTTCCGAGAAAAATTAACATTTTATTAGCTACTGATTCGATACCTTAATAAATGCGCACAGACTTTCACACAAGCAAAATGGTAAGGAAGCCGTGGTCAAAAAACGAGAAATCCGCCTTAATTTGTTCTCGAAATTGGTTCATCGGATATATATATATATATATATATATATATATATATATATATATATATATATATATATATATATATAGGCTATATATATATAAAGAATTATGCGTCGGTCGGCGTCCCAAATTGGAAGTAAAAGACAGAATTCGAATAATAACCCAGGATGATCGTAAGTGAATGCGTGACCAATAATTACAAGTAGTAACACAAACGCCAGGCGCCCCGCTGTGGCTTGTTCCGTCCTCTCACGTTACATTTCCAGCATCTGCACAGTGCTTACCGCCCTAAATATTAGCTTTTGGAATCGATTGGAAGCCTCGCTTGCTGAACTTAATCCAAGCTCAGCGAGATAAGACAATCACCTAATTGGAGACGGAAGCTTATCTCTGTTTTATTGCACCAAATTTATGATAAACGCAGCGTCCCAGTACAAGAACATAGCAAGAACTTTCTCACATAATATAATGTCGTTTCAAACCAAACACCGCTACATTACATTAAATTATTACTTGATAATATATTTCCACGGTACTTTTCAATTTTGTTTGGTAATTGAGCAATTTGAGCAGCCATCACGGTAAGACCCAAATACGGGACTCTGAAATGAGCACCGATCCTGAGGTCTAGATCACTTTTATATTTATTTCAGTACTCTCAAGTTTGTAATATTGGTCAATTTCATTTAAGCTTGGCAAAAAATTGACTTTAGTATAATAGCTTAGACTAGCTGTTACTCGAAAAGGTAGTTCAACAGTTTCAAAATGGCTGGGTACATTTTTTTTGTTACGAATTCATATTTGTTTAAATACTTTAGAAATTAGCTTCTATCACGTCAGTGCAATGCCGCTTTTGTTGTAACACCATTGCATATATGTACAGCCACCACTAGAAAAAGCGTCCAGCTGTCGGATGCTAAGGTCAAAGAAATTGAACTATTTACCACTGCGAACGCTGCAAGTTGCAAGGACAGAGGGGAAGACGTTTGAGAAAATAGTATTATCTATTTAACTGCAGCTGAATACAAGACGCCATGAGCAGCGACCGCCCATTGCGTTAATATTCAATTACCCAATATTCAAGTTAAAACCCAAAAACCCAGCGCATGCGCACTAGATCGCATCTAAACTGCACTGAAATTCATCCATTCCGCAGACCAGGACCAGAATCCTTTAAATAAAACACACAAAGAAATAGAACCAGACTGCGGAGGTGGGGAAACCAGTTTGTGTGTGCGGGGGGAGGGGCATTCCCCGCATTCCAGCCGGCGACACCTCCACCGGCATCGGTACCGGAGTATGTCTTAATCTGGCCTTACCTGTCCCGTCACATCATTAATGTTATTCAATTAGAAAACGTTTACTTCAGATACGGACCAGCCACTGACAGCCGATACATTTCGGTTTTAATATCGTTAAAATTAACAAAATCTTTAGTGAGAAAGTAACTGCGCGGTGCAGATAAAGTTGCATAAAGTTTTCTCACGTTCAATTAAAGAAGTTTTAAGTAAAACACTAAGACAATCAAAAGTTATTTTGAAATATCCAAAATACGGAACACCTTTCCAATGTCATAAACATTTTTTGTCACAGCTTATATAATGAAGGTTTGTTTGTCAAAATCATTTAAATTTACGGATGGAAGAAAATTCAGTAAAGTGATCTTAAAGCGCGTAGTGAGGGCCCGTAGGCAACTACTGTAGTGTCAATTAGAAATTGCATATTAAAACAAGAATGGATCACATGACTTCCGTGCCTGCACTGCCGCAAGTATCATACGATTTAAATGCATATCTGTAATGTAGGCTATTTGATGCCCAAACATTCAACTTACTGAAATTCAGTAAGTTTACCGCACATTTTCAAAACACGCTTTTGATTAGGTCTATACAAAAATATGGAAAAATCGAAAAAACCCCATTTTTTTGCTCTAAATTGGATTATAAATTAACATGTATCATGTTTTATTTAGGGCTGGTTATGATTTATGATGTTGGATTTTGAGCGTCACATGATGTGAGTGCACAAATGTATACTGATAGTTATAGTAAAAGATCAGTTGTTTTATATGCATTCGGAACGATCAGCTTATTTCATTGAACAGCTGATAAGCTATAATAAGTTTAAGGTTATGTTGTTAAAAACTAGCTATGGTAGTTATAGTAAACGTTCAGTTGTTTTATATTAATTCGTAACGATCAGCTGATTTCACTGAAACTTGCTGATAGGCTATATGCGTTTTAGGTTATGTTCTTAAAAATTAGCTATGTTAATTTATCGTATATTCGAACAAATTATCGTAAAAAACATGTTGCATAATTTTTAGTTTTTCTCAATATATATATATATATATATATATATATATATATATATATATATATATATATATATATATAGAGAGAGAGAGAGAGAGAGAGAGAGAGAGAGAGAGAGAGAAGAGATAGGCTCTTCAAAACTTAAACTTTTGAAGAAAACTGATGGATTTATACAATAAATTCTTTATGTATAAAAACTATACATATCCGAAACATCAATATTATTTTTGGTTTCAAATTATACTCTACATTTTTTTGTACCCTAACAATTTACCACTTAATTATTCCTAAATATTTTTTCCTGTCAATCCCTACATGTTTCCTGTGTTTGGGCCACTTTAAAGAACGTCTTTGCCAAATTTCATAATGATCGGTTATATAGTTTATGAAGAGAAGGTATGTTACCGACAGACAAACAGGCGCGCCTAGGACCGTAGAACCCTCCATGAGTTGTATATATCTCAAGAATTAAAAAGCATATCGTGACAGTCCTCAGTCCGCCTAAATTTATCTTTCACATCAGCTGATTGTAATCGTACGTTTAGCCGAGCCGCAGCTTGCATGTTAAGACGATGTATTACTTAACAAATATGTCAGTACAAATATCGATATTCTCCACGATGTATATTGCAGTGCATTCGTTGCATTGTATAACGGCTGCTTCGTTTCATTGAATGATGCAATTTACAGAAATACCAATAACCCCCCCTTGTATCACCCGGCTAAATATAGTACACGGTGTGATGATGTAATCTACAAAATCTGAACTGGAACCGGAGGTAAGACAGACAGACAAAACAAATTCCGAACACTCGAAACCCGCGATGATGTCATTGCAAACCCGACAGCGGTCAGGGCTTATTTTATTCCTGAAACGTGAGTTACGAAGGTCTCGGTGGGTCGATATGACCAAGGCACCGTTCAGTCTGCTGCGTTTCTGAACTGCGCACGTCATGATCGTAGGTTCGAGTTGCAGTTACTGCTTAAAGTGTGCCTGTTCCGTTAACGCTGACCCCTCGTCCTTATTAGTTGAATCGGTACAGAGTATAGACGTTAAGGAAAAAGCCATAAGTTGTGTACTACCAAAATCTGTTGTACTTTACACTTTATGGCGAAGGTTATTCTAAAATATTTGATAAGAAATATATTTTGTGTTTTTTGATATGACAGCTACCCACAAATTACAAAAAAAAGAAATATATATATCCTTGACTCGGCCTGTACAGTCACTGTTGAAGGAATAAATCTCGCCGCTATACAGTAGCCTAATAGTAAAGTTGTGGCAGTTTCTACTTTTATGCATCTTCACAGGTGAAATATTTCGAGACAACAAGCTCCCTTTTAATTACTGTACGTTATAGGCTCCAAGGGGCTAGTGACAGAAATTTCAAGTATTTAAACACATTATAACTTTTTTTAATCCAATTTTATCATCGTAATCAGCGCTAAGATCAAAAACATCCACTGAAATCAAGAAAAATGAATTTACCGGCGTTTCGGTTTATTTCTGCATTCTCAATGCACACTTTGATGCTGTTTATTGATTTTCATGAAAATGGTGATACAAATTTAAGAAATTCACTTCCAGCGAGACAGCTGCGTGCCGCGACTACTGATGAAGCGGTCAACTTGCTGAATACAAGCGTCACTACAAGGCCTGCGGGAGTCCTCGCAACCAGCCTGCCCGCGGAAACACAAGTAACATATTTTACAATCGCTAAAGACCGTATAGATAAAGAAATTAACTTCCAGCGAGACAGCTGCGTGCTGCGACTACTGATGAAGTGGTCAATTTGCTGAATACATGCGTCATTACAAGGCCTGCAGGAGTCCTCGCAACCAGCCTGCCCACGGAAACACAAGTAACATATTTTACAATCGCTAAAGGCCGTATAGATAAAGAAATTAACTTCCAGCGAGACAGCTGCGTGCTGCGACTACTGATGAAGCGGTCAATTTGCTGAATACAAGCGTCATTACAAGGCCTGCAGGAGTCCTCGCAACCAGCCTGCCCACGGAAACACAAGTAACATATTTTACAATCGCTAAAGACCGTATAGATAAAGAAATTAACTTCCAGCGTGACAGCTGCGTGCTGCGACTACTGATGAAGTGGTCAATTTGCTGAATACAAGCGTCACTACAAGGCCTGCAGGAGTCCTCGCAACCAGCCTGCCCACGGAAACACAAGTAACATATTTTACAATCGCTAAAGACCGTATAGATAAAGAAATTAACTTCCAGCGAGACAGCTGCGTGCCGCGACTACTGATGAAGCGGTCAATTTGCTGAATACAAGCGTCATTACAAGGCCTGCAGGAGTCCTCGCAACCAGCCTGCCCACGGAAACACAAGTAACATATTTTACAATCGCTAAAGACCGTATAGATAAAGAAATTAACTTCCAGCGAGACAGCTGCGTGCTGCGACTACTGATGAAGTGGTCAATTTGCTGAATACAAGCGTCACTACAAGGCCTGCAGGAGTCCTCGCAACCAGCCTGCCCACGGAAACACAAGTAACATATTTTACAATCGCTAAAGACCGTATAGATAAAGAAATTAACTTCCAGCGAGACAGCTGCGTGCCGCGACTACTGATGAAGCGGTCAATTTGCTGAATACAAGCGTCATTACAAGGCCTGCAGGAGTCCTCGCAACCAGCCTGCCCACGGAAACACAAGTAACATATTTTACAATCGCTAAAGACCGTATAGATAAAGAAATTAACTTCCAGCGAGACAGCTGCGTGCTGCGACTACTGATGAAGTGGTCAATTTGCTGAATACAAGCGTCACTACAAGGCCTGCAGAAGTCCTCGCAACCAGCCTGCCCACGGAAACACAAGTAACATATTTTACAATCGCTAAAGGCCGTATAGATAAAGAAATTAACTTCCAGCGAGACAGCTGCGTGCCGCGACTACTGATAAGTGGTCAATTTGCTGAATACAAGCGTCATTACAAGGCCTGCGGGAGTCCTCGCAACCAGCCTGCCCACGGAAACACAAGTAACATATTTTACAATCGCTAAAGGCCGTATAGATAAAGAAATTAACTTCCAGCGAGACAGCTGCGTGCCGCGACTACTGATGAAGCGGTCAATTTGCTGAATACAAGCGTCATTACAAGGCCTGCAGAAGTCCTCGCAACCAGCCTGCCCACGGAAACACAAGTAACATATTTTACAATCGCTAAAGGCCGTATAGATAAAGAAATTAACTTCCAGCGAGACAGCTGCGTGCCGCGACTACTGATGAAGTGGTCAATTTGCTGAATACAAGCGTCATTACAAGGCCTGCGGGAGTCCTCGCAACCAGCCTGCCCACGGAAACACAAGTAACATATTTTACAATCGCTAAAGGCCGTATAGATAAAGAAATTAACTTCCAGCGAGACAGCTGCGTGCCGCGACTACTGATGAAGCGGTCAATTTGCTGAATACAAGCGTCATTACAAGGCCTGCAGGAGTCCTCGCAACCAGCCTGCCCACGGAAACACAAGTAACATATTTTACAATCGCTAAAGACCGTATAGATAAAGAAATTAACTTCCAGCGAGACAGCTGCGTGCTGCGACTACTGATGAAGTGGTCAATTTGCTGAATACAAGCGTCACTACAAGACCTGCAGAAGTCCTCGCAACCAGCCTGCCCACGGAAACACAAGTAACATATTTTACAATCGCTAAAGGCCGTATAGATAAAGAAATTAACTTCCAGCGAGACAGCTGCGTGCCGCGACTACTGATGAAGTGGTCAATTTGCTGAATACAAGCGTCATTACAAGGCCTGCGGGAGTCCTCGCAACCAGCCTGCCCACGGAAACACAAGTAACATATTTTACAATCTTTAAGACCGTATTAATGTATAACGTTTTTTTAAAAATCGCAAAATTTATATTAATGGCAATATTTGCTGCTGACCAGACAGCACAGCCGATACTGACCAACATTTCTAAGCGATGCGCCATACCCTTTGCACAATACTTTTTATACCACAAAATTTTAGAGTGGCGAAATATAAGCTGAACACATAGTTTACAGTTCGGCAATAAAACAAAATTACACAAATACAAGGTTACTTTAGTGGAACCTTATTTGCCAACAGACCCGAGTGGGGAGTGTCTGAATTTCTGTATCGAGAAAATTTTAAAGAAAATGATGTTCAGGTAAACAAGCTATACAGGAATGAATACACAGTGATACGTAGCCAGATCAGTTTGTAAGAGGAATGTGGGAAGCACCGGCCCGACATTCTTCTCCTCCGCTCTACACTGTCCGCCATTTGCATTTTTATGTTCCCTTTTAAAACACTAAACTGTTTCAAATTAAACAATGCACACCTAAACACCTCATTTCCATAACGTCTAATTGAATTCTATTGTTTATAATTTCTTTTACAATATCCCGTTTCGTTTAGTCCAGAGGTTAAAAAAACTCTAGGCTACTGTATGCACCCAATCTAAATTTTAAAAACATAATGTTTGCCGATCGTAATACTTTCTCCAGCACTCTGTGGAACACTGGACAGGCCAGGCCAGGCTAGGACAGGAAGTTGCCTGTTTGCTATTCAGACGACTCCCCAGGTATACAATGTCATTTCTGTAAGCCTAATCATATCCGAGTTGAATATCAATGGTCGGCTCTATCAGCTGTCGGAAAAACATCGGTCCCATGCTAGAGTTTAAGGCACGCCCCACACATTCCTTATTCCATACACAGTACTGTACTGTATGGCCTGTCGATAACTTCCGTAACAATGAAATGTGGTAATGTTTGTTGACACTCGCCCACTGCTCACTCAGTACTACTGTATTTCCTTTGCACTTGAAACTCTTAAAATACGCAATTTTACCTTCGTAACATTAAATTTATCGAATGCATCGATTTTGAAAATTCAAAATGCTAATTTATGCAGTTATTAACGCTGACTGCAACGGTGAAATATATTTTTTTAAATATGTAAGACATTTTTTTGACATTTTAATGATTTGAAAATTACCGCCATTTTGAAACTGTTTTCGACCCGTAATGTTTACACGGCGACCTAGTTGCGGCGGTCTCCTTTGTCCGCCGCGTTGCCACGTTTATCATTACTCATTATTAGCCTGCAACAGCGAGAAGACAGAAGACATTGATTTATGCGCCGCCTGGCGATTGTTTTGTGAAACCTTTTCGCCTCTTCTAATGAGCCGAGTTCTGCCGAGGAAGAACATCCAGAAACACTTTCTCACGTTCAGTTAAGTACAGTATTAGTGTGGCCATCATGGTGTGACCCAAAACTGGAACAATGTAACGCTCAACCAATAAATAAATACTCTGCTTCTGCTAGGAGTCTTCGCTATACTCCTAAGTTCTAATAAATAAAAAATTTTGCAAAGCCAATAAATGCGGATGAGTGTATTAACTGAAGGCTATGCAACAATAGGCCAGCCGTCCGTCCACTAACACGACTACACGTATCTAGCATGCGCAATCGCGGCACGCAGCTGTCTCGCTGACGTGATGCACTGAGCTTTTTATGGCACGCACGCACGCACGCACGCACGCACGCACGCACGCACGCGCACACACACACACACACACACACACACACACACACACACACACACACACACACACACACACACACACACACACACACACACACACACACACACACACACACACACACACACACACACACACACACACACACACACACACACACACACACACACACACACACACACACACACACACACACACACACACACACACACACACACACACACACACACACACACACACACACACACACACACACACACACACACACACACACACACACACACACACACACACACACACACACACACACACACACACACACACACACACACACACACACACACACACACACACACACACACACACACACACACACACACACACACACACACACACACACACACACACACACACACACACACACACACACACACACACAGTCGACCTGAGGAACTGCAGGAAATTTATTTTCTTGATCAAAGTAGCTGAAATACTTGTTGAATCTCTTGTCAGTTAAGCCACAAAGGAAACTTTTAGAAACACCAAATTGCAGTTGTGTTACAACCAGGTTAGGTGGTAAACTTTTTTGAAATTTTAATGTAGGCATCTGTTTTTCCGCTAGTAATGTGTCGATTATTACATTTTAGTACAACACAAAGTTCTGATAATGGCGGTATTCTGAAACGTGTCAACGAATACAAAATGTTTGGAGCTAGAAAAGGCAGCTAGCTATGAAACGAGAAGATGTGTTAAAACTGAAATATTTTTTTTCAAACGGTTGAACTACTTCCTCCAGTTAAGTTACCACACTTCTCTGTACCCCTAGTACTAAACTGTCAACACTGACTAGAAATATTTGTTTGTTGCATTACAAATAGCTCCAACAACTTTGGGAAGTTTACACATAAGTAGTGAACAACTGAAACAGTTTGCGCTTATATTTTTCAATAATAATGAAATAAAAATTAAAAAAAAATAACTGCTGATAAGCTCTGATATAAATTGATTTCCAAAAAAATCGGTTTTAATTAAAATTTAATGAAAGCCATGTGCACATCTGATGCTTTGCATTTACATTTGTTAGAGCTACGGTACAAACATACCTATGGATAAATGCTGATAAAACGCAGCTTCAGCATACAGTTGAATACAGTTCAGAGAAATGGTACCCACGACAAATGACGAAGCGACCACTACCATAAACTTTCATTCAGCCCTGTAGATGTACAACGGATTGTCGAACGGTGGCTTTTAATTGTAAAAAATCTAAATTAACTTGTATGTCTTTGTGCAAACGTACAAACAAGGATTTTTAAAATATAAAATCATTAATTACTTGTATTTATTTCATATGTTAATTTGTTTTTTCTCATTAAATATTTTTTTATGAATAATTTATATTTATTGCAATAATAATTTCTGTTATAATTTCATTTAAGAAACTATTGTTACCTTAAATTATAAAAAAAAAATGTTCTCATTAAAATAACTCTAAAACATGTGCTTCGGAGGGGGAGAGGTATAAGAAATATTGGAGCAATAGGGTTTCCGGCAACATCCGAAATATTAATCTACAAGCTTTTCTGAGCGTAAATCGACTACCCGGGTTCGATTCCCGGCGAGGGCTTGGCATTTTCATACGCTATAAATCATCCCATCGTCTGCATTAGCCCAAGTGTGCACAATAGTCGGACGTTAAACACAAAAAAACAATCGACTGACAGAATGCGGTCCTTATATTCTGCATACTGAAGTACCTTTGGCGCCTGGACTATTACTTTACAAATTTTGACCTGTCATTAAGGTCCGTGTCCGTCCGTCCGTTGTCTGTCTGTCTAACGGTAACGCAACTCACTCGTACACGATGTTGTGACCGATCGCTGTAAAATATGCCGAAAATATTTAGGGGTAGTATCTTAAGCACTATATTTTTATTTATCTGATGTGGGGTTATCTTTTCACACTACAAAAATGGCTTTTGAAAAATCCACCAATAACTTTAGACAACCTCTTGCTGTATGGATAATACGGTTTAATACATTTTTATGTTTAGGTATCAATACGTTTCAAAACGAACACTTAAATAATAGGCTACAAGTTGTATATTCAGCGTAGCGGCAGTGCAAACGACACGGTAGTCAGCTGATCCATCTTGTTAATATATTTGAAACAAAGCGCCTTCGAGCCCTCAGGATGTGCTTTAAAAGCATATGTTTGCCCATTTTTCGATAATGTATATATACTGTACACTCTGTTTTCGTGAAATAGCAGACTACTTCCTACTTACAGCGAGTGGTTCTAAAACCCAAACACCATGTTATTCCGTCCGTGTTTCTATGCGCATGTTTGGAGACAAAAATTTATTAATTTCTATGAAATATGGGCATGTTGGCGGTAATTTGCGTGTATCCCACAAGATTTCCAAACGTTGGCTCACACTCGTAGTGCCTAGCTATATTTTCAACTGGAATTTGAAACGTTAACAAGTTTATTTGATGGGACATCGAGCGTAACGCTGCTAAGGTAAGGACAGACAGAATGGGAACCCCGCTGTCTGGGGAAGTAAAATATGATTTGGTGATAATATGTCTATGTTGGTAGGAATGATAGAACAACACTGTTGCCAACCATTAAACAAAAAATGCAGTTTTACCGGACTGATCACGCACAGATAATTGGATTGCACGAGTAAAACAAAAGTACAATAAACATGGCACGCAGCCGTCTCGCTGACGTGATGGAAGTAAACTTTCGAAAGTATTTCTTATTTTACCCTTTTGCGAAATTAAGATTTCGCCATCACAACGGCATTAACACGCGCATACATCGTTTTAAACTTTCAAATTGCACTGAAAATACAAAAATGAACCCTGCCAGCCGTCAAAATAAATTTTTTAGTTTCAATTGTTTTTGAAAATTCAAATGCTATCAATTAATGATGTAGTATTAACGCTGATTACGATGGTAAAATCATATACATTAAAGGAAAAATTAAAACAGAAGTTATGAACTTTTGAAGTGCGTTGCTGCTTTAGCTCCGGAACAAAAACGTTTCCTTTTTAATTCAGACTGGTCAACCAAGGAGGCTGCGGTGCCCAGTGAGCAAAGAGGTACAAGTTAGTTTTACTGACTCAATTATAAAAACTATTTAACAACTACACCATCATGCTTGGAGCGGCCATGGAGGCAAAAAGACTTGAAATGATCACTGATCCTGACGTCTAGATCACTTAATGAGCGGACGTTACAATTATACATATATATATATATATATATATATATATATATATATATATATATATATATATATACGTACACACACACACACACACACACACACACGTTTGTGGGAATGTAAAAACTCTCACGTCCGCAATTTTGGTCCGATTTCATTCAAATCTGGTACATAAATCGATTTTTGTAATAGTCTTTGGGCATGTTCGTTACTCAGCCAAATCCGGTCAACAGTTTCAAAATGGCAGCCATTCCACATTATTTTTTTTTTAAATCATATTTTATTAACGTAATTGGCGTAAAAACTACACGAATTACTGTTATGAATTTTCAAATCGGTTGTAATTTAAAAATGGAATGTGACGGCGGTCAGGGTTTGTTTCTGTACATTCAATGCAATTTGAAAGTTTAAAATGCTAATATATGCTAATTAATGCTAGTTATAATGGTGAAATCAGAAATAAGATATAAGAAAATTATTTGGGAAATTCGATTCCGTCACGTGAGCGAGACATCTGCGTGCGCGAATATTACTACATTTGCTCGTATAAAAATGTCAGGACAGCCGTGATCACGTCCTACTTCCGGCGGAATGTTTAATTTGTCGCGCGGCCGTCTTAATTAAAATTCAATTGGCCCGGTGCTATAGCCCGGTACTACAACCTTGAGCCCCCCACACACGTTCAAAATCCGTTGAAATTAAGAAATGTATTTTTTACGGCGTCACGGTTCATTGTCTTATTTTTAATGCAATTTGAAATTTTAAAATGCTAATGTATGCTGATATAATGGCGAAATCTGAATTTCGAAAGAGACAAGATAAAGGAAAATACTTTTAGAAATTCGCTTCTATCACGTGAGTGAGACTGCTACCGTCACGTGATTATACATTATATATTACGAGTTTGATTTCAATTAATTGATGCTTAAACGTGCTGTAGACTACTGCGTTTTAAGAAACCCAACCGTTTAACAAAACATTATATTTCTTAAACAACTGAACACAAAACAAAAAATAAGGATTCCGCCTTCGCTTAATGTACCCACAAAGGCGTCAATGTCACAAGAGCCGAGCATATTGTATGTAGAAGCAATAAGTTAATGAATTTGTTGGGTTAATATTGTACTGCGACCTTTGTAGATCACTTTCCATATTCCTGAGATGCTCAGTCTAGTATTTGGAGAGGATTCAAGGCGAATGGTTCCCTCCTCTCTTTATAGATGGTAACTTGCCAGTTCCTTTCAATTTAAGCCAAGCAGGCCGGTGTCATTCACTCCAGCTTTACACGTTGGAATTAACTAAAGTTACGTGTAAAGCACTGACTGTATGTGTTGTGTACTATGAGCTAGCAGCTCCCACACAGGTACGGTCCTGTGCTTACGTTTTGTACAAGTAAACATCCGATATAACAGCTTTGCGCACTTCACAATAAATGAGTGTACCACTTGACTTATCGGCAGGAGGTTATCTTAAGTACTTGTATCTGTGACGCTTGTACCTTGTAGGCAGCTGGTATTAACAGACTGTCGAAAACAAATTACCCAATATGTCTTAAAAATACATTGCTACACCACTCACACAAGTCACTGTACCAAATCTGAAATTTACACGATTGTAGGCCTATTGTTCAATACTAAATAATAATAAAAAGGTTTATTTTTTTTTTTTATCGCTTCTGAATCGTAAACGTCATGAAACAATTTGACAACCAGTGAAACGTTTGTGCAATGTTTTGCAAAATCATTAGCGAATTTCGATCGGGAGTTTATCGGAGCTACCATCATGGTAACACCCATATCCGGGACGTGTGTTAGCTATTATAGTGAGATATGATTATAACTTTATACGAACATCGTTTTTTTAAGCTTAAATACGTTCGTTACCCAGCGAAATCAGTATAACCGTTTCAAAATGGCGGCCATTTCAATTCTTTTAACGCTCACAGTTGTCAATTTTTGAAAATTTGACTAACATCGTAATCAAAGTTGAATTTTCAAAATTCGTTGCAACTAAGGAATTGAATTCGATGGCTGGGCGGGGTTCATTTTCGTGTGGTATTTTTCAATGAAATTTAAAAGTTTGAAATGCTAATATTGGAAGACTGTAACGCTGATTATGAGGATGAACTGTTTGAGTCCGCGACACAGGTGCGTGCCAGCGACGCTGTACACGCACGCAACTGTGACTGGAATGAATTGGCCATTCATTGATCGAGGGTTACAGAAGCAAGTTAACTGGCGACAGCCTGACTGAAATTATAAGTTTATTGTACGCGCACTGCGCTTACTTAGGCGAAGCAAGCTGAGGCCAGGTGGCGGGGCGATCAGCTGTCGTTTAGGCGCATTCCTTACTGCCAGGTGATGTTCCAACTTTGCGTTAAAATACTGTAGCCTGTTAGGCAAACCTTATGGCGTTACGGACTAAATATGGCACGGTGATAACAAATGTATGTGTGTGTTTTTACATAGGGACACATATATGAGATGAGATACAAGTCAAATTGACAAATCACTTCAATTTGTATTTCCGAAAGAAACACGTAACCCACTGCACGCATATAACAAACCACCCTAAATGGCTTTTATATTACATTAAAGTTTATGATAAACACTGAAAAACAATTTCCAAAAAGAAACAGTACCACATTACATAACAATAATTTCTTTAGAAAACCAGATTTCACGATCATTAAAAGTTTCAGAAATTAGCATTTTAAATATTCTAATTTGTATATTTTAAAAAATTGATGAAATACAAGTCAGTCCTGCCGTCTATCCAACTGTCTGCGAGCGCGCGAGTGCGCGCGCGCCCACACACACACACACACACACACACACACACACACACACACACACACAATGCAAGGTATTTATGCCCAGATATGTTGTCAAGCATTTTTCCCTTAAAGGCTTTCAAAGTTCTCCCATTAATCTTATTGAGGATATTTTATTTGCTCAGATGATTACCGAAATTTAAGTTCACTAAGTTCACCACAGAATGCAGCACATGTCGAATTGAATTCACTAGGGTGTCAGTTTTACCCCCAGAGTTTATATTTCCGTAGATTTCTGCGGGGCAGACATGCGTTACACTGGAAAAACAGGAAAATAATTGCTACAAAAGGTTTTTTTATGACAATTCAAAACAGCGGAAAAATTTTAAACTAATGTATAAAGGTGCAAGACAAACAGAATACAGAATGAATGGAGGCAGAAATAAATAAGCGTGTAATGGTCTATACACTGCCGAGGTAGTCAAGGTCAAAATGTTTTCTGAATTTCAGCAGCGCTGGGCAATGAACTGTCCTGTCCGATGTCCAGCAGCACAACACTTACACGCTATACAAACATTTATAGTCACGTCATACTGGGAGGGGGTCGCAATTTCGGTCGATTAGATTTACAATTGTCAAGAAAATAGATTTTGGTAGTAAGTTGGACAAGTTCGTTGCCCAACAAAATTTGTCAAACAGTTTCAAAACAGTTTAAAAATAATATCCATTTTAAGTTATTAGAAATTATTAAGTTCTCTTTTTATTAAAACAAAGTTTCACCATCACAATCAGTGTTAATCGTATAAAAACATTTCGAATATGACAGTGGTGAAGGTTCGTTTTCGCATTATCCATGTAAATTAATAGTTTAAAATGAGTATACACAGATTTCAATGTTGATTATGATGAAATCATAATTTCAAAATAGTCCGCTTCCATCACGTCAGCAAGACAGCTGTGTGCAGGATAGCAAAACCAGAAGTTTGTAGGTGTCGAAGTGTGCTGCGTTGTAACACACCATCAGAGTATGCACACAGCACAGCGGATATACTGTACAGGTAGTGAGGCAGACGTCTGGCCCACTATACCGAGCAGACTGCATTCCTGTCTCCCCACCCCACTCAGCAGCTCCAGGTCACATCTTTGCATACCCCGCATCCTGCATCCCGGGGAGTCAATGAACACGGTTCCGTTTAGCCCTAAGAAAGAATTTCCTCACGTCCTTAACATATTCTTGTAATTGAGTCCGACCCCTTATAGATCGCAAGGTGCCAGTGATGGGCCGCTCGGTCACGTGGCACTTTCTCTCCGCCACCGGAACGGTACGGCTTGATGTTCTGTTAAAGGTAGCAAAATGTGCGACTTCACATCAGCCATATACACAGTGCTCCGGAATTGCGATTCCAATATATATATATATATATATATATATATATATATATATATATATATATATATATATATATATATATATATATATATATATATATATATATATATATATATATATATATATATATATACAAGGTGTCAAATCAACAACGTCGTGGATCGCACAAGTCAGAATAGACCTACATGACGCAGGAATAGACTCAACAGATGTTGAAGACAGGCACGCATACAGGAGAAAGATACTCGGTTGGAAGGTCCCAGAGAATGAAATCCCAAAGAGAGCAGGACGGAGGAGCGGAAGAGGATCCATGGGGACAGGATGAGGGAGGTGTGGAGGATTAGAAGGAACAAGACATGAGTCGGAGTGCTTTGCGTGATCCAACAGGGTCTATGCGCAAATAATAATAATAATAATATATATATATATATATATATATATATATATATATATATATATATTATAATATCCTAAGAATTACAGTACACGTTTCCATATGACATGTAAGCAAACCAGAAATTTTGCAAATTCCTTTCCTTCTATACAAGCGCGATGTTTTAGTGACAATAATAATGGATTGCAGTTTTTGAGATATTTGAGATACCTGTGTTGTGAGACAAATTATAGCTAATTTTAAAGCCATACAATTTGTATATACATTTTGATTAGTTACAGTGCTGATTATTTTGTTCACAACACAATTTTAAATAGCAATTAATTAGAAGTACTACTGCACTATAAGAGTTAAGTGAAGCCCAGTAAGTCAGGGCTGGAAGTGAGAAAGTCTGAACAACGTTGTCCCACAAGAAAGGCGGAACGAAGTACAATCGTGGAATCGAAGCAAATCGAAATATTAAATTTGTTTTCCCACCGCCCGCGTTGCAGCGGAAGTTTTAATTTCATTATCGGAGCCAACAGAACGGTGCAAGTAGCGAAGCGTAACGGCCATTCTGGGAACTAAACAGTTAGCTGTCTTAGTGTTTGTTGCCTATGTTGAACAACCAGGACAAAGCTATCAGTTAATAGGGTTTTTATCTATAGCTGTACGTTTGTACGGAATAGAAATTTAAACTACTGTGTGGATTGTCTTGCAATTTTGCAAAGAAACACTTAATCCGTTTGAAAACGTGCTATTGAAGCGGCAATCATGGTAAGATCCAGTCCCGCCGATCCTGACCCCTTGATCATTTTTTGCGAGGTTGTTCAAAATTGTTATGCACACACAAGGACAGTGTGGTGATGTAATCTACAAAATCTGAACTGGAATCGGAGGTAAGACAGACAGACAAATTCCGAACACTCGACACCCGCGGTGATGCCATTGCGAACCCCACAGCGGTCAGGGTTTCGTTTATTCCAACTGTAAGAGTTATGAAGGGCTCGATGGTCGATATGACTAGGGCACCGGCCAAGTCTGCGTCTCTGAACAGCGCACCTCGTGGTCGTTGGACCGAGACTGCAGTTACTGCTATAAACCTGTCCGATAAGAGAAGGAAAAATATATTCCAGTAAACATATTGCTAATGTAAATACACCGCGGTGCTGCCTGACAACATTCAATACGTGATTTGTAACAAAAACAAGCTCCAGCTGCTGTAAAATATACAACTTTTTTTTAAAATCACATTTTCCGAAGTAAATTAGCAACGCATTAGATTTCTTACAATGAAAGGTCTCGATTGCCTCCACTTTCTGATTAACGCACTCTGCTTGTCCAAGCGAAATTAGTTACTGCGCTAAGCCTAAAATTGCGTACGCACTTACAGATCAGAATCTATGCATACTTCGTGGCCCCGACTCTGGATGTTATACTATATTCCGACGTATTCGGTCATCATTAAGACGAATCCACTCAACTTTAACCCCACCCCCTTTATATAAATCGAATCCCTAACGAACTCTTGTAATCGTGTCATTACGTCATAACATAATAAATCTAGCTCGCTGCGCTCCGCTCATTTAAACGTCATTACGTAATCACAACTCACACGTACTGCAATATTTTAGAAGGAAAAACTGAAAATATTCCGAGATACCGGGAAACTATACCTACAAAATCTGTTAAACTGTTTAGTTATGAACGTGAGCGAGCGAGCGCGCGTACACACACAATTCCAGGAAAAAAAACGTTACTGAACCAAAAATAAAAATCAAGTATTGTATTTTCTCTTCCTTTTTTTATTTTAATTAAGGTATTTTTTTCAAAAATAATACAAATTAACATAGCTAGTTTTTAACAACATAACCTGAAACTTATCAGCTGTTCTGTGAAATCAGCTGATCGTTAGGAATATAAAACAATTGAACTTTTAATATAACTAGGTCTACCAAAATTAAATTAACGATTCATTTCATACACTTAAATTGGTCCAAACTTCTTCATTGTTTCCGTAGTGTAGTGGTTATAGCGTGTGTCCCACATGTGCAAGGCCCCCCGTTCGATCCCGGGCGGAAATACAGAAATTTGTCTAATTATACTTACTTTGATACGGTACTTGCGACGCTCAAAATATACGCCTACTGCTATGTATCAATATAAGCATTTTTCTTGCATTACGCGTCCCGCGTCCTGCAAATTCCAACACCAAAACCAGCCCTAAAACGTGATGCAATTTTTTTGGATTCAAGGTAAAAACGTAGGGCACACGTATCAAAGTTAAACATCAATTTTACTCAACTTAACAATCACCAAAAGCTATTAAAAGGATATATAAATGTGTGGCAATTCAGAAGAAACAATAAATCCCCCCCGTCCCGTCCTACTCACTGACCGATGACCACTCGTATTTCATCTGCGACAAACAAATCCAGTTAATTAATTGCGCCTCCCCCTATTCGAGCTAATCAATGGAAATGAATGGACAAAGTGCGCGCGCATACACTTTTGTGTAACCATAGCAACGTAAACAAACATACGCAAAAACAAACGGTATTGTAGCTGTGCAAGTCGTGGGCACATCATACACCTCTAAACAAGTTTACTTACTGTCCTTAGCTTTTTTCGTGGTATCGTCGATACCCCGTCATCACTAGTCTAACTGGCATAAAGTACGGACGTTAAGAAAAAAAATCTTAATTTCAAGGTATTTTGAAATTGAAAATGCTGATTTATGAGATTTCAAAGCCGGTTACTGATGATTTCCAAACAATTTAACACAAAAACGTTATGGATTTTTAAAAGATTTTTACGTAGTCGTCCTTTCGAAACTGTTGAATGGATTTTGCTCGGTAACGAACTTGCCTAAACGGATTACTACTTGGGTATTAGTACCAAAACCGATTTTCGAGCCAAGTTCGAATCCAATCGGATCAAAATTGCGAATGTACAACAAAACGGTAATGTAAAAAACTAAATGTACAACTATGTACGTACTTTGTGTGTGTGTGTGTGTGTGTGTCTGCGCGTGTGTGTGTTACTTGCAGTTTTAATACTGTTTACAGTACTCGTATTGCTTCCAATGAAGTTATTGTAGACACTTCGTACAAACAATCGATCTAGGCCTATATAAGGTAGCCTATTACTTCGATGAAATACGGCAAAGTGTAGTTTTATAACTGGGACCTGCGAGGAACGGCGATAATACCCCCCAAAATGGAGTGTCCCAGACATGCAATAATAAAGGCCTCGCACGCAGGAGCCGGCAAAGCAAGGCAAGGTGTGAAGGTGCGGCCCCTGCTGAGCGCTTCCTGTGCAGTTGTCACCGGCACAAATTGGCCGGGACTGCGGCAAGACATTCGGAATTCCGGAACATTATTCTAACCAGTACCGTACCTACGCGCACAAAAGTAGGTATACGAACTGAAGAATCCATTTTTATATCTCATCCAGAGCAATTTTCTGACAAAAATCTGTTTTGTAAATTTCGAGAAACTATCCACCAGAAAGTGTTTTTCTCAGCTCTCCAATAGTTCTGTGTGGGCGCTCAGATCGGTTTTAAATAACATGAATCTAATTTAAGAAAGTTTGTGCCGTGCCGATGTTAAAACATTTTGAAAATAAACTGAAGGCGACCTTGACAACAGCCGTAGGCGTGCCGCAGCGTTCCAGCTGGTTCTGTTCTCCAGGATCTTTTCATCTCTCAGTCACCAACCATTCATCATCTTTTGAGATGCCGCTTGACAAACACCCCACCCCACCACATCCCCTCTATTAGCATTGAATTACACAGTGTTAAATATATTCCCTCTCAACTGACTCAGGTAGGCTGTATAAAATAATTCATCGATAACATTTTCCGCATAAGGCCCACAAGTCATACAGAGCATTTTTTTAATCCTTCAGAAATGTTCGTTTCCAAGATAAACTGACTTAGAACAAATAAACGGATTGCTAGGGTTACTATTGCATTGCAACCTTTGTAGGTGTATTGTGCCCTCTTTTCGTATTCGTCAAGGGTGACTTCCCAGTTTCTTATTGAGGTGTTTGCAGATATTCGCTCTGCTAAATCCTTTTGTATTATCGCGGAGATTAGCCTCCCCTTGACCAGCTTTCTGGTGTATAGTGAGATTCCGTTCGTACTGTTTCACATTCTTACTCAGGGTATATCCCGCCCCTACTCAGCCCTGTGTCTCGCCTAAACAATATAGCAACTGAGTTACACAACCTAGTTCCGCTGAAAAATATCATTTTTCACACTCTGCTATTCGAAAAGAGATAGGCCTAATGAATTATCTGTAGGTTTTAGCTGTTTACTATGAAACTACATCTGAGTAAAATTTTATCTAAATCATTTTAAATGGTTTTGAGAAAATCCGATAATATTGTAAACCTACATATCAAAATCTTATATTTCTTTCGTAATCACCGTACTTACAAAATATACTGACGGCTATATTATTATTATTTGCGCATAGATCCTGTTGGATCACGCAAAGCACTCCGACTCATGCTATATACATATATATATATATATATATATATATATATATATATATATATATATATATACATATATATATATATATATATATATATATATATATATATATATATATATATATATATATATATATATATATAGGCTAGTGTGTGGAAAGCAGATGTATATCGCCCCAAGTTATCTATGTTCTGTTTGCATTCAACATTATAGAACTATAGTAGTTTAGGGGTAGCGGAAGGGCGTTTTAAACAAACTTAAAGGTAGACCTACTCTGCTATTCGCTTGGTTTGATCAATAAGGAAAGATGAAAGAGTGCCGAAGCCTTGCCTGTCCCCACAGGCAACGTAGTACCTCTACTTGCCGCTATGAGCACAATGGTCGTGAAGAGCACTTCCTTGAATGGGACGCAAAATGCGGTTTCAAGGGTGCCGCTCTTAAGAAGGTAGAAACAATTTCGACACGTTTTGTCACTTGGAAACCAATAATCTTGTATGTATGCATATCGTTCTTTCCTCAGACACGCTCGGACGACTTTGACACAATGTCGGGGGATATACCATGTTTTGGCTTACAAAATCGAACTTGGTGGTCTTATCTTTGGGGAAATTAGTTTTAATTAGAAGAAAAAACAGTTTAACATGTATCATATAAGTATCTACCTGAAAATATAACGATAATGATAAAACCATGTGAATGTATACTTAACTGATGTTTATGTTTAATCAGCTGCCATAAGTAACAATGAACTTTCTCGAAAATTATAAAAGGAAATTTATTTGTTTATTTAATAATATAGGAATTGGGATACATTGTGCAATGAGATAAAAGTAAGTAATCTTGTGTACGCACAAGCCTCTCCTCGGAAATGGCTCTAACAATTGTAGGATAATAAAATTTTGGAATATAACATTTTCAGGCTGAAAAATGCGATCTTGGCGTTTCATCATTGGAAAAAATTTGTTTGCACCATGCCGCGCGAGACAGTTGCGTGCCGTGATCGCTGAAGTAATTTAATTTTGAACAAAACAGAGCATTTTAATTTGGCCGCTGTTTACATGCATTAAAGTACCGGCGAGTTGTAACCACCCTTAACCCTTATTGTGGCGGGGGTGAGCTAGGGGATGAATCGCAACAATAGGGGACGACGGCTTCGCGGCGCCCTCTCGGTTGTTTCAAATGCAATTTATGAATCCATTTTGTACACAGCATGCCGAAAACAACTGCATACGTTTATTTGGGAAGGGAAATGGAAAACACAGTTAACCAACGGGGCGACGGGATTTTTTTTTTGAAATAAAGAACTTTCGTTTCCGTTTCTCAAAGTAAACCTGTGCAAAAGTAAAATCATTGCAAAACGTTCTTGTTTCCTACATTAAATATGCATGCATTACCCTTTGGAATTTTTAAATTAAATTTGAAAAACGAAAAAACTGTTTTTATTTGTAAAACTAAATTGTAAAAATTGAAATTAAAATAATCCGGGTTTATAAAATATTCGGGATTTTTCTGGCTTAACATGAAAACTTGCACTTCTGCCCAAACAGGCCTATATTCGGAATCAGTACTACTACTGATCTCCAATGATACACCATACTATATAAATTAAAAGTACTTGCCCAAAATATTTTATGTCGTCAACCCCTACATTTTTCCTAGATTCGGATCAGTTGAGCTAAACCTTTCCGCGATCACTCGCACCGTTTGCAAGTGGTGCGTCACAGACATCTCTCCCTGCACACATAGGAGGACTGTAATTGTCCTGCCAATAAATACCTTTAGGCAGTCAAAGTCATAAATACTCAGACATATTCTTTATTTTGGCAAACACAAATATTAACGTTTGACAGGGGTAGGACGGTAAAAGCCCAACCGACCATAAAATATTCCAAGAAACGAGGTCGTTGACCAGGTTTGGCCTGCATACCTAACTTTCACAAATTTGTACCCTTGCTGAAGACAAAACAACAGCATAGCGGTTTGGGGGGGGGACTTTGTAGGTCCTACAATGAAGCAAACTGTATCTGCAAAGAAATATAACTTAAGTCACATATACACTGAATTAAGGAAAACACGACTGAAGCCACCACAAATGCAAAAGAAATTAATTTCATTTTGTCCGAGAGCATTGTTTTATTTAGCGTTGCACGATTTATTCCAAAACCTCAAATTGTTTTTTCTTTTCATTTCAAACTTAGCGCTCTGACTTGAGTCGCCAAACTTTATTCAGACGATTCTGATGCGTTTCTTAGATAAGAATCCAATGCCGAATTTTGGTGTTTTGTTGTCGCTTTCTTTACGTAGTAACACACGCGCGTGCGCGCACACAAACACGCACACTTACTCGCCAGCGCGCCCACACACACACATACACGAGCACGCATCACACACACGCGCCCGCGCGAACACACACATATACGTGAGCACGCACGTACACTTTCTTTTATTAATATAAGATATAGATATACAGATAAGATATTGTACTGTACACACAATATGTGTAGGGTTCAACGCACTTAGTAGGCCTACAACATTTTACTGAACCTAACTTCGAATCGTTTTGCTGAATAAGTTGGCAACACTGAATAATAAAATTGGCGACAACTGCTTTAATTGAATCGAGCACATAGGCTAGCTTGCGTAATAACCTTAATAAATAGTACAAAATAAAAAAAGGCAAATCGGTCTAATTTCGTGAAATCGTTTGTTCAAATGTTGGCTGTACAGTACGCCAGTTCGAATTTGCAATAATAAAGAAGAAATTTATGGTTCAACAGTAACTGAAAAACAAAACAGATAGCGGTTTGGGACTTTCGTTTTTTTCAATTTACTCGTAATTCAGACAAAATTATGTAGTATCCACGTTCGTTGCCAACTTAGCCCATGCGCTAGGCTACCTTTAAAACCACAGAAATCTTTCAACGTCAAAAAGTTTTGATTTTTAACAATTTTTTAAAATAAATAATCCCAGCCCGCAAGCTGTTGTCTCGTTGACCTGATAGAAGATAATTTCCAAAAGGAATTTATTTTTTTATCTTACTCTCTTTTTGAAAATCTACATTTCACCATTATAAACAGCATCAAAATCTGCATATATTAGCATTTTAAACTTTCAAATTGCAAATACAAAAATGAACACCCTGACCACAGCCAAATTAAATTTCTAACCAACGGATTTTCAAAAATCAAAATGCTAATTTTATGCAATATTTAACACTTGATACCCTAATGTGGTGTAATCACATTAAAAAAAAAAAAACAATTTAAGATGAAAATTTATAAAGATTTGAAATAGCCGACATTTTGGATCTGTTGAACGAATACTGCTTGTTAAAGAATTCTGTGCGAAGTCTGAATAAAATCGGCCTAAATTTGCAAACATAAGCGTGCTGAGATCCCAGCTCAAACTCTGGTTAAGTTTCCAGAAGTTGGAGACTAGAGGATATCCCTGCCCACTTCGTGAACCAACTTCCGTAACTAATTCTTTTCACCATATCACACTACAACAAAACTATATTAGGTCTACTATAGAACTAAACTAAGTTTCATTTAGTTCGGATAAATATTTTTTTTAAATTATATCCTAAACATAGGTATTCTTAAGGGTTGTAATTAATTAAAAGAAGCTTTATAAATCTTTTTATTTACGATCACAAATATATTATTTTGACTTTTTGACTTCACATATGCAATATCGCCTGTTTAACCTTAGTTATTCATAAATAGCAATTTTAATTACAAAATAAAAAAAACTTTAGGCCTATTTTATTGTTATTTTTGCCTTAATATGTGAAACTGAAAAGATAAACGCAATTTGCAAATAATCTGAATATGAGTAAAAAGTACATTGAAGAGGCTGGATCACTAACAAATTTGCAACCCTAAAAATACAGTCTATACAAAAAATGTTTTATGGAAAAACCATTACTCAAATATTCGAAAAACATAATAAAAAACTGTATTATAACGTTCTATTAAATTCGACAAAATTTGAAATCTCACCTTTATTTGAAGTTTTTTGTTGGTAAATATTTAGTATAGGTTGTTTTCGATTTCTCGGTAATTTTTTCACTAAAACGCTTTATTACATGCCCAAAAACAATAATCCAACCTATTAAAGTACGGAAAGTACGACAACAATCGAAAATAATCTGACCCGTATAACCTCAAAATTGCTACTGAACTGAATAAGTAGGTAACGTGTTTTTGATCATTAAAACGACAAAAATCGTTTTACTTTTTTTCGTAAAAATCGAAGTTCACAAACAACGAACACCATTTTAACAATGTTATAATTACGAGAACGAACCAACGAAAAAGGAATAAATTTTAACATTTAGTAATGGCTGTCAGAATGTGTAACGCGCATGAGCAGCAAGTACATGTAGTTAATAATAACGTGCATGACCGGTAAATCCGTGTATGAAATTTAATATCTTTAATGCAAAAGTAAACAACAATGTCGTTACAACATAATTCCGTAAAAAAACCGTCTAAAATCGTAAGTAACCTTAAAAAAAATATTTTCCGTGGGGGAATTTGTATTAATTAGATAATACGGTATGAAAAAAAAATAATCAAAAATCACCATTTGAAAAAAACCTACACAGCATGAATATCTTTTTGTTAACGGTTGAGAACGACAAAGTAGGGCTTATGAGTTTTTAAAGTGTTTAGTGACCAATATCGCGGGACTGAGCTACTGCTTAGGTAGATAAGGATGTACTACAGTACTGTACTTGTGTAACAGGACTAAAACAGGGGTAAATGAATGGAGCTGAAGTAGCAGCTCATTCTATAATTAGAACTAGAACACAGATTCAAGCCAGGCATACACAGTGTTTGTTTATCACAATATTTGTTTGTTTTACATTAGGCCGCAGTTAATTCTATAACACTAACCATTTATAGCGGGTGGGGGAGGGCATCAACACATATAAATTACGCTGAAAATAATCTGAAACCGCTGCATTGGCCTGTTACACAAAACGTAAGGTCCTGTGCACTCAACTGTCCCGCTGGACAGACAGACTCACTCTAATCACACTGAATACCGTCATGTAAACAAATAGTTCAACACGCGAATAATAAACCTTTTGAAAATTTATTTGATCAATAGCTTAGTGAATTCTTGCGGCAAAACCTTGGGAAATGAGAATACAAACCCTGACCGCTGACGTATTCATTCCCGGTTTTAGTGAAATTTTAAAATGTTTAATGTTACAGGTAAAGTTTACGTTAATGCATTCTTTAAACGATATTTGTACTGTGGTAAAACCGTATTTTTACAAAAACACAAATTTTTAAAGATTTAAAATCACCGCCATTTTGAAACTGTTAAACGAATTTTGGTGGTTAAAGAACTTGTCCAAACTGTTACTAAAAGTACAGATAATTACCAAAATTAATTGCTATGCTCATGTACGCAATTTTATTCCGATTTGACTCAAACTTAACACAAAAATCGATTAAAATTGTGTGCACAATAGTCGGACGTTAATATATATATATATATATATATATATATATATATATATATATATATATATATATATATATATACATTTCACCCCGAGGACCCGGGTTCGATTCCCGGCGAGGGCTTAGCATTTTCATACGCTATAAATCATCCCATCGTCTGCATTAGCCCAAGTGTGCACAATAATCGGACATTAAACAAAAAAAAGTGAACAAGAGGTAAGTATCGATAGTAAGTCCCAGGTTTGGGTCTTATCATGATAGTTACTCCAATAGCTGATTTTCCAATGGAAATTCATTAATAAGTAAAATAAACTAGCACTTTGTTTGGTCTCTTAATTAAACCTTTTCGATTAATTAATTCTGTACAGACCCTGCTCAGGACTCTCGTGTAAAAGATTGTTTTTTTTACAAATCTTATTCAGTTGCACATTCTTATTAGAGATGTCGCTTTTAACCACTGCTCGGCTGTAAAGCGGTGACTGAAAGTCGCCTGTTAATCACTCGTTCCGCTCCCCGCCAAAGTAATCACAAAAATTGGCAATAAAAATTGTAACGAAATGCGCTATTCTGTGGCCACAGCCTTGGCGATATCGATCTGTTTATCCGATCCACTGCCGACTAGATAAGGATGAGTCATCTAGTTAACGGAGGGAGGCATTCTGCTGGAAAATTATTTAAAGGGGTGTTTCACACTTTGACACATTGAGGGGAAGCGGTCAATGGTTCACTGCGGTAGCAATCAACACTCAACAGTCAACAGGACGATTTGGGATGACGTGTTAGCTACTTAATATGTAGTTGTATCTTACAACATTGATTTTTAAGACTTGAAGACTCCTTGAGAATAAACTAACTCATCAATTTTGATGAAATTTGGTGTGCATGTCTGGTTCGATCATATCTAGGGCCCAATTTTAGCGAATTTCCATTGGCAAGATACAGTATTACTTTTGAAAATTTGCTTCCATCACGACGTCAGCGAGACAGCTATGTGCCGCGATTATCTTTTACTTGCTCATGCTATATTTATATCTACGGGTGTAGCCTAGGGCCACCGTGTAATATAAGTCAATGGATTGTCTGCTATATACTCAGTAAAAATAATGAAAAAACTTTCAAATCTATGTTTGAATTTATCTGTTAGTTACCTGGGCCTATTTCATAAAGGAAAACTTTTTGATCAAATTGTTGGGATTTTCTGTAAGTTCAACACCCAGCATAAGATAGACTAATCAGATGGAGTTAAGTGGGTTTCTCTGATGGAAATGCCCACAGCATGTTGAATGACAATACTAAGTGTAGCCTAGAGGTTTTTCTAAAAGGTTTAATTAAATTATACAAAACAGATCAAGGCTTTTCAGTTCAACCTCTGTCATGTAATGTCTAAACATACAGCAATAGCCTGTTACATCCATTGACATGATCACATTCTAAAGGCTTCCATGATTATAATTAATGACCTAATAAATTTGTTAACATTGAAATTCTTTCCTACATAAGGCAATCGTAACATCGACTAAACCGAAAGCAGCTGAAAAGAGTAATATTTTGCAAACCAGAAACAAAACAGTTACAATAACATTACTTTACACTATAGAACCAAGTAATTAAGGTAATGCTAAATATAATGTAAAAAAAATTACATTACATTACATTTAGCATTACCTCAATCAACTTTTCAGTCTACAGTAAAAGCAGTTGCATATTGCATATCAATAAAAAAAAAATTGTAAATAAAATATTCTACTATTGAAATTAAACACTGTTCCACTCCTTGACACAACACTGTAGTCCGTAGTTTTTTTTTTTTTTTTTTGTGTTTAACGTCTGACTATTGTGCACACTTGGGCTAATGCAGACGATCATAGTCTGTAGAACAAACTATAGATTATAACTAATTAAATTATAAATTGCAGCTTTAACTTATTAATATTTATTATAATTTATACAAGACAGTACGTACGAATTAAGTTCTCTGCGTTCTAAATAAAATAGTTCTTGATACAATAATTTCAACTTTGGAGATATGCAAAGCAAAATTAAGAAGTTATTTTCTAAAAGGAAATATTTAAATTATGGAAAGCTGACTAGGTTCTGTAATTTGAACACCTCCAACAGAAGTTCTTATGGTGAGGTCTGATTTTATTTTATAACTATATTAGTTTGCAAAATGGGTTTAAAAAAATTGTTATTTTCAATAATATTGCCTTTAGACCATTTAGCAGCACAAAACATGTTTACTGAACACAGTTTTTAAATAGCTGAATTTTACCTAGCAAATGTTGCTGTAATATTTATCAGCCAAAAACAGTTTTTGTAATATTGTAAAATATTTGTTCAATTCTGAGAAATACTACTTTATTTTTTAATTTTTATGCTAAGATGTACTGGGATGGGACCTAGTGCAGTAGCACTATTACTGTAGCTTAAATCTTTTTTAATATTTTCATAGCTAATCTTTAACTTTGTAAAAATTAAAAGTACTGATAGTTTAATTTACAAAAAAAGAAAAGTTAAAATGCCTTCACAGTTTCATGCAAATTAACTTTGACAAAAACTATGTAGTCTTATTTGTTTTAAAAAATAACTCATTTTTAAAACCTATAAAACAAAACAGAAAATAAGCCATGTTAAGTTAAATGATAATTTGTTCAGTTTTCAAGCACATTTGTTACATTACACTAAAAAGTATATATCAAAAAATATAATTTCCTTTACCTGATAGTGGTGATTTAGGCACTTCTGTCAAATTTATTCCTTTTTCTTGAAAAACATGTTTCACACTAAAACAATCAATACTCGCATTAGCTGGCGTAACTATTAACGTAGCGTGACAAAGAATTACATAAAAAGTAACAATAATTGAAATCTGTGAAGAAATCATTTTGTTTAAAGTTCTAAAGGTATATTGTAAGAATTCCATACTTCAATGAATAGGTTAGAATACACAAATTTAAATGTAAGGACGTTTTCACCAGAAGGTCTGATGAGTTATTTAAATAACTGTTATATAACGTTCTTAGATGCGTGAGTCGTAATGAAT
The DNA here is from genome assembly GCA_022606455.1 of Callitettix versicolor. Taxonomy (NCBI): domain Eukaryota; kingdom Metazoa; phylum Arthropoda; class Insecta; order Hemiptera; family Cercopidae; genus Callitettix; species Callitettix versicolor. The sequence continues at coordinate 55,528,442 of CM040186.1, forward strand.
TTCACTAATGAAATAAATAATATTAAGGTTTTATGATAAACAGATCTGAAACGCAGGTAAGCCTACACTGGTCAACACAACAAACCTCCTAAACATTCTTACTACAGTATTAATACTAAAGTTAATTTGCACTGTCGATAAACCCGTAAAGTTTGTAAATGGTGTAATCTGTATTCATAATTATGTTCTAAATTAGTAAATAGTAACAAAACACAACACTAATTGACACAACATGCACTCCATCGCTTCTCACACAGACGCGGTCGCCAGACAAAATACTTGTGCTGGCTGCACGGATGTATTCAACGTTGAACGGCTGAATGCTATTTGCTAGATGGAAGAGATTAGTACGGAACAAGACCATTGGGTGCGCCACCATACAGTATGATAAATTGTAATAGAATAAACAAAACAGCTGATATAACAATAATCACTAGTTTTTGTTGTAAATTAAATGAATTAATAAATAAATGACTCGTAGGTATATTGTATACGCTATACTTTTAGAGTTATTACAACTGATTATACTGCTAATGAAATAACTTCGCAAATTATTTAATGACAACGAAACACAATTTTAAAAATTATGTGTGTGTAAAAAACAATACAATACTAAATTGAAAAACAAACGTTTAAGCAATTTTTATTGTTTCGGTAAATGTACATGTTATGATATTCATTTTGAAATATGTTAGGAAATATCTACACACAGTTAAAAAATGTATCTAATATACCAACTAGGAAGGGTATATTTGTAGGAAGTTTTTATAGACGAATAATATTAACATGATAATTTAATACAGGCAACAGATGTATAATATGTTGATGTTTAATGTATTCATTAACATATTATTAGAGATTAGGTTTCATTTTTTTTTTTTTACAACTAATTACCACGAGTTAGAACAGCAGGATATATTTACATCCTTGCCATAACTCACCTGTCCAATCATGTTGCAGCCTGCACGAACTTGTTCTTTACACGGCATCGTCTAAGAATTTGTAAAATCCACCGGTAAGCCTACCCTAACTTTGTACCTGTTCTTTTTCAAATTCTTTACAAGACGCTAAAATCCACACTCATGCAGCTACTCAATGACTCATTCTTTCATTCATCATGTAAAGCATTATTAAAAATCTATCTTTTTTATGTAATGTATGTAACATATTGTTTATCATATGAAAAATTTTGTGTGTGTGTGTGTGTGTGTATGTGCGCGCGTGTGCGTGCGAGCTCATGTAACAACAGCTCATGCTCTACTAGGTTTAGTTAGTGAAACTATAAAAATTGGAGTACTATTTTTAATTTACACTTTATTCTAAAATTTCTTGTTTGTTTAAGATTAATCAAAAGCTGAAAGTTGTGAACATAAGTCCCAATATAAATAAAATAATTTCAAAAGAATACAGTTTGTAAAGAACACATGATTGTCTAATAATTGCCTTTTTTAATTTAATTGTTTGGAAAAAAATATTATGGTAATTATTATAGTTCAGTGGTAGATATTTATATTTCTTTGATGTTCAGTTTGTAAATTTTATTTAACCATCTCGTTTTTAACCAAATTTGTTTTTATAAATCCTATCCTTTCTAAAAATGGAAAATCTGGCATTCAGAATTACAAAATATCTATAAATTTTACTTTAATTTTTGGGTAATTTATAATCCAAGCGAGTTTACCATTTTGAAACTCAAAAAATCAAAAATTTTGACTACAACTTCTTACTGATTTACAAAATACCAACTAAGTACTTGTGTTTTGCTATAGTTATTTCATTTGTTTATTATTATTTTTCCTTAACACTCATACTTTATGCCAGTTAGACTAATGAGGATGAGTGATCAGTGTTAACAATAAGTGTAATGCAAAAGGAGTAATTGCAGCTCACACTATAGACCTTGAGGTTGCACAGATTTAACATGAATTGTTGATGTCAATGGAAAATGTTGAGGTTATGTTAAATTGAACAAATAATACATAATCAAAAATAAATGATATAATTAATACATAGAGCGATTGATAACATAGTCATGCAGGCAGACCATAGAGGGTATTACAAGAAACTGTCAGCCTGCCTTTATACAGCTGTTCTGCAACAATTAAGAAATTACTTTGATCTGAAAACTGATCCTGATCCAATAACTAAATTGTATGCTTGCAGTAGTATAGATTTCTATTCCAGACAAAGTACTCACTTCTGATTTTATAGATATAGATAACCATCTTTGCTAACAGGATCAACAAAGTCAATGAGTCATACTAAAAATCAACATTTTATTATCAATAATTTTAAACAACTTGTAATACAAAGTTCCAACAAAATAAAATTATTTCCAGTGATACTTAATCATTACTATAGCACCAAATATGAATTAAAAAACAATAAGATACCAGACGCAAAATATAATTTCAAATTACATTTCATAATCTTGTAACATTAGTTGCGACCATTATTTATTTTACCATTAACATATTTAACTCAAATTTTTGAACACTGTACATCCACATTTGTAACATGAGCCTAATACATTAAATTTGAAAATATTAAAATGAACTGTTAAGTAATTAAGGTTTATTAATTACATGGTGTTAATGGTTTATTTTCATTTAACATCAGAACCAAAAGTATTAAAAATTTGGTTTGATAAGATAATTCAGTTCAGGGTACAAAAATTTTAAATTCTATAAATTCAAATAAATTTTATACTATTTTCTTAGAAATATGCTTCAATTCAAGTGATTATAGTTCAGTTAATGCAAACTGAAATGTAATTTTTCTCTAAAACCTCATCTTTAAAATTAGTTTTGCTCACTCTAATGGAAGTCACTAGATGCAACCTAATCTGAAGAAGCTAATCATATTATTTCTAAAATAAGTAGATTATTTACAAATTATATTGAACTTCTATAACCACTGCATTGCCTAAAGTACCTAGCCTATTTCTTCCATACAAAAACACAAATATGGCAGATTTAACAGTACAGTATTAAATTTGTTTTTTATATGATACTACAAGATGCGTCAATACATGTTAAAATGGTTTATTGAAAAGGTCTAATAGTTTTACTTTTTTAACCTAAAAATAAACCACAAGGAAAAAAGATTTAAAGACTTTATTTTTAGGTGCTTTGTCAAAATACTTTGTAAAAAGAATGGTTAAGTCAGAAGATTATTGAAAACAAAATTAACAATTCATTACCAAGAAGCTTATATATCAATTGAAGAGCCTGAAAATAGAAGGTCCAAGGCCCTTCTTAGATCAAATTAAAATCAATGGTTTCACAAGTTGGTTGATAGTATTAAAATGCTCAAGTTTTAACAAATTGGTAACACAAAATGGGAACAAAATTTTATTTAGTACTCGCAAGTAAAACAGTTTCATGTTATTCGATGCAACAATTTCTTATACAATGTAAAAACTCAATCACAATAAATATTAAAATAATTCAACACTTTTGCGCATTATAAAATAATTTTCTTCCAAAAATGTGCATATGATGTTTTACAATTATAAAAAAACTTAAAATATTTACACTAAGTAAAAAAAAATTGTTAACTAGTATCTTACAGAAAAAAAACTAGGCTGCTAGGACTTCATAAACCTAAAACAAAAACTCATTGTTTGTGAACAATACAACAAAATGTTACTTTATAAAAATAGAAAACAAATTAAGGAATGGGTAAACTGAGGAAGAAGAGCAGAAGACAGAAGACAAGGAGGATGGACAGGAGACATAATGATGACAAGATAATATTAGATGCATGACTTCTGCTAATATCAAGAACATCAAATACAATAATATAAAGTTAAAAACAATTAATAATAGAACAGGAAAACACTTGTATATATAAATGTCGGATACAGAACCTAAACTGTTCCATGAATTTTAAAACCTAGTGTGGTACATATTTTTTCAAACAATTGCAAAGCTTCTGTTAACAAAGGAAGCAAATAAGAACATTCTAAGTCAGTGTTTCCCAACCTGTGGTGCACAAGGATGGGCCAGGTCAGATGGTTTGCAGACAGAATTAAAAAATTAATTTAATTGAATTTAAAATATCATAACAAAAATAAATTTTCAAAAAATTATTCACATTAATGGACATCACGTGCATACTTCATATAGTATAAGACTGTAAGTTATAAGCCAAAGTTTCTAAAAGCCATAAATATTTCAAAATCCAGACAAAAATGTAGTACTCCCAGGGTATTAGGGTAGGGGGCCTATCCACTAAACTGAACAAGTTTCCAGTCTGAATGCAAGTAAATGGAATTTATTTAAGGTTAATCTAAGTCAAATTTATAAGTCTTATTGTACGTCTGTATAACTTCAGAGGGATCACAATACCTGCCCACAACAGTAACTGATAGGTTCATATGTTCAGTATGGTGAAGTATTGCTACTACTTTCCTTTGTTGTTTTAAATAAGTGTTGCCTAGTTTTAACAAGCTGTGTTAGTTACTATGGTTTTGAGCCCTCAGTCTCAGTTGATCTTTAAAAGTGCTAAGTGATCTTGGTCAAAGTGTGTTGTGAGTTAACTTCAGTTGTAATAGTTTATTTCTGAGAGCTCTTTTACAACGGAAAAGGGACTTAGAACGGGAATTTTGAAAAAAGTAAATGACACAGGCGATACTAATTCTAGCTGTGAAATGTGTGTTGAAAAGACTAATAATTGTGATATGTTTAGTATTGAAGTTTAAGCAAGCAGTTCAAAGAAAAAGATATAGCAGGGAATATGATAGTTCATATTTGAAATTATGATTTACTTGATGCAGTGATGAAACTGAATAGAAATCATAGTGTGTTTTGTGTTATGAAGTGCTACTGAATGAATTCATGAAACCTGCAAAACTCTGACATCATTTAGTATAAAGCATTATAATGTAAAAAATAAATCAGTAGAATTTTCCCAAAAAACAATTAGGAACACTAAATTATAAGAAAGATAAAGTTTCAGCCATAGGTTTGATTAACAGCAAGGCACTGAAAGCATCCTACCTTTTAAGTTTGCACATATCCAAAACAAGGAAATTTCATTTATTGGGTAAAATTTACTTCTTCCAGCAATAAAAGATGTGGTGAAAACTACGTTTGGTAACAAGTTGCTAAGAGATATTCATTTAATTCCCATTTCAAATGACGCTGTAGGTAACAGAATTAACAATGAGGCAGATAATGTCATAATGAAATTTCAGTTAATGGAAAGAGTTAAGATTCCTTGTATTATTTTTTGTATTATGTCTTACAAATGATGCAAATTTAATATGCTGTGTTAGCTCTAGACACTCTATAGACAGGTACATAAGGGCAAAGCGATCCACTGGAAAAAATATGTGGGCTTCTGGACAAATAGAGCTTGTGCTCTTATAGGCAGACATACTGGTGTGGTTTCTAAGGTCAAGAAAGTAGCTCTGTTTACAAATTGGGTCCATTGATCATACATAAGAGAGCATTAGCTTCTGCAGGAATACCACAAGAACTATGCTCAGTGTTATACAGTTAGTTAATTTTATTAAAGCTTGAACATTAAATAACAGATTATTTTCAGCATTGTGCAATGAACCAGGCAGTGAATTCGTGCAAATTTTGTTTCATTCATTGCCTTTCCAAGGGTAAAGGATTAACAAGGTTGTTTCAGTTAAGGAATGAGGTTTTATTGTTTGTAAATTAACATAATTCTGATTTTTCAATACTCATTTTGAAAAGCATGGTTACGACAATCATTCTGTCTTTTAGATCTTTTTTCTAAATTAAATGAACTGAATCTCACTCTTCAGTAAGTCTTAAACTGTCTTTATGACTGCAACAAAATAAAGGCATTCGAGAAAAAAACTGTTTTTTGGATCAGTTCTATAAAAGTCAGGAGTTTTGCACCTTTTCCAAGATTGGATTCATTTTTAGTGGAAAATGATATTTGTTTTAATTCTGATGAGTTTCTTGAAAGGGTCTGTAAGTGTGACACAAAAATTTAAAACATATTCGCCAAATAACTTTTACGAAAAATTCATGTGGGTTCGTAACCCACATTTCATGCTTAACATTTATGATAATTATCTTTCATTGCCAATGAAACAAGAATTAATTGAACTTCCAAGTGACAGCTTAAAATGTAGTTTAGTGATCTTGGTTTGGTTCATTTCTGAATCTCACCTTCAGTGAAAAGTGAATATCCTGAATTATCTGAAGAAGCATCAAAAATTGTAATGTAGTTTACAATAACTTATCTTTGTGAGAAAGGATTTTCACCCCTTCTTCTAATAAAACAAAATACAGAAGTCTATGTACTGATCATAGACTGAATTTGACTTACATTGAGCCAGATATTCAGGAATTCTGCAAGGGGTGATAAGCTCAGCCATCTCATTAACAGTGAATAAGTACAATATATTATCATTATTGTTTCTTTTCTCCCTATTTCTATAGTTTACTTTCCTTTTATGGGTTAATAATTGTAATATAAACTTTATTAATAAATAAAGAATAAATTTATAATTCACTTTTAGTAGCTCATTATTCTATAGAAATTTAAAACATGCTTTTAAACACATTTTGTTATAATGGTAAAATAAAATATGCCCCAAATATTAATAATGTACCATAGGTAAAAAGTAGGCTTGTATAAATTAGTAGTCCATTGTATTAATTCCAATATTTTATTGGTTCTGGGGTTGAAAAGAATGAGAAACACTGTTCTAAGTAGTTAAGTAGTTTATAATGAAATAATGCATGGTTTAAAATTCTCTACTACTTTTGGAATATGTTTCTAAAATTTATATAACTACTAAACAATATAACAACAGTGCAAACAGTTCATGTTTCATCAATGTAAAAACAAACAAATAAATATTCTTTTCTTTTCATTAACATACATACTTTGAGCCAGACAAGATAAAGCTTACAGTAGTATCTGCAGTTAGGTGCACAATTCAAAGACACAGTAGACTGACCAGAGTCTTATAACTTATACTCACCACGCTTGCCACGCTAGCCCATTTCTCAGCGTATATGTCATTAATAAAATAGTAACAAAATTTAGAGATCAAAAGTAACTAACAGTAATTTTCTTGTGTAATTTTAAAGGTTTGTATCATTTTAACCTTACCTTAAAATTTATAAGAAGTATTATTTCTGCGGCATGTCACTTTGTATAACAATCTCATTATAACAACCACTAAGAAAAGAGCTCCGAGAAGTGAGTAATAAGTTGCATACACCAAAAACTATAAAAAACAATAATTATTTCAGAAAAGTGGATATGTTATTTTCTTACATATACAGTATTGTTATAAGTAGTTACTGAGGCAGCTATTATAGCTTATCCAGATTAGGAGTAAAATTGATATAATTTATACTGAGGATTCTATAGATTGCTTACAGATTAGAATTAACCAGAGTCCACGTTAAGAATAAAATTTCAAGTGTTGGGAGGGATGGCTATGACACTGCTTCTAAAAGAGTGACATTAAGCAAGAAGAATGACTGAACCATCCACAGAATTTAATAATGGTATACAGAATCACAGTGATAAGATAAGAAGAGATTGACTAGAGGGTTTACCTGATCTCTGGCTGGCAATCCTAGTTTGGTATTGATAACAAACACCATACATGATTGTATTATAAGTGCGAGAAATGTTGTTACTCCAAATATCAAGCCATAACTGTCTTCGTTTATATGTTTAGCAACTTCAGAACTGTAAAAAAAATACAATATTTTATATTATAATAAGAACATAACTTATCACACCTACAAATCAGTTAATTTGTTTATCTCCAGCAGTGAGCATAGGCAGCGGATATGAAAGCATATATCAAGATAAATTAATTTTTCTAAATAACATAGTACTCACTTTGCAACAGTGATTATAGTGTGATACATTATAGTGAAAATGACATAAAGTATATAAGCCACAGTCATAGAGTTAGTTGTAGCCATGACAAACAAAGTAATGCTCATACTTATAGAACACCCGGCTAGCACAGTCTCACCGATACTTTTCCAGTTCAGTCGCAACCTTCCCACTGTGATGGATGCAGCAGCACCTGTACAAAAATATACAGTATTGGACTGAAAGTATTGTATGATTTTCTTACTTATTCAACTCTGCTGTAACATTTGGTTTTTTTGTTTATATTTGAACAATCTACATAATTTGTAAAAAAGGGTAATAGTATTGCAGAACATCTCGCATTTCCTAATGTTTTTTTAAACCAAATCAATTATTGCAACAAGTTTTAAAACATTATGTACATATTTGTTTAAAGTTAATACTTGATCATATATAAAAATCAAGTCACTTAAAGTTTATAAACACAAAAACCTTACTAAGTATTGTGTAAGCAAACTCCACGGCACCGTTGTACTGTGTGTCAGAGTTATTTGTGTCTACACGTATTGCTTGCCACAACAACTGGACGTAATAAAGCACCAAATAGTAGCCACAAGTTGCCAGTGCCCACCAGAATGCCCACTTTACAACGTACATGTTGGTGAAGGCGGTTGTGAAGTCTGACCATATGTATCCGATAGCAGAATGGTGGTTGCTACTTGTCTAAAAAGTGAAGAATTAATTCTAAGAATTATGAGATCATAATGTTAACATATAAAACTATATTTAGTGCTGCTCCAACTATACACAAACCTGTGACATCATCATCAAATGAAAGTCTAAGTTAGATCAAACTTAAATGCATCTATGTCTGAATCCTGTACAAACTCGTATCGCTGTACATTATTTAATTGACTTACATCTTCCGATGACAACTCTTCGCTGTTCTTCATTGCTATCCCCACAGTTATACGTGTCTTCACTGTAGGCTGTATCTCATGATGTTGCCTGTGAAAGTAGATACTTTTTTCTACTGGAGGCAACATCAGTGCCCAACATATGGCAAAAAACAAACCTGAAATCAGAACAAAAGAAATATTATAAGGACAGAGATTCAGAAGGCTTCTCTTATTATCTGACCTTGGGTTAAAGAATAGGTAAATAAATGTTTTTAGAATGGAAAATAATGTTATACAAATGAAATAGAATGTCTCGGATAACAGGCAGAACGAAACAAATATTATAAGGACAGAGATTCAAAAGGCTTCTCTTATTATCTGACCTTGGGTTAAAGAATAAGTTAATAAATGTTTTTAGAATGGAAAATAATGTTATACAAATGAAATAGAATGTCTTGGATAACAGGCAGAACAAAACAAATATTATAAGGACAGAGATTCAAAAGGCTTCTCTTATTATCTGACCTTGGGTTAAAGAATAAGTTAATAAATGTTTTTAGAATGGACAATAGTGTTATACAAATGAAATAGAATGTCTCGGATAACAGGCAGAACAAAACAAATATTATAAGGACAGAGATTCAAAAGGCTTCTCTTATTATCTGACCTTGGGTTAAAGAATAAGTAAATAAATGTTTTTAGAATGGACAATAGTGTTATACAAATAAAATAGAATGTCTCGGATAACAGGACAGGGGCCTCATCATTATTATACAATTAAAAAATTTCATTATTGCAATATAGCTCCCGGACCACATATTTAAATAATTAGGATTATGACCTATTTTTCTGTCTAGTGGTCTGTTTAATCATCTCATAAAGGCTACCACAGTTTTGAAACTTTACTGTTCATCTTCAGGCCGTAATACAAAATGTCAAATGCCTCTGTCGGGATCATCACAAAGTTAAACAAAACATTGAAAACACAAGTCACAAACACTAAACACAATTACATAATTAAAACACACACAATAAAATTTGGTTTGGCCAAATGATATGTGCAACTCGTATGTCATTACATTCCGGATTGCAGAGTCTTCATTGGTAGTAATGCGCCTGTCAGTGTTATCAGTTACGGTGCATCTGTTGGTTTATGTTATTTATTTAAATCAGTTATCCTTATAGCTATGTCATATATTAAATTTGATTTAAATGAAAGTTTGTCATTGAGGATGTTATGGGGGTCTGATTTTTGCTTGTTTTTATAAATCTCAAACTCTTCAATCACATCCATGTAACTGCTTTTATTACATAAATTTAATATTTCTATGTTGGTATGAAAGTCTTCAAATTTATGATTTTTATCCATAAAATGTTCTACAAAAGCCAAGTTTGTACATAGTGTTCTTCTGACTGTGTTCTTTAAATCTTTTTTTAAAAGAGCGAGATATCTGACCGATATAAAAGCTTAGGCAATTACTACACTTCATTTTGTGTACACAAGTTTTGTCAAAGTTATCTCCACTTGTATTTGCAACTGGCTTTATTAGTAATGTTGATAACTTATTAGTTGTTCTGAATGAAACTTATTTTTTTTTCCTTGGGCTGATTCTCTTTACCCCCTGGCTAATTATGTGGCAAAAAATTAGACCCCCCATAACATCCTCATTCTCATTTAAATCAAATTTAATATATGTCATGGCTCTAAGGATAAGTGATTTAATAAATAACATAAACCAACAGATGCACTGTAACTGTTAACACTGACAGGCACGTTACTACCAATCCGCAGTCCGGTAGTAACAACATAGAAGTTGCGCATATTGTTCAGCCAAACCAAATTTTATCATGTGTATTTTAATCATGTAATTGTGTTTAGTGTTTGAAACGTGTGTTTTCAATGTTTTGTTTAACTTTGTGACAACCTTGACAGAGGGATTTGACATTTTGTATTATGGCCTAAAGATGAAACAGTAAGGTTACAACACTGTGGCAGCCTTTACGAGGTGAGTAAATAGACTACTAGACAGAAAAATCCTAATTAATAAAAAAATCATTAAAAAATATTGTAAAAGTCTTGCATAAAATCCTGACACAATTTGATCTAATGTTGGTACAGAGGAGGGTGAAGTGTTGTTGGTACAGCTGAAGTTATTGTTGTTATTGAAATTTGTATACAACACTGAAACCATAAAGCTCCTCAAAATTACTTCTGTCTGTGATTTACTTAGATTTAAATTTCGTTCATTAGCGTTAAATAAAGGAAAAGAAAGAGCTCTGAGTACAGCAGGGTCCTCTTAACACTGAGATGTTCTCTTACAACTTATTAATATGTTTACACATATTATCAATTATAACTTCCATACTAGTATAAATATTTACAGTGTAATCCAGTATTTTGTTAATTCTTTGTAAATATAGTCCATGATATTCACAGTTAAACATAACATATATCAAACAGTATTTAAAAAGTGATAATAAATGATTTGAGGAAAGCAACTTACACAAAATAGCTTAACCATTCTTCGATGCACAGGTTTCCAACCTTTCCATTACTGAGTACCAGTTGACATTTTTATGGTAATTTGGCGTACCAATTAAATACTAGGGAGGAGGTCTGGAAGTAATGGAATACCCTAGAATAGAGTTGGGGTCCTCCTAGGAAAAACGTTGGATGTGAAATGACGAGTTTTGAGGTTTTCTGAATAGAAGATGTGTGCTTTGATTGGTAAAAAAAAAAATAAATACAAAGAAATCTCTGATATTTTGGACTGATGTAAAATACAAACCCTCCGAGACTTTGTTGTGCGACAAGCAGAGCAGTGGTGCTATTGCAGTAGTGAAGTGAAATAAATATACAGATGCATCGTTATACCTCTGAGTACCTAGAAGTACGTTTCTGTCTGCTCTTAAAAAATAAACTTTTAAAAAATGTATTTTGTTACTTATAAAAATATTTTGTTGACGCACAACATACAACCTGAATTACCTTTGCACACTTATTACTCTAAAAACTCTCAGTGCCAGACATCTGACTAAAGTTTTATATTACTACTGTAAAACCTCAAAAAGCTAAATAAAAATACATTTGATAAAAGTATTTGTTCACAGAAGCTTTTATCAAGTTAGAGAAACACAAGCTCCACTTTAACTTACCCCCAGCTGTGAGCCACTGTAAACCCATATAATTCGTCAGGTTAAATAATACAACAACTTGTGACACTATGCCTGTAAGCGCTCTACCAGTCAAATATGCACTTCTTGTATAGCTGGTAACTTCTTGGAAATGTTTTTTGTCCACTTTAGCATATATATACGTGTAATAGGCTACTTCTCCTGCCATGAACAATCCATAGAACACTTCTAGAACCTGTAACATGAAGCTTCATAAAAGATGAAGAAATTTAAAAAGTGAAAATATATAAACAAGTTTTAGAATAATATTTTCAAATTTGGAGTCTTCTTCAGAATGAAGAAAAATATATTTTACATCAAAAGGTGTTATGCAAACCTATTCAGTGTCTACTCAATTAAAAAAAAACCAACATTTTAAGGTAGAAATTGTATTGCATAATCGAACGCAAGCTAATAAGTTATTATTATTATTAGGTCGAGCTTCTAGGATCAAACATCCCAATGGTTTGGTGTCTCTGATATGCCAGGGCTGCCAGTGACCAAAAATCTCTTGTAGCACAAAACATCTTTGGGTGTCAGTTGTCTGTTATCATTCAGCCTATTGCGAACGATATTCAGGTTGTACATTTTTTGTTATCAGTTAAAAAAAAAATTGCCAGTAAAGACTATGCTTTACAAACTTTTTCAAAAAACATACAAAATTAGATTTAAAATTTTATTACTACCATAGTTTTGTAGATATATTCCTAAGAGACACCACTGCATGTCAACTATGTGTTTGTATGCAGCGTAGACACTTCTGACATTTTTTTATGCTCATAGCTGTTAACACGTTCTCTGCAGATGACGCACAAGCGTGTCAAACCAATCTTCTGATGTATGCGGGTGACGCACTAGTGAGTAATTGGGCGGTAAGCCATTTCCTGCTATAGCACTGCCTTGTATTACACTAATCTTGGTTGTATGGTGATCGATTGATGTTAAGTTTACTGTTTGTGTTTTTCATTTTTGGTTTCATATATTTTAAGTGTTTATTTAAATAGTTATATTAGACAACCCTGGTGAAGGGACATCAAGACCTCTCACAGTAAGTAAATTCGACCGAATAATAGACTTTGATTCAGAATATGAAGCAGAAAGCAGTGGTGAGTCTTATAGACCATAGAGTGATAGTGATTTAGTTAGTGATGAGGTGAGTGACCAGGAGGGCGACAACTCTGAACACTATTACTCAGCAAAACAATAGTGCTAGTATGTTTTCACCTGACAGTTCTTCCCAACAACAAGCACTTTGGATTGATTCTCCACACTCTATGAAAACGTACATATTTACCCAACAACAAGGGTTACAAGTACCCATTTCAGGGAATAATGAGCTACTTGATTATTTTCATTTATTGATCGAAGGTGTTTTTTTTTATGTCAATTGTACATGAGACAAACACTTATGCAGAGGAACTATTTTTGTCAGAAGGGAGAGTAGAGGGATCTCATATTACTTACTTACTCTTCAAGAGTTAAAAACATTCGTAGGCCTTCTTCTCCACACTGGGAATGTTAAAATACCTAAATTGCAGGACTATTGGTAAAAAGATAAACTTTTCAAAACATGCTTCAGTGAATACATGTTCCTTGATAGATTTTTAATTATCTTAAGATGTCTGCATTTTGTTAAAAATACCAATGATGAAACTGATAGGTTGTACAAAATACGACCAATCATTGATTATTTTAACAACGAAATTAATCTTGTTTACAATCCTGGAAAGGATTGATAGAGCAGTTCCTAGATGAGTCAATGTTATTGTGGTGAGGATGTCTGGTCTTCAGACAATACATAGAAAACAAGCATCACAAATATGGGATTAAATTTTACACATTAGCCGAACCTGACGGGTTAGTGATAAAGTTTTGTATTTATGCAGGAGCCAACAATAGTTTGTCAGGCGAGGGTCACAAGGATAAAGTTGTGATGCATTTAATTAATGTCAGAAGGATTAGGTAAAGGACATTTATTGTACATGGATAACTTTTACAATAGCGTGGAGTTATCAAACAACTTTTAAAAGAAAAAAATGTATGCAACAGGAACACTGAGAGCAGATCTTAAGGGAAATCCAAAAGAAGTAACAACAAGAAAACTTAAAAAATGGGAAAGTTATGCTAAATACTGTGATGGTTGGACAATGGAGAGACAAACGCTATGTGTTGCATATTTCTACACAGTACGAAAACCAGGTGACTGCAGTTACTAACAAAAGAGGTAAAGAAATTGCAAAACCATTATCAGTGTTATAGTACAATGACTTCATGAGTAGCATTGACCGTAATGACCAGTCAATGAGTTACTATCTGTGTGAGCGAAAAACTCTAAGATGGTATAAGAAGGTGTTTATACACGTGTTAGAAATGAGTGTCAACAATGCATTTTACTTGTTTAATAAACACACATTAGACAAGAAAATGTCATTTTTTGAATTTAGAATTATGGTCATAAAAAAACTTCTAACACCCATAAGGAACAATGAGGAGCCAAACCCCAGGTGGAGCATCTACCTACAAAGTCTCCCGTGGGCAGAAATAACAAAACACAAAGACGACGCTGCACTGTTTGTTATCAAGAAGGAAGAAGGAAGGACACTATTTACCAGTATGAAGCATGTTCTACAAAGCCACCATTGTGTTTGGGATACTGTTTTAAAAGTTACCATTCATAAATCTTGTAATGTCTTTATATTAGTCATTGTTAACAATGAAATCAGCTGATCTTTACGAATTAATATAAAACAAGTGGTTTGTTAATATAACTACCAAAATTAAATTAATGATTCATTTCATATACTTAAATCAGTCAAACTTATTTGTTTCCGTAGTTTTAGTGGTTATCGCATGTGCCTCACATACATGAGGTCACTAGTTCAATACCTATGGGAACACAAGAAATTTTTAATTATAATTAATTTGAGACATGCGATGTGCCAAATGTATTGTTATATATCAATATAAACATGTCCCTTGCATACCGCAACAAATGAAATACAATATCAAAATCAGCTATAAACAAGTTACATATTAATAGAACATTATGCTGCAGCGCATTGACAAAAGATGATGTGGTAACAAAAGTTAACAATGTGGTAACTTCAACATGAAGCATAAACAACCAAACACTACCAAGAGTAAACAAATTAGAAAAATACTGACAATTCTGGTGTCAATTGGTTGGTAGGACAATGCCCAGACACTTCACTTCACTAATCAACACATTCCTTTCAATCATATGCATTTTTCTTTGGAGTCGCTCTGGTCTACCAACCCAGTGGACACCTAGCTTCATACTGCTAAAAACAATATTTAATAAATTTTATCCTAAGACCTTCAAATCTATTTACCAAAGAAAAACACACCTTGAATTATTTTCCTTCTAGTTTGAACTCCTCTGGCAACTTTTTACTACTTTACCTGCATAGCGAATACACTGCGACAGAATATAAGCATCAAATAAACAATAAGGCCACAGATTCCATCAACAATGATGATAACTTTGTATCTTAGGTAATCTGTGATCAAGAACACCAGGATTAGTGATACCATGAAGGAGTATGTTGATACAGGGAAAATTTCTTGGTTCACCTGTTTAACAAATATACAGAGCAAAGTAAGACAAACCAAATGTAAGAGTATTTAGAAAAATGTGTTTAAAAAATGTTGTTATTGAATTAGATCCAATGATTTTTATTAAACATATAGTAGCTCACAATACTTTTAAAACAATACAAATTTTAGCTGTTATGCTGAAATGATGAAAAAGTGAATTTTTCAAAAATGGAAAACACTGAATAGCATTAGCAAGCGATTGATAATTCCGTTTATTTTGAATTATTTTATAATTTTTGTTTTGTTCAACCAAACCACCTTAATGCTAATAAGGTCAAGTATAAACTTGTATAGTATATAATTTTATGACTAAGGTTGCAGCTGATATACTAATTGTATCAGATCTTTCATTTTAAATTGATATGTCAAATTTGGAACAGCAATTGATTTCGTAAGTATTTTAGACAAGTTCATTACAGAATTCTACTCATCAATTTCAAAATAGGCCATTCAGAATCTTAGAAAATATAACTTTTATATTTTAGATATTTTTGAAAATTTTAGTTTGTCATCATAATCAGTCTACATATAAGCTTATATAAATTAATATTTTGCATTTTAAAATTTATTTGATAATACACACTAAAAATAACTAAGAATCCCCAAATTAAAATATGTATAAACAAGTATATATATATATACAGTATCATCCAAGTATTTACACACAACAAAAAATTAAAAAACTAAAATGTCAGTAAAGGTAACACTTTATTTTCAGGTTACAATTCATTTTTTAAAAGACCAGATGTTCAAAGACTTTAATAAGATTTTTCACAAAATTAAATCATAGCCAGTGTTCAGGATTAATTTTTGAATTTTACAAAACCATAACTTGCTTTTATTTATAATTTTATACATTGATTTAAGATAGATTTCTGAATGTATGATTAAAATTTGAGCAAAATCTCTTAAACTGATTAAGAGAAATCAGGCGTATTAGACTGTAAGTATTTAAAGTATTCATAGAATGTTTTGCACAATAGGTTTTGTACAAGATCTTTTTGGATTTGCGAGAAAGTTAGTGTGATACGTAATTTGGACACTACTGGGCAAGAAAATGCTAATTTAGATAATTCTACTGTAGTGTGAGGCATTTGACATGTCATTTCAAAATATGTTTGACAGATTTATTTTTAGCAAAATAAATGATTGCCACAATTGATAATGGACGGTCAAGGTTATAGACAAAAGTTAGATAATTAGTCTACAAGGTTTAACTGTAACACAGAATACCCTACCTCATGATAAGTGTCAGTTACTCGAAATTAATTACAGTAGATCCTAATTAATTAAAACATTCTATATTTTAAATCATAATTCCAAAGTTTCTGTTGCCGTTGAAATTCTGTTGATTAAAATAAATGGTATTTTCTCACTAGCAATTGCGTTCCCAAAAATCTGGTTTGAAAACTATCGATAATAAGAATGAAAAAATAAGCCTAATTTATCAAAACCTAATTTATTTAATTGTTTAATTCCAAATAAATTTCAATTTAGTCAAAATCATTTTTTCTGTCGGTTGAATCAACACGGAGTAAATTTTCGACAGTTTAATTATATTTAACATTTTAACACTATAAAACGTTGTTCTAGAAGCTATGATCCGTGCTCATTTCACTGTCCTATTCTGGTTCTTACCATGAGAGCTCATTTTGTAATTGAAATTCTCTAATTAACCTAATGTCGTCGTTTACCAATGAATCAGGCGTTTATTAAATAAACTGTACTGTTTACCATATGATTTATTTAGTATGATATAATTTGTGTGCGCGTGCGCGTGTTCTGGTGTTATTAGTACACATTTTAATTTGCCAGTTCCAATCTAACTCTTCTTGTAATATTTGCAGTTTGGTTTTCTCTTCTTTTAAAATAGGGAAGGAAACTATAGTGTAATATTTAGGGAATTATGATTAAAATGGGATGTTAATTCAGATTTAAGGTAAATTAACAGAAGGTAAATTTACAAGAAGATTATGTAAAGATTTGTAACTAAATCAATGTGCAAAATTTTAAGTAACAGAAATTTACTGTCCTGGAATAAATAAAAAGTAAAGTAAGAAAATAAAACAAACAAGTATTGGTCAGGGTTTCTTTTAATTAGCTTGAGTTATGAATCTTCATACATGTTCAAATCTCGTCCACTTATTTTGATTTCAGTTTATTTAACAGAAACTGAAAGCACTCACCTGAGTCTCAGTAAAGTTTAGAGGTGGAGTTATCATGTACTGGATTATGTAAGGCTCTGACGGGCGGAACTCTTTTAGTAGACCAAACCCACATAGTAGCAATGATATTCGAACCCAGGGTTCCATCTTGCAACAGCTGTCAACAGAGCACCAATATTTATACAATTGTCTCAATTAATTAGACTGAGCCTTAGTAACGATTGAGTTAATCATTCTTCAGTAGCAGATAATTAATTTTTTACAAAATTTTATACACTCCACTCATAATTTTCAGCAAGCAGTTTAACCATGACAGTAAAAAAAAATTAAGTTTATTGTTAATCAGGAAGACAAAATGGGAACTTTAAGCTTTTTTTTATTGCCCACCACACTTTATACCACTTAGACTAATAATGACAAGGGATCAGCATTAACGGTAAAGAGTTAAAGCAATGGTAGTTAAAGTAATGGCAGTAACTGCATCTCGAACCAATGAGGTTATGCAGTTCAGAGATACAACATACTGACCAATGCCTTGGAGCTCAGGATCAGGAGTTATAGCGTTAATTTGAGCCTCAAGTAAACAACGGGAAGAGACACTGTACATTACACTCTCTGAACTTTTGAAATGCAGAACAATAATATACTTGTGAGCAGGGACTTGTTACTTCACAGAATATTATCAAACTTCTCATTAACAAATCACTTTGAAATACAGGCACATGTATTGTCCAGTCTCAGGCTAAAGCTGATAACAACTTAATATTTAGTTATTTAACAAACTTAGTTATTTAGTTACTATAGTGTGATACACAAGTTACTTTGTGTTTAATGTCTACATTGATTAATTGTGATTTAGTTTTATACACTAATTACCACAGATAATTTGGAGTGAAGTATGTTCTCAACCCTCATCTTTGAATAAATTTATTCTTTCAGAGCTAATGAGTTGTGAGTACACTGGAGTATTAAGAATGTTTAACAGAAGAAGATTGCCAAATAACACAGCTGTGTCACTGTGGAACACAGTAATGTTGATTAGCCTACATTGCAACAATAAAGTTCAGGACAGGAAGACATAATGAGACTGTGATTTATATGAAATACTGAGCTCACAAAGTTCTTTTTGTCATACAATTGATAGAATTACCAAAATTAAAATTGTTAAAACTTTATTGCCTTTAAAACAGAACAGTTAGAAGTAAGTAGTAATGAACATATGCAGTTCATAAAGTGTGGTTCTGGGGGAAAATTATATGATAATAAAAATGAAATTTCATTTTACAATATTCGGTCTTTTTTTTAATCTTCTAATCTTTATACTAATTATGAGCAAATTTATATGAAATATTCATAATTATAAAATTCAACTATTTTAAATTTTATAAAAACCAAATAAGTAGAAGATATTTTAACTTAAAAACTGTAAATTAAAAAGAATTTATTGTAATCATGCTAATTTTTAGGGGAAAGAAGGGTAATACTGCTCAGGGGGTAATGCCGCTCACCTAAGTAATTCCAAACTGATATTTGTTACGAGTCATTTGAATAATGTTGCTACCAAATGGACACAGTAGTAAATATATACCAGTCGAGTAAATGACGTCAGAAATAGTGTTTGGTATTTGTGAATGATATTCAGTTTAGTGTTTGTTTCTTATAAAATCTACAACATCTAAAATCAAGGTAAGTAGGAATATAATATATTACACTTATAATTGTTAATATAATCATAAACAACCTGTTTTTAGCCTTGAATTCATGATTTTATTTGTTATTTTAACAAAGTTCTAGAGAAACCATAATCTAATAAATTCAAAATGGCAAAGTTGGGTAACCACGCTCAAGTGAGCGCCAATGCTCGCTTTCTGAGCGGCATTGTTTTTGCCGAGAGTCTTACCTGTTTTGCCAAGAAAAAGGAATTCATGCTGTTTCTATTCCACCTCATATTTCACATCGACTGCAACCTCTCAACCTTATGTTTTACGGGCCTTTAAAAACAGCTCTTAATAACGAATGTGATTTTTTATGAAAACACGTGGATCTCAGAAAATAACTCCTTATAATATACCAGATCTTTTCAATAAAGCCTATAGTACAGTGTCTTCTTTGGAAAAGGCAACTAAAGAATTCAAAAGGAGTGGCATTTGGCCATTAAATCCTCATCATTAAATAAATCATCACAAGATGATTTTATTGCTGCAGATAACTTGTGTAGATCTGCTGAAGTAAACATACAAAATGCTGAAGGAGACCTCCCAACAATTGTAGAAAAGAAAAAAACATGAACCAGATGTACAGATCAATTGATGAATTCTAATAACTGTACCCAAAGCAATAACACTGTAGACCTAAACCTTATTTAAATGCCATCAGATTCATCACCATAAAATCTAGATGTTTTCACTGTGTCATGTGTGCGAGTTGGTGTCATGAAGATTGTAGTGGTGTGGATAGTACAGTCAACTACAAGTGTGATTATTGTGTTCTAAAACAGCAGTTATTATTTTGTGGTAAAAAATTGTCATTTTAGCAAATATTAGTATTGGTAAAAAAGCGTATTAGCTAGAATTAGTAATATCAATATTAGTATTAGTTTAAGTATTTAGTAGGCTAGTAGCTACATTATTATTACCCAACTCAGTGAGCGGTAATATCCTACCATGTCGGGCATTGCCGCTCAATGAACATTTTTTTAAAATTACATTGTTCATAATATTTTAATGTTTTACTATTTCTTTACCACATATTTTGTTAAGTAGATTTTGAAGTTTTCATTACACAAATAAAGTTTAAGTTTTGAAATATATTATTGTAATTAAATTTATTATTTCCTTATGTGAGCAGTATTACCCTTCCTTCCCCTACAACATTTTAAAAATATAAA
The DNA here is from genome assembly GCA_022606455.1 of Callitettix versicolor. NCBI lineage: Eukaryota > Metazoa > Arthropoda > Insecta > Hemiptera > Cercopidae > Callitettix > Callitettix versicolor. Next base: position 55,549,018 of record CM040186.1, read on the forward strand.
AGAATGAACTGATTTCTCAGTTCTGGTTAAGCTAACTTTCTATTATAGGGTATAACTGGGGCTTGTAATTTATAACAGTTCAAGGGTCACATTGGAAAACATAAGTATAACTGTGGGTTGCACTTTAATAATAAGAACAATGGCACAAGTATAAGTAAACAATGCTTTAAACATTTTAATTGCTTAAACATTATTTTATAATTTCATATACAAAAATAAATAAAAGCTATTAAACACAGAAAAAATAAATTTTGAAGAATACTGCTCAACATTGGCAGTTTATTAAATAACACTTAAAAAATTCAAAAAAATATAACAGTTTTTTGATCAACTGACCTCCAACTGACTATTAACTTCGTTTTATCATTTTTGCAACATAAAACATTAATTTTTTGATCTAAGAAACATTAACTAAGACATTTTTTGTAACTTTTCTTGAGAGATTTTTTTTAACTATTGCAGGCTGTGAATTACTTACCAGACCCAGAAGCGATTCACAGGCAATGCTTGGTTCTCGATTACCATTTTTGTAACACTATGACTTTCTTAGACTGAATTTGGTGTATACCAATTAACCATTTACAATATCACAAATGATAAATATGTGTATAATATAATTAAATAAAACTCAAAAAGCTTTTCTTTAGGCTTTTAGCAAATTTCTAAATAAAAACACTGTATCTTATTGGATGATATCAGCTGCTACTGCAGACATAAAACATTGTAGTTTTATCTTTCTGAAAATTACTTTTTTGCATTGTGTAGGCATGGTGTAACATCTACTTGGATTTTTTTTGCAAGATTAGTAATTTCTAAATTTAAATTGAATCAATCTTGTCAACACTTGAATCGTCTGCAATTGATAAAGTCATTTTTGTTTGTTTGATAAATTACATTAATAAAACTGTCAAAAGCAAATTAAAATTTATTTTCATAATGGTGTTGTAAGTAATAAATGTCTGATTTTAGACATCATTTTATGTATTGAACCATGTTAATTAACTATTGCCATTGTTAACAATAAATGGTGCATATAACTGTCTGGCATATGCAAGTTATTATTTAAAAAGATGTTTAAATGAAATACTTGAACAACCAAGAAAATTTTATTTATTGCTATTTTCTAAAAAAATTTAAAAACTATACAAAAAAATTTGAAAAGAAACTAATTTCTTAAAATTAGTTACAAGATTTTGCTCAAATTTTTTATCATATATGAATGTTTTCATAACATGAGAGTGAACGAAATTTTTTAAAATACCATTTAAAAATTATTTTAAAAAACTCAAATGATAGTCAGAGGTGTGGGGAAACTACAGTGCACATAAAAATACACACATACCAGGTGGACAAAATTCTAACCACTTTTTTACCACTTGATCTTGAAATCAATATATCTATCAAAATATTAACATTGATTTTTTTTCCACAATCACAGTACTTTACACCCTACTGTACATAACATACCACACTATAAAAAGGGTAAAATTCCTATTTTAGAATCACAAGACAAGACTGAAATATGTCCATGAAGAACCTTTTTTCTCAATCTTTGAGGATAATTTCAATAATGATAAAGTGGATACTGTTTCTTTATTCCTACTTTATTTGAAAACTTTTAAATATTTTGTAAAATAAATAAATAATACTTTTTTATGAGTACTAGTGTGCCTGAGTGACCTTTCACAGTTAATGGAAAAAAGAAACAAATAATATACGACATGCACAGCAAGAACATGAAAAGTATTATAGGATCTTAAATAATACTATTAGTTGCTATTTAATTGCTTTAATACATTAATATTTTAATTCTTCTGTTAAAATAAACATTATAGTTATACATTATAGTTATGACCTGTTAATAAAACAATGACATTCATTAAATTTAGGTTCTCTGTTCAGCGTTTCTCCTTCTTTTATATTATTTCTTTGTAAATCTTTCCTTACCTATTGAATCTTATGCTTTTATTAATATATTTTTTAATGTTTCTAATTTTTTACATTACTGAAACAGTTTAAGTTTCATGGGCAAAACCATGACGGGTAATGCTAGTATATTCATAAAAGAACATGCTGGTTGAAAACATTTTATAAATGAAATATTATGTATTTAGACACTGCAACCATTTTTTATGAAGGTTTTGTTTTTAAATTTGAGTTTAAAAAAATGTTTAGTGCTGCATTAATATACACTGCACCATAAAAATTTTAGTATAGGTCTCCTTATCATTCATCTTCTTCAAATATTGGTGTTAGCTAAAATATAAATAAACATTGAGGTAGATTGTACAATATGAAGCATAGCTACTAAATAATGAGTCCAATGCTTGTAAACTATTTTATTTTAAATGTATACATATTTAGTTATTGTCCCCTTCAATATACATTCTCTATCCCTACAATGTTCCATGCAAATTTTTTATTGTTCGAAACAGTGCTGGAAGTTTTCTTTTGTGAGCTCTTTCATGATGAATGCTGCTTTTTCTTTCACAGCTTCAATGGTTTGAATACTTGTTCCTGTTAATGCTGATTTGACCTTGAGGAACAGATAAAAGTAACATGGTCAGGTGAATCAGGCGGACGGTTAAACATTGGGGTGATATACTTGGATAGAAACATCTTGACAGACAATGCAGGCTGTCCTGGAGAAACATTATCATCCAATATCTTCTCGCCCATCTTAAAACTACTTAAAAATCAATGTATGTGAGAAACATTCATTGCCATATATATTTTTTTAGTAAGTTTCAGTAGTGGTTTTTCCAAGTTTCAAATGCAATTTCATAACAAGTCTCTGCTCTAATAAAACACATAATTTTTTCAGCACAACAATAAAAAATATCCAAATGAAGGCCACATCTAGACTAATATGTCTAAAAAAAAAACTGTAGTGGCAACAATCGGAAGAGAAGGTTCTTGCTACACAACTCTTGGTCATGTGAATTTGGTGCATGCGCTGTTCTACTTTAGCAGCAACTGTCTTGTTATGTAACAGCCACACCTCGTGAACCAGAATTGAACACTGTCACAAAATGCTAAATTACTGCATTTAACCCGGGAGGGATCTTTTTGACCAGGCGGTTTTCTTGAATTGTTTTCTATTATATCTCCTGACTGTACATAGTAAAAGCTTCCACCCCTACAAAACCTTAGTATGGAAGTGTCCATTATGTAAACATGATGGTGTTGCATTTTGTAATCATTTCTCATTTGGTGATGCAAGAGCTTTTTGTTGTAACTTCTAGTAACTGGTCAAATCCAACCTGCAAAATTCATCAGTATAATTATTTGACACTGCTGTGAGTTATTTTTAGTGATTTTTTTCTTTAGTCCTGTATATTTTCATAAATTATGTATGTTTTGTGCTTGAAATGAATGAAACCGAGAAAGAAAAAATATTGAGACTTTTACTCAGTGTAGAAAAGGAGGAGAGAAGAAACGAAGAAAGAGTAGAAAATCCTTTAGTTAAGACGTCTTCCAGGATTCAGACATGTTTTGAACTTAAGTCATCAGTTGTTTCTTGAAAATTATTTTTTACAAATGAAATTTTAGACGACACAGTAAAATGTACAAATCAGTGTATAAAAAAAAATCGCCCAAACTTTACCCACGAGTGTGATGCAAGATATCCTATATCTTGAATAACATTTATATTCGTATTGCATGTGTTTTAATTAATAAAAATTATTATATTTTTTATAAACATATTATAATCTGTATTTATTTTATATATTTGAAAATACATGTTAAAGTCTAAATAAAAATCATTTTGTGTCTATTTATGGTGTTTTCAAAAACCTGGTCTAATCCACCCAGTGCGACCCGTCATGTAATTTTTTTCCGCGCGACCTCTCCCGGATTAAGGATTTGCAAGATACAAATTACATATTAATATTTCAGTATACTTTCAACTAACTTACATTTTAACCTTCCAGAAATGTGTGAAATAAGTGTCATATACAAATGCATATTTAAACAAGCCTTTAAAATAATGTTAATATGTTATTAAGAAGTGGCCAGACCTTTTGAAAAATAAAAATTTCTTCAGGTAAGTTTAGGCCAATGTAAAGGGTACATATATGTACAGTCATACCAGAGACAATGCAGAGTGCTAAGTGAAGGTGCAATAATAAGATAGTTGTCATGCTACAACTATCTTGGTTAATATGTCTTTTATTATTTTCTAACGCTTGTGCTTCTGCATGTAAGGTATAATTAGTAGTAATTTGAAATACCTTGACAGCCATCACACTCAGAGTAAATCATTATCTTCTCAACCATATTTAGAAAATTATGAGCGATTTTCCAAAATTCACAGAAAATGAGCTTGTCTATCATTTTGACCAGAAGTAAGCTACTAATTACATAAGAGTAGTTATGAGTAAATTTTAATATCCTGAGAGCTCTCAGGAAATAATGACCTCTTCAGATAGACATTTTTTTTTAAAATCACAAAAAAAAGGTAAGATATCCTTTTGACCTACGCATCAAAAGTATAAGTTTTTCTTGCATATCAGAAAAAATCTTAGAAACATACATCTTTAAAGAACAACATGCACCAACACACAGGGGTAGCCTAGACATTGCTTTCTGCAAGTTATAGATGAATAGAAAAGAATCAAGATGGGTAAAAATAATTAATTAGTATTAAAGTTCAAAGACACAAATTTAAATTTCTTCAGTATTAATTTAGTAGATTTGTTTAATCAATACAAGTTTTACAAATCTTCTCCTTCCTTCCATCTACTGAATCCATTCTGAAAGTGGGAAAATACAATTTACAAAATCAAATTACAAACTTTACTTCAAGTTTTAGGTAATTCATAATCTGAGCGAGAGTACCAACTTGAAATTTAAAAACGTAAATAAACTAAAAAATTAACATTTTCCCCACTTGTTTTTGTTCCCAATAACCATTTTTGCTATGAGGATTAACAAATTCAATGAGTCGTATTAAAAATAGTAATTTTATTATCAACACTTTTAAACAACTTGTAATACAATGTTCCAACAATACAAAATTAATAAAACGATACTTCATAACAACTATAGCACCAAATATTCATAAATTACAGTAACACCAGTAGGCTAATCCCAATAAAGACTGGCAATCTGAATCAGAATCAGACGAAGGCTTAGTGCATACTGTACTACAGTAATCATTATTTGTCTAACAAAGATCAGCATAACAATGAAAGATATTTAGAAGAACATAACAAATAAAAATGAAAATCTGAAATTGAGAGGTTCAAGTATCAACATATGTTACTCAAATTTTTGACATGTCTGCAGATTCGTAACACAAGCCAATGTATCAAATTTGAAAAAAACCATTGTAATTCAAAACTAAATCAAAAGTATTAAAATAAACCATAGAATGGTCAGGTCATCTTTTTTCTATCAAGATTGTTTTAATCTCAAGCACTAAATGTATTTTATTCACAATTTGGCACACTCCTTTGAGTTATGAAACTTCAAATTTGAGAAGTATCAGCTGAGTTGATTTTAAAAATTGGTCTTTCGATTTTCCATAGTGACAGTTTTTTTACTTTCTGTGGTGATAGTTTTGAATTGAATATTTTTGCAAGGTGGTGACCAATACATACTAAACCCTTGGTTTAACGGACAACAAAAACCAAAATTATCTTTTGGGTGACATTTTCTATCTGAATTTTTAGAAACATGTTTCAATAGTTCCAGTACATATTATGAGTTTTTAGTTTCAGTTCATCAATGATTGAACATGCTGTTGTAGAAATCCATTCTTAAACGTTAATGTTCTGAGTTTTAAGAAACCCAAATTAAAAAAAAAAACTACTATATTTTACAGACTATAAGATGCTACAGACTATAAGACACACCTTAATTTAAAAAAAAAAAAAAACTTTTTTGCCATTTTTATTACTAGATTGCAAAGGCAGACAAAAAAAAATTTCCATTTATATTTTCCATTATGAAACTAGCTACTAACAAAAATAATGCACTGCTATCGATAACACAAATCACTTTCAATTCAAGTTCACTGGTACCGTAGACTGCAATGATGCATCATAGGCTAGACAGTGTTCTGGGTTTGGGATGGCGGGGCAGGAGAGAGACAGTGTTAGGAAGCTTGTGACTCCCCTCAACTCATGTTCGTTGCATCAATGCACTGCTGCTGCCAGTTGAATCCAATGTTGCCAGATAGAGATAAGTTTCCCACGGCATTGAATATTTTTAAGGAATATTCCTGCCATTTTTAAGGAATTTAATGTCCACATTTGTATATTAATTTCAAGTATAATATACACCTGAATTTTGGAGGCAATTTTTTGATGAAAATAGTGTGTCTTATAGTCAGTAAAATATGGTGTATTTTTGATACAACTCAACAAAAAAACACAATACAAAACAGATAAAACAATTAGTGTTAATAATCACGGCACTTACAAATTCCACCCTCATGTAACAAACTACTATGTTTACTTACATTCCACCCTCACATAACAAACAACTATGTTTACTTACAAATTCCACCCTCACATAACAAGCTACTATGTTTACTTACAAATTCCACACTCACGTAACAGATTACTATTTTTACTCTATTTTGTTTGGGGGGTTTCATAGTGCCACATTTGGTTTAGTTTTTAAATAATAATAATTGTAGAAAGTTTGTGAATTTTTTTACACTATTCATTTAATGTATGCCAGTTAGGTTTTTTGATTCTTTAAAAAGGTGGGTTCAAATGTAACACATGGGAAAACGATAACACTAATGGACAGACTTAAGCCTATTTTGGTAGGAAACTATTAACGTGACACCTTTAAGTACTGTAACAGCTTTGTACAGATATATTCAATTTGATCTGTTCTTACCTGTTATTTGTTACACCTAACTTTGCACAGTTACACATTCCATGCTTGTGTACACACTTCTTTAGTCTTACAAGATTAGAATACACAAAAAATAAAATATTCAGCTTAAATGTGTCATAGGAAAATAAATACTATAAAACAATAAAAGAAACAATGGAATGTACAATACAAAATATTTATAACTCTTCACCAGAAAAAAAATCAGTTTACGTTGATAAATCCAACGACATTATTTTTACTTTGGTAACCAAAAAAATACCAATAACATTCTCTCATTAATATAAATTTTTGTACTTATAAGAGGTTAATTAAAATTCTTACATGGATCAACTGGACATGTATCTTTGTTGATTTTTAAAAATGTTTACAACGGCCATTTTGTTATCCATTCCTGTCACAGTCGGTTAATAATAAAAAATTATTATATTTAATACAAACTGTTAATAATAAATTTACCCAACTTTAAACACACAGATTAATTTTGTTCATGTTTGGTAATTCATTGTTGTTGAAAACAGTCGCATATTTTAATTTCATTTGCATAACTATTACATTTATTTTCATTTAAATTGTAACAATAAAAAAATATATTTTGATAACCTACTTACTATAAATAAATAATCACTTATAATAATATTATCTCTAATCTAATAATAAATAATTTAAAACTTCATATAAAAATCTATTAATTTAATAACGATACATTATACAAAATTAAAACATTGATTTCAGTATGTATGAGTATGTTACCAATCAGCATGTTTAGGATGTAAAAATACCAATTTGATTTTTACTGCATTACTCTGGTTCCAAGAAAAAATCATTTGAAATATTAAAGCTTGCTGATAGCATTAGTATGGCTTAGATTCACATGATGTTCAAGTGATTGCTCTAATTAAATCAAAGATACTGAAATTAGTTTTGTAAGTGGTCACAGAATAAATTAATGGATATATTTAGTTAATGTTCACCATTCTGTTTTATTGAATAATGTGACTTTCATGATTTTATCTAAGATAATAATGTGGATAGATAGTGAATGAATCAATAGAATGCTTAGTTTTGCGAGAAGATTCTGCTTTGTCTTTCAATAATACTCTTTATATAATATTATATACATTACTATAATATGTCAAAGACTAAAATCTCTCCAGTCTTCTTAATTCCCACAGTTTACTGTATAATGATTACAAATAAATACGTTTGCAGTGTAATGTATCATTGAAATGAAAAAGTAAGCCAAGTGATAACAGTTGCATAAAATTTTAAACCTAAACTGTGTATGTTTGTCAGAGTTTAAAATTGTTCAAAAAAAGAAAAAAGATATTCAATGGAAACAGGCAGGACAGTCGAAAAACTTCTAAATTCAAAAGGCGCCAATTTATCTTTAATTACAGTAGACTACCATTAAAACCAATTATTCGGAAATACACAAACATAGATATAAAACTTCTATTGGATACGATTTTTTTTTAGTTTTTTTTGGTGTTTAACGTCCGACTATTGTACACACTTGGGCTAATGCAGACGATGGTATGATTTATAGCGTATGAAAATGCCAAGCCCTTGCCGGGAATCGAACCTGGGTCCTTGGGGTGAAAGCCTAGTACGCTATCCACTAGGCCACCGAGGCGGCTTTTTTGGATACGAAATGAACTTTACCAATAATAAGTACAACTTAGTAGAAAACCCAGTGTTTGTTTTCTCATTTTTGTTTAAATAAACCCTGAAAATAACACAATAGCATTTTCTCAATAACATCTTGAATGATTTTGCTCAAAAAGTAACAATACACATTGTATTGATGTATTGATGAAAAAAATAGTTCAGGAGTTATTATAAAAAATTGGAAAACATTATTTTTCAAAACTGATTAGTCAGATATTGATTAATCAGATAAAACATTCATGCCCCCTCCATATCTATAGAACCAGAAAAGTAGTATCTGAAAATTTTGTGCAATATATGCTTCAATTAAAGAAATTACAGTTGTAACAGTAAACTGGAATGGTCTTAATATTTTGTAAACAGTTTTTTTCACTAAAATTGGTACAATCTAACAATAAATAACTTAAAAATAAAATTATAAACTAAAACTATTAGAGTTTTCAAAGAGCTTTATAAACCACTTAAACAGACTTTGAGCATAAATAATTAAATTACTTTATAAAAATGTTAAGTACAATTTTAGTCTTGAATGATTGTTTTAAAATATGAGTACACTGAACATAGGTTTGCAACTAACTGTTTAAAATAAAATATATCCACAGTTGATCATGTCTACATAGCAGATACAGTTTACAATATGCTAATAATTTTAGTAACTATTAAACACTAAAATATAAACTTACATATTTCCATAGAAAATATGTTATTAATGTTGGTAACTGTTAATGTACTTGAATAAGAATTTATTCGATTAAACATTTTTATTTTGTCACTTATTTAGTTATTAAATTATAACTGCACCGGCAAGACTTGAACCTTTCTTCTGTACAACTCTTGCTAGCCAGACTATACTAATATAATCTGACTATCAAGTTGTACTTTTGTATTCAATAAACCAAAAGAGTTACTTGCACTTGTTACGATAAAATATTTCAAGGCATATATTATGTCTCATGTATCAGATAATAACTCACTCTGACGGAAATAATTATCCAACACAATAAAACACTGCACAAAATCATGTGTTTTACCAACAAAATTACATTTAAAGTAACAAGTTGTAACAATATTCTATTTTAAAAAAAACCAACCCACATTGTGAATAATGATTTTAATGCACTTTTGTGTGTATGTAGTATTTTTAACAACTCAATTTGCTCAATTTAACAGAATAATAAAAATTATATATATATATATATAAAGTGGAAGAACACAAACCACTGACGGAAAGCAAAAGTAATTCTTCTTGTTTAATAAGAAGAAGCCAATCACATTATTTCTAAAATAAGTAGATCTACAATTTATATTGAACTTCTGTAACCACTGCATTGCCTAAAGTATCTAGGCTATTTGTTCCATATAAAAACACAAATATAGCAGATTTAACAATAAAGTATTAAGTCTGTTCCTTATGTGGTAATACAAGATGCGTCATTAGATATTTTAAAACAAACCACTGAGGATAAAAAGATTTAAGGAAATTATTTATAGGTGCTTTGCCAAAATATTTTATAAAAAGAATGATTAAGTCAGAAGATTATTGAAGACAAATTAACAATTCATTATCCAGAAACTTATCGGTCAATTTAAGAGTCTGAAAGATCCAATGCTCTTCTTATATCAAATTAAATTCAAAGGTTTCACACGTTAGTTGATACTATTAAAATGAAAATGCTCAAATTGTAACAAATTGGTAATACATAATGGGAACCAAATTTATTTTATTTAGTGCTTGTATATAAAACAGTTTCAAGTTAGTTATTTGATGCAACAACTTGTTATACAATGTAAAAAAAATCAATCACAATAAATATTAAAATCACTCAACATTTTTACAAGTTATGAAATAAAAGTCATAATTTTTTTCCTCAAATGTACACATTTTGTTTCACAATTATAAATAAAATAGTAATACTAAGTAAAAAAAATTGGTAACTAATATCTTACTGTAAAAAATTTGACTGCTATGATTTCACGAACCTGAAACAAAAACCCATGATTTATGAATGATATAACAAAATGTTACTTTATAAAAAGAGGAACCAAATTAAGGGTTGGGTAAACTGAGGAAAAAGAGCAGGAAACAAGGAAGATAAACAGGAAACATAATGATGACAAAGATACACATTAGATGACAGAAATATAAGCTTGCTATTGTTAATCTTACTTTTACTTTTCTAGTATTGGAAATGCATACTTGTACATATACAGTATAACACTTCATATCTACTGCCTGCAAAACTGTGCAATGGTTGGATCACAAAAAACATATTCTGAGATAATCACAGAAAAAAAACCTCCAGCTAACTTGTTACAAAAACTCACATAATACTAATAATACAAGCATAAAATAAATCATAACTGGCTGCTTGAGATAAGGAAACAAAGTTTAGTGAAATGGGTGCACAGTGCAGAACAGTCTAATATAAAGAACTGCTATGTAGCAGTCTTACTTTATGTGTAAAAACAATTGTTAAAACAATATAAAGGTTTGTATCCTTCTAACCTAACCTTACCTTACATTAAAATGTATAGGAAGTATTATTTCTGCCGCAAGTCACTTTGTATAACAATCTCACTATGACAACCGCTAAGAAAAGGGCTCCGAGAAGTGAGTAATACGTTCCATACACCAAAAACTAGAAAAAAATAATACTTATTTCAATAACTTCAAGAGACCTTCTTATATAAGTACAAATAATATACCATTGTCACAAATTGTACAAACTATTGTAGAAACTATATAATCTGGAAAAAACTATAGTCTGGATGATAAAATCCAGACTAGGAATATGAAATTTGGTATTCTTTTTTTAAAAAATGGTTCAAAAATCTTGATATTTTTCATAAACTTCACTTTGAATTATGCAAATAAAGTTTAAATCACCAAAACGTTTTTAACATTGTATTACATTGGGGATTATAGAAATTGCTGATAAGTTAGAATTATTTATGGTTCTGAATTAACAAGAGCTGAAAGATCAAGATCAATGTTCAATACTACACATAATGGCTACATATATGTCACCTTAATACCTTAGCTTCTGTAAGTATGAGAGTGCATTATTAAACAGAGGCCTAGTTACCTGATCTCTGGCCGGCATTGCTAGTTTCGTATTGATAACAAACACCATACACGACTGTATTATAAGTGCGAGAAATGTTGTCACTCCAAATATCAAACCATAACTGTCTTCGTTTATATGCTTAGCGACTTCAGAACTGTAACAAAAAATACAATAAATAGCGAAATATATTACACGAACATGTTTTTTGCAAATTGCTATTTCACTGAAAACTATACTTCTGAAGTTATCGACAAAATCAACGTAATTTTTCAATCAGTTTATCAGATATTGTTCAAATTATAGTTGTATATGATGATTTAAGGCTTAAAACAGTTATATCCAGTTAAAAGGTACACAGAGCACAACAGCAATCAGGATTTATTTTTACTATTTATTCCCGAACAGAAAACTTATCTTCATTAAAATTTTTTAACTTGAGTTGAAAATATACATAAATATAACCAAAATATAGTAAACCTATTTTGAGAAGTTAGCCATTAGTGTAGTTTTTATTGGTAGCTTCCAAACCAGATTTTTGATATTTTGCTACCATTACAATTTTGTATGGGAACTTTAAGGACCACACTGAGTTAAATTTAAGGACCTTAAATTTTATCATTAGGGCTAAACTTAAGAAATAAAATTATAAAAAGTTTTTTTACAAAAAAGTGTTTAAAATGAATACACCATATAAAAATATTTGTTTTCAATATCACAGTACTGTACTTACTTAGCAACAGTGATCATAGTGTGGTATATTATAGTGAAAATGATATAGAGTATATAAGCCGCAGCCATAGAGTTAGTCGTAGCCATTATGAACAGAGCAATGCCTATGCCTATGGAACACGCTGCTAACACAGCCTCACCGATACTGTTCCAGTTCAGGCGCAACCTTCCCACTGTGATGGACGCAGCAGCACCTGTACAAAAACATATATGTATTAAGTAACTATATTCAATTAACCCAAGTTCAATCTTAACATAGTTAATGACTTACCCAGATAGATCTACAAAAAAAAACGAGCATGCCTCTTAGGTCTGTTGTGATATGTGAAACTTGCTAGCTTTGAATTTTTACAAATACAAAACATTTTTTGCAGTGCACTTTTTCTGAATCCTTTTTAAACAAAGTGAGCTACAGTTAGAGGAACACAGAAAAAACATGGGAAATCTGTATGCTAAATACGGAGAACTGATTAATCTAACATCTACATAAGTTATGCTATTTCCTAAATATAAGTCATCAATTTGAAAGTTGTTGTGTTTAGTTTTTTTATCTAATAAATCTACCTGAATAATGCATTTACTTATTTTATAGTTACACCTGATCACATATAGAAAGTAAGTAATAAAGCAAAAAACCTTACCAAGTAAAGTGTAAGCAGACTCCACAGCACCGTTGTACTGCGTGTCAGAGTTATTTGTGTCTACACGTATCGCTTGCCATAACAACTGGATGTAAGAAACCACTAAATAGTAGCCGCAAGTTGCCAGTGCCCACCAGAATGCCCACTTTACAACGTACATGTTGGTGAAGGCAGATGTGAAGTCCGACCATATGTACCCGATAGCAGAATTGCACTCACCAGTTGTCTAAAATGCAGAATTAATAACAAAGATAACACTTGAAGACAAATTTACAAAAACTAATACCTTGTAAATAGATATTTCAAATATGACATTAAGATTTATCCGTTTCAAAATACCAACCCTTCAAAAACCTAAGAAATTTATAACTATTTTAACTTACATTATTGTGAGAGTCTGTTTCAGCAATTAATTGCAATCAAGATTAAAATCTGCATAAAATTAGTATTTTTACGTTATATATTTTATGTATGTTATTTTTATGTATGTTAAATATAACTGAAAATATAAAAACAAACCCTGAATGCCAGCAGATTTATTTTCATACTTACAACCACATTTAAAATTTACAATGCTAATTAAAAAAAAAATGTTTTTTATTGTTCTGGTGAACGGCCACACCACGAGTAAGGAAAGCATGATGATTTGAATGACTAGGCATCCTACTGAGTGGAAGACCTCACCTGGAATGGGAAGACTGAACCTGTGAATGAGAGTGCATAATGAAGCTTTACATCAGAGTGCCAAAATCAGGACTATGGCATTCCTGGTCCTACTAATAATAATAAACAAACAAATGAAATACTGAACATAAAGTAACAAAGAAAGCAAGATATTTCTTTGTCACACAACAAATACAATAACATTAATGCCAATGATTATACATTTACAAAAAAATAATAAATACATGAAACGGGAATGCCAATAACAAGCTCAACTCTAATAACTAAACAAGACCCTGTAACATCATCATCACCATCATGATAAAGCCTAAGTTGTAGCGAACTCATCTGTGTCCGAATCCTATACAAACTCGTGTTGCTGTACATTATTTGACTGACTTACATCTTCCGATGACGAATCTTCGCTGTTCTTTGTTGTTGTTCCCACAGTTATAGGTGTTCTCAATGTAGGCTGCATTTCACGATGTTGTCTGTGAAAGTAGATACTTTTTTCTACTGGAGGCAACATCAGTGCCCAACATATGGCAAAAAGCAAACCTGAAAGCAGAACAAAACAAATATTTAAAGACAGAGATTCAGAAGGCTTCTCATATTATCTGACCTTGGGTTAAAGAATAGTTAAATAAATGTTTTTAGAATGAACAATAGTGTTATTTAAATGACATAGGGCATTTCAGTTTTACTGTACAAGTTTTATTACCATAAAACTTTAATAATCTTAAATAAAAACGACATTTGATAAAAGCTTTTGTTTAATTAGACAAAACAATAATACTCAGTGGGAAATGTAATGCACCAACTATGGAAACAATAAACAATATCACTTAAACTCACCTCCGACAGTAAGCCATTGTAAACCCATATAACTTGTCAGGTTAAATAAAACGATAACTTGTGACACTATGCCTGAGAGCGCTCTACCAGTTAAATACGCACTTCTTGTATAGCTGGTAACTTCTTGGAAATGTTGCTTGTCCACTTTAGCATATACATATGTGTAATAGGCTACTTCTCCTGCCATGAACAATCCATAAAACACTTCTAGAACCTGTAACAAAAGCAGCACTGAATTAAGCAAACAATGAAAATTTCAAGGTAGAATGAAAAGTTTCCACAATTTTATTCAATTTAACGTGTTGTTGAATATTTGTAATTATAACAAATAAACAAACTTCTTTAAAAACCTACAGAATTTAATTAAAAATTTTCTCAGTTATTTTCAAGTGCACATTAAATAAAAGTTATAATATACCAGGGGACACCACTATAGGCCAGCCCAGCTTGTACACTGCTTGTTATGCTCCTAGCAACAAGAACATGCTTGTTGTTTTTGCTTGTTATCCCTCAAACAATGACAAAAAAATAAAAGTAAATATTTTGTGTGTGTTTAAATTAAATTTAAAAGAGGGCCGCCTAGAGGATGACAATTTTTGAAATAATACCTTCAAAAACTAGCACTATTAAGCTGTTTTGAGACTTAAAATGCATATAAAATAAGAATTTACATTACTCCATTTTAGGCAAAAAAATCACTTAATTTTACTTATATTCCTAATTTTTAAAACTTTTGCAAAACTACTCCATTTACATAACTTTACCTCTTCTCAATATATCTATCTCTAGTTTCTTATATATAGTTGCAGTTACTCCAGTTTCTTTACCTTTACCGTTAGCGCTGATCCTCGTCTTCATTAGTGTAAGCAATTCCAGTTAAGCGCCACAACAGTTTCTCAACCAAGTGTTGATCAGTTTTAGAGTTGAGAGAGATATTTCTATTGTTGTAGTTAACGCAGGAAGAGAAGAGATAACCAACATAAAATATCTAATGGATTAACCCTGTTCTCACCTTCAGTACAAATATTTCAAAGTGCACAAACATACAAGTACATATGGACAAAAAAGCTGAGATTGAGATAATATGATGAGTTTTGAAACCCTTAGAGGCCTTTGACTCTTTTCCTCAAAGCTACGATACTTCCATTTTAAGGAAGTCAAATAGCATCTTTTACATTTTTTATTTTATTTATTTTTTTTGTCTTTTCATCGTCTCCTTTAAGATCACAATGTAGATCAACACTGGGTGCATATGACAGAGCACTAACTATTCCATGCAAAGCACTCTATAATATTAAAATTGATTTTTCTTTGCAACATCAAATTTGGATACCATAAGTATAGACTGGTTTTAATATCTGCTTATAAATCAATAGTTTACTTGAGGTTGATAATTCATGCGTAAGTCCCATAAACCAGTAAAGCTTTCTACATTTGATGTTTACTTCCTTTTAAAAATTTTCTTAACAAGTTTCTTCCATAATTCGAGGCTAGTCCAGGAATGTTTGCTGAACTCACCTTACTTATATCAGGAGATACAATTTTTTTATTTGTAAAAGTAATATGTACAATTTTGTTTTCATTCACTTCAATAAGTACTTGACTGATGTTGCAGTCTGTTTGGAACTTTATCTATGTTGTTATCTACAGTAAGTATTGCAGTGTCAGCAAATGTTGCAATCATTGTGTGATCACCTTGTGGGGTATCGCTTGTATGCAGTAAATGCAGGGTTGGCCCTAACACACTACCTTGAGGAACACCAGTAAATATTCTCTTAAGTTCTGAATATTCACCATCATGGTGAATCATACAAAATAATAAATCATCTCTCTCTCTCTCTCTCTCATACACACACACACACACACACACACACACATATATATATATATATATATATATATATATATATATATGTATGTATATAAATTTATTTATTTCAAGATACTGCTTAGGTAAGTCTGTTAAGTTTAAACTCTAATCCCTAATGCCAGATCTTTTTGAAAGCCAATTCGATGAAGTCAGTAGCAGAGTGCTTGTTTCAAAAACCAAACTGGTGAGAAGAGAGGAATTTATTTTCTCTCCCTAATTACATGGAATCTATTTAAAAACCTTCAAAAAATGTTAGATAAAATTGGTAAAAGAGATATCGGACGATAGGATGTTAATTCAAATTGAGGTTTTCTTGATTTTGGGACGACAATTATTTCCACAAACTGTCAAAGTTAAATTAACAAAAAAAACAAAGCAAAAATTCACTATAAAACTAACTGTTTAAAAGACTATATTTCATTTCATATAACCTGCAGACTGTTTAGCCTCCATTGATCTGTTACCATACATATTTTTATTGTTGATTGGATTACTGTTTATTACATTTAAAGCTCCTTGAGATATGCAAATTTATTGACTAAGGAGCAAGGTTAATCTGGCCGCACTGAGAACTTTATATTTAATATTTGTAAGAAATACTTTACCTGCATAGCAAATAAACTGCGACAGAATATAAGCATCAGATACACAATAAGGCCACAGATGCCATCGACAACGATGATTACTTTGTATCGTAGGTAATCTGTGATCAAGAACACTAGGATTAGTGATACCATGTAGGCGTACGTTGATACAGGGAAGATGTCTTGATTCACCTGTATATATCACAGATACATAGATAATTAGAACAAAGTCAAACAAAGCAGACATTTATTTGTAAGAAATAATTACAAAAGACATTTTAAAAAAATGTGTTTTATTATAAGAAACAAAAACAAAAATAATAAGTATTTTGATTAAAGCAAAACATAATATTTCCCAACTTGGAGAAACATAAAAAATATTTTCAGATTCTGTAAGCTCAACTTTTACTGGAAGAGTCTTACAACCAGGAGATCCAGACCCCTTGAAAGTAGCCCCGCCATCAAAAAATCGTGGGTGTGCCACTGCTCAGATGTGATGTAAAATTTCAAACTAACACTGATAAAATAATAGATTAAGTATGGATTACTTCTAATTAATTTCATGTCTAATTTTAGGGTTGCAGCTACTTTTAGTAATTGTCCCCATACATACATTTTTCCTTTGTTAAAGGATTTTTCTGCTTACTGATATTTGTATGCAATATCAAATATCAAGGAGGAATAAAATTTTAAACAATATATTTTATTAAGATATACAAAAGTAATTTGTTTGTTTTAGAAAAAAGACAAGTTTATTACTTAGCAAATTTCACTCATCCATTTTAAAATGGTTGATTGACTGACATCACTCATAATGGTTGAATGATTTATATTACTGACAATGATTGGATGACTGACCTTACCGATTAAAATTGAATGATTGAAGTTACTGATAACAGTTGGATGACTGACGTTAATAATAATGATTGACGTTACTGATACTAGTTGAACGATTGATGTTATTGATAATGGTTGAATGATTGATGTTACTGATAGTGGTTGAATGATTGATGTTACTAATAATGGTTGAATGATTTACGTTACTGTTAATGGATAAATGATGGATGTTAGAGATGATGGTTGAATGGTTTACGTTACTGATAATGCTTGAATAATTAACATTACTGATAATGGTTGAACGATTGATGTTACTGATAATGGTTGAATGATTTCCGTTAATGATAATGATGTTCAAGGTTATAGCGTCAAAGTTTTAGATAATAGGTCTACGTGATTACGTTGTACAGAGAATATTTTACGTTCCGTTAAGTGTCAGCTAATACCATATGTAGGCTGAAGTTGAACGTTTAGTGATGACTGAAAAAATATCACTTTTTTCTTTGTTCTTTTGATAACAGCGATAACGTAAAATTAATTTAACAGCCGATCCTAATTTATTTGAAAGTTTTTTGTAGTTTCTAGAGAACTTTGTGAAGAAGTATTACAATAAATAGTACAAAAACTTTCTCACTAATAATACGTGTCCGAAATATCCGATTCTAAAGTTATTGACAAGAAGAACAAGAAAATCAGCCAAATTTTTCAAACTCCGTTAATCAGCCTTCAAACAAATTTTGGGCATATCTGAAGTTTAATAAATCAAGCCAGTGTACAACATTTGAAATAATGGAAATTTACTGTTGGAGCAAATCGAAAAAATAAAACAAAACTGAAGAACGGTGGTCAGGGTTTACTTTACTTTAAAATTTCATTTGAAAATATTGTGCAACATATTGGTTTTGCACTAATTTAACCTTGGAATTTAGAACGAAAGTATTGAAATAAAACCTGTTTTTATGTTTTTTAACGATTATTTCCAGCCTCAAGGTGAATTGGCGATCGTCGGGTCATTACCTTCGCCAGTAATACGCTTTGCCTGCAACTTGTAAACTGCAAAAAATTGATTACCCAATCAAAAATCAAATTACCACTCATCGCATAATTTTATCGTCATAGAAAGTATTATATATTGTTTCTTATAATGTAGGCTGACAAATACAGAAAAATTTGGTAACTTCACACTAATTATGTTTGGCAGCCAGCATTAGCGACCAGATGTGCATTGGAAATAATCCAAGCTAGAGGCATGTGATTGGATACAGAACGCGCGGCAGGTCTACGGCCTAAAGGTCGAGTTATCTCAAAAGTCAAGAACACGTGAGAATATCTTCGTCAGACAAAATACAGTAGCCTACAATACATAATGGTGAAGGGTTGGCGGTAATTTGTTGCCATTCTACATATGTAGAAGCCTATCAAGTACATAGCAGACTGTCAAGTAGGCCTATATAAAAGCTAATCAATTATATAGAAGCATATCAAGAGTATAGAAGCCTATCAAATATATAGAAGCATATCATATATATATATATATATATATATATATATATATATATATATATATACAAATATATAGAAGCCTATAGTATATAGAAGTCTATGAAGTATATAGAAGCCTATCAAGTATTCAGAAAGAATCATAGTGTAAAAAATAGGTTTTTCAAACTTTTAGAGATATTCGATTTCAGGTCCAGAAAAACGACTTACTTGAACGTCTGCAGAATAAACGGATCACATTATTTTGATCAAATTTGGCAAGTAGGTGTAGCTTGTAGGGCCTACACATGTTACACATCACAAAAAATGTTTTAAGGATATAAGTTTCAACATTTTTTTTTTTTTTTTTTTGCTGAAATGTAGCTCAAACAAAACGTATCTCTCAAGAAAAGTCAGTCTTAGAATTTATTGATTAAAATCTCGAAGTTTGCTCAGCAAAATTGTTCAAGATTAGGCTAAAATATCAAAAGACAAACCTTGATTGTTGTAAAACATTATTGTGAAATTTTTGAAACGACATATTTGTAAGTATGTTGGTTAATAAGTTTATGTGGGTGCTTAAAATATTACAAGTTCTTTGAACACTTTTTAAATAATTTAAATAATGAAAAAGTTTGAGTAGTATTTATTAAAAACGTCCCAGGTGCAACTAAAAAGATGTTTTTCCAAGAAAAACTGGAACTGAACAGGTAAAAATCATATTATCGTAATTATTCATCAATTTACTTACATACATTAAAACATTTTTGTAAGACACTTCAACTCACCTGGGTCTCGGTAAAGTTGAGAGGTGGAGTTATAAAATACTGGGTAATGTAAGGCTCTGACGGGCGGAACTCTTTCAGTAGACCGAACCCACATAGTAGCAGCGATATTCGAACCCAGGGTTCCATCTTGCAACAGCTGTCAACAGAGCACCAATAAATATTAGACTGAGCCTTAGTAACGACTGAGTTGATCATACTTCAGTTGTAGGCCTGCATAATTAATTTTTACAAACTTTACACATTTATTCACGATTACCTGCAAACAGTTTAACATCAGCATAAACACATAATAAGTCTATTGTTAAGCAGAAAGACAAAGTGGGGACTTTGAGCATTTTGTGTTTTTTTAACATTCATCCAAGCGTTGTGGATTTACAAAAGAAAGTGTTTGCTTTCACTTGTGGAGTCGTATTAAAAATCACTCGTTTACAGCACCCAATAAGTCTGTATTTTCACTAAGTACGTATATGATTTCGAAACTATTTTTAAAAAAATACAATTTGATATCTAGAAGGGAAATATAAGGCTGTTTCGAGCAATCTGATTTCTATAAAATAGATTTTATCACGAACCAATCACATCTAACACAAAACAAGAAATTAGTTTTGGCGGCATTATGTGAGGAGAATCACTTGGGCATATCCTGAACTTGGTTATTTTAAAACATTTTTAGTACGTTGCCCCAAACACAATCTGGGGTTATCAAAACACTAATTTGGGCGATTCGGAAATTTCCGTAAATTAATGGCTTTATAGTGTTACGCAACAGGCAATAAAGGATCAGTCAAATTAAAAATGCGTGCGTGCCAGTGATAATTCAGTGTTTTACTTGAGGCTATATAGCTGTAAGAAGTACAGAGTATGATCATCATGAAGAAATCTTAACACTACGATTAGGTGATGGAAGCAAATTTTCAAAAGTATTTTTTCCTAACATTTTCTAAAATTTTGATTTCGCCATTAAAATCTACGTATGCAACAATAGCACTTTAAATTGCATTAAAAACACGAAAATGAACTCCGACCAACGTCAAATTAGATACCATTATTTCAAAGGATTATGAAAATTCAAAACGTTATTTAAGCATTTTTTAACGCTGATTACGGTTGTGAAATCAATTTCAAAAACATTTAAGAAAAACGTTGTACATTTTTATAGATTCGAAATGGCCGACATTTTAAAAATAGATTTTTGTGCCAAGTTTGAAGTAAACCAGACCAAAATTTCGAACTTGCATGTGATAGAAAACACGCACACGCGCGCGCCAGGATCAGCACTTTATTTGAGGTCCCGGAAATAAAAGTGTTTTTCACTTGTACATTTGTCTCTGTGACGTCTGTGTAGCCTATATATTTTTTAAATAATCAACTCTAATGTCTTTGTTGAATGTAGTGCTTAGTTGCGACCGGGAAAAAAAATCCGAAAAAACAGCCTTGTTGTGAAATTCACAATCCCTAGTCCGAAATGTTTAGTTTCTATTAAAAAATCCCGAAAAAAGCCTGGTTGTGAAATCCACAATCTTTAGTCCGAAATGTTTAGTTGCTATAAAAAAAAGGTGGCAGTCTCATGACTGCCGACAGAAATGACTACTTCTTATCACGGGTTATGGAAATATATTTATAGTCGATTTTCAAAATCATGAGTATGTTCTTTTCAGTTTAATATATTCTAAATACAATATTATATGATTTTATGGTTTTTTGCCAAGACATAGATTTTTGCTACTCGACACTAGAATAGGCTATAACTGACCATGGGAGAAGCACGGAGTCCCAAATGTATTCCTGCTACTCTTAATATCTAACCCTGTGACTTATTAATTGCCATTGTAAATGCCAACTTCAATGGAAACTGCAATATTTTAATTTGGAAGGCAGGTTGTTTGGAATTATAAGATTGTTTCAATTAAAATCATTGCAAATGTAAGCTTATAAACAATAATTTTATAATAAATAATAACAGGGATTCAGATTTTTAAAACGGAAATACATCTATGTCCATCTCAGGTAACTAAACCATGTTCATTTTAAATTTCATCTCAATCGGTCCAGTAGTTAATGTGTGATTGAATAACAAACAAAAACACACACATAAACTTTCAAATTTAAAATATTATATTAAGAAGTATAAAATATTATTAAAACGTCACTGTTTTAGCCTACAGTTAACACATATCACAAAACTGAATACTAAATAATTCAGTTGCAGTGGGTAAGTAGCATAATGGAATTTAAATATTTATTATTCACACCTACCAATATATAATAAACGTATAAAACTTCACTGTTACACAGTAAACACTTGTCATAAAACTAAACACTAAATAAAGTTGAGCTGGGTAAGTAGTACAATGTCGTTTAAAATAATTTAAATATTTATTATTCACACCTACCAATATGTAATAAACGTATAAAACGTCACTGTTACACAGTTAACACGACACAAAACTAAATAATTAAGTTGGACTGGATAAGTAATATAATGGCGCTAACATACAAGTTGTCACTTCAAAAATACATTTTAAAACAAAAATATATATAAGAGCGTGATGTGTGACGGCAAACTGAATTTTTTTCCAGTGCAAAACATACATATAAGAAGTAGTATATAAGTATATGCTATATATATAAGAGCGTGATGCGTGAAGGCAAACTGAATTTTTTCCCGTGCAAAACATACATCCATACCCCGCCATAAGAAGTATTCACTTCAAAAATCTTGAAAAAAGCCTGGCTGTAAAATTTACAATCCTTGATCCGAAATATTTAGTTGCTATCGAGAAAAAATCCCGACAAACAACCTTGTTATGAAATTACGAAGTATGTTAAATTATGCTCACTTAATGACAAGTGTCATATACTAATCTTTTGTATAGTCCCAATAAATTTGCCTACAAGCCCCTCGTTATGTGATTCGCTGCACATTTTTGCAAGATTGACATTGAGGGAAGCAGTAAACAAATTACTATTGTACTGTAGGCTAATTAACTTGTTGTTTTGGCTTCAAATTGATTTTAATCTCGACAGCATAACTGAGGCCTAATCAAACATTGTTTACTTTTTAAAATATACAGTACTACATTCCATTCCTCACGTTGAACGAAGTTATATGCGTTCTCATTTAACTTGATGTTCACGGTAAAACCCATGAAATTATCACAAATCTCGTATACTATGTCACACACATATCACATAACAATATATGGTCATATATATGTAGCAGGAAAATTGTTACGCTATGGTGACGCTAGGATGGGTATAAGGTTAACATAAAACAGCTGATTTTGTAACATAGCTATTTCTCTGATAATACTATTTCAACTGAAGTTATATTTTATGAAATTGTTAACGGTATATACAGTTAATAACAAATATATATTGTTAATTGTTAATATTGAATGTATATCTGTTTGCGTAAGGTAAATACAAACACTTAAAGCCATTACTGTAATTAATTGTATTTTAGTTACCATGTTTGATAGTTATATTGTAAAAATGTTGACGTTTTGAGTTAATTAAGACTAACTGTATGTGAATATTTGTTTGTGGCGAGGACTGGCTAGGGCATTGGGACACTGAGTGTAGAATGCTTGCGCATCGATCAGGCTACTTGTTTTTGTAAACATCTGAAACTTGTAAAATACTGTTTATATCCAAGTTTTTGAATTCCGCAACACATAACTTGTTGAAATATTTCATTATCGTCTACAGGCTTACATGCCTTATCTAGGCCTACTGTGAACAATTTAAATATAATATAGACTAGTGATCTAATGGTTTAATCACTGAAAACTAAACACGAGAAACCGCATTAACTTTCTCACAAGGAGACTTGTCGAACAGTCACTCATTAGGCAATATTTGTTTACACGGACTATTCAGGATTTTCTTCGAAATCGTCTTATGAAATGTACTCGAATAATGGGTCTTTAGGGGATGACTAATCCATTAGTATAGATTCTACTAATTAGTTCAGGGAAAACTCAGGTTTATACAAAAACAAAAGTTGCATAAGAAATATTGTAGGTTACATAGGACAGTGCCGTCTCGATACTGTAAATAAAGCAAGTTGATTACATTCATGACTGTAAATAATACACAATAGAACATTTAAGAGACCGATTTCTCAAAACAGGCACAACAGGTTTTGTTCCAATTTTAAGTAAACATGGGGCCAGTGTACAGAATTTACAAAGAAGTCGTGAATTGTGAGCTATAGAAGAAACACAAACCTTTGCGGGTCAAGTTGTTAGTTTTACATATCATCGGTCCTATCTTTCTGTCAACAGTTCAAAGATAAGTTACAGTACTCATATGTTTTATTTAGATAATCGAGGGCTATTCTGAAAACATTTTAAATAATTTTACTGCACGAAAGAAAGTGGGCAAAATTTATTGTATATGTCTGCTATGACTCAATCAGTGTATACAATAAAAAACATTTACTTAACCTGATATAATCTATTCCTGCAATGATTCACTGTACAGTACAGATAAACATTGAACACGAAATCACTCCGGCAGCAGACAGTTTAAATATAAATGAATGAAACAAATCATGAACTGCGCCAACAATTAAGAGGTTAAGTGTCTCTCGTTACTCGCCGGACAGTAAAGTTATCAGCTCTGAAGGTTGAGGTTGTAAGGCCTACAGTAGTGGTCATTGTCAGCGGACGACTGAAATAGTAATTACATTGGTAATTAACGAACATAACCTAAATGCGATGCACACAGCGTTACGTAACCGATCAGTTCTGTAACACAGTGGCTGTGGGAAGACCTAGACCAGGTTTTTTCAGAAATTCGGCATACATTTTTTTTATATCTTCTAATAAATAATATTAAATAAAACGAAATAAATGGAATAATTGCGAGAATAAAGACAGCGGCACGCAGCTGTCTTACTGACGTGATGGAAGCGAATTTTTAAAAAAATATTAATTTAATTTTACATTTTTTTTGAAATTCTGATTTTAACACCATAATCTCTAAATATTACAATTTAAACTTACAAATTCCATTGAAAATACCAACATGAACCTTGACCGCAGAGTAAAATTTTTTAAATTTCAATACATATCGGACAATAGAAATGCTAATTTATGCCAGTTTTTAATAGTAATTACGATGACAAAATGAAATTTGCAAAAGCAAAATTTAAGACAAAAAAGTTATGAATTTTTGAAGCTCTGAGATGGCCGCTGTTGAACTAATTTGTTCAAGCTGTTACCGAAATCAATTTTGGTGCCAAGTTTGAACCAAATCAGACCAAAGTTGCAACGTGAGATCGGCGTCAAGGGAAAGGATAAAGCTTAGACCCGTACCAAACACTGAGGCGAGCAAGTCCAGAGAAGCATAACTCTTACCACCGAAATTTGCAGTGAAAGTTACAGTGTTCAGGAACTAACACAAAATACAAGTGGAATTATTGTTACATGATTACGTCCTTAGGGTTACATATTGAAGTCAAAGGGTAAGAGAAATAAAAGTAAATAAATTGTAAAACATTATACAGTGCAAAATTCAAATTATTTCCCGTACAGGCGAGGCAACAAGAATGGAACAGCTGATTACCGCGGACTTTACCGCTTGTACTGTACGATTTCAGTGCTCCTTTTGAAACGAGATAAACAAACATAAAAATGACTTCTGAATCGTATTCACTTTTACCCTCACTGCAAAACGTCGAGAGGCATAAAAATACCCTCCTAAACTTGTTGATGAATTTTTTTAAAAGACGCCTGTGTAGAAGTTCATAAATAAAAAAATATCGACAAATCCTAAAAGCATTTGTTTAAAATCAAAACTTTTATAGGTTTATACATTTTTCTTATCTAATAGACTAACTGTACCTATTGAAAGTCATGTACACACATTTACTACACACACATTTATGTCATGTACGAATGAGTTGAGTTGCCGGCAGACCTCCAAGTTTCTACGGGCTAAGAGTCTTTGGTTTTATCTATGAACCTAAAAACGGTTTATCTGATTTTGTTTATTTACAATAGGCTACATAATATCAAATCTACATAGGCCTAACTCGAGTCACTATAGCAAACTTGAAGTAGGAGAAATTAACAGTTATTCATTCCAAAGCTTATTCTAAATCAGATATGGTATTTATAGGTTATATTACAAAATTTCCCCGGTCTCGAATTTTCGGTATTTCTGTCGCTTTAAATCAAAAATCTACCGGCCTAATCGTCTCATCTCGTGTACGAATTGTCTAATCAATTTCAACTCGAAGGCCTTAATTTTTCAGACTTCCTTATCAAAGTCGCTGAGATTAAACTACACTTATAGCTTATATCACCTCCACGTGTTTGTATAAACACGTTTCGACTTTAGTATCCTAATAACTTACTGACAGACCGCACGCAGCTGTCTCGCACTCACAATTATTTTTTATTCTATCATCACAGTAAGTTTTAAAATCTAAATAAATTAGCATTTCAAATTTTCAAATTTGATTAAAAATATAAATTGCTAATTTATGTTTGTGAAATAAGATTTTTTTAAAGTTTAAAATACCTTTTAATAAAATCTTGTTCTGTACCAAGTTTGAATCAAATTGGACCAAAAATTATAAATGCCAGTGCGCGCGCGCGCGCGCGCGCGCACACACACACACACACACACACACACACACACATACGAAAGGCGTACCCCTAAAATAATGCACAAAAACTCGACTTGACCCCTCAACACTATTCTACCGGCTGAGACCTGTCGGGTTTGATTCTTTATATTTTTCCTAATAAGAAAATGGGTCTGCAAATAATTTTTTAAAGTTGATTGGGCAAAAATAAACACTTTTTGTCTCGGCATTTTTTCGAAAAGACGCATCCTTTTTGAGTTATGGGCGATTTAAGGGCAAAAAAGAGAGAAAAATTGTCTACTTTAAAAATTCATATCTCAGAATGCACTGAACCGATTTGAGCTTACAACCTCGCAAAATGTTCATCTTTACTTAAACTTAAATTAGCTTATATATGGCCCCCGTATACACAGCTGACAAGCTACTGCAGTTGAAACACAAACTTTAGGCTTGTATAGATTTAAAAATAGAAATTCTTATTGGAGGGTTTTATTATCAAAAGAAAGACTGTAATGTCATAAATTGATTAGTATAAAATTTATTATAGTTAAACAATCAGAAGTGCCATAAATAATCCATCCTACAACAGCTGTCTAATTAGCTGTAATATATGACCCTGCCAGTTGTGAAAGGGACAATGTACAATACATATCTCCCCAGTTCTAGAGTTAATGACCACATGGTTAGTCTTATAAATAATAATTCAATTGCAAATATTAGTCCGCAAATTATAGGCGGGCCATTTATAAAAAAACACTAACTTAAAGTGTAGGTGAAGAGGAACATTTTGTGAGGTTGTAAAGCTTAAATCGATAGGTTCAGTCAATTCTAAGGTACGAATTTTTAAAGTTGAAAATTTTTCACCCTTTTTTGCCATTAAATCGCCTATAACTCAAAAAGGATGTGGTTTACCGAAAAAAATGCCGAGACAGAAAGTGTTTATTTTTGCTCCAATTAATCTTAAAAAATTATTTGCAGACCCATTTTAAATTTTTTTAAATTTTGCAATATATTTGTTAATAAATAATTACTTGCCATTCGAATAAAAAATTGTTGTTTAGGTTTTTTATTAGGAAAAATATAAATACTCTATCCCGATAGGTCTCAGTCGGTACAAAAGTGATGAGTGGTCAAGTCGATTTTTTGTGCATCTTTTTAGGGGTGCGCCGCTCCTATAATCTATATATTAAATACATTTTAAATTTAAGTACATTAAATACATACAAAAAGTAATGTAGAGGTCAGAATTTCAAGATTCCTTGTCTCAGTTTTACTATGACAGCTGATTTTCCAATGGAATTTTCTAATAACTGTGTTAGGTTGAAGTGGAAAAGTGAACTTTCCATTTCAATGACTTGGTAACGATATACAATAACTGTTGCTCTGAATTTTTCTGTGTAGAAAGAAAATTAACTTGATTTCGGACAGATTCATAATTGTTTTCCCTTAAACCATGTTCAATAGTATCTTTTTTAAACATTAACTAGATATAATTTCAAATTTCATACACCAATCAGAGATTAGGCTTCTACATATTAAAATTTCACCAAAATCTTTTCAGAAATTTTGAAAAATCAGGTCTTTACGATTTTTACTGATTTTACAAACAGGTATAGTTGTAAAGATGGTGACAAAAACATATTATCTGGGATCTTAATATGAACATCTGAACCAATTAACTTTAATAAAACTCGTCTGCATTAGCCCAAGTGTGCACAATAGTCGGACGTTAAACACCAAAAAAAAACTTTAATAAAAAAAATGTAAGCAACTTTTTGTGTTTACCTACATGAGAAGAGGAGAGAAACATCGAATTGGAATAGGAGTTACTACAGATGCCAGATAAAATTATTTTTTTAATTCTAGTGTAAGCCTACACATGAGGATATATCAGAAAAGCAAAAAAGATTTTTTGAGGCAACTGTAAACCTTTTTCATACAGTTTAACCAGAATGTAATAATGAATCAAGAAGTATAATGGTTTATCCACTACAATCTTTGTAAAGGCTGCTAGTGAATACACAGCTACTTACTCACCTATCGAAAATTGTAAGAACCTAAGCCCTAACAGCCAAAGTGACATTTCCAAGCCAAAGTGACCTCCAGTTTTAATGTACTCTCCTTTACCTAAGTTTGGGTGGTTATTTTATTTCCTTAGACTACTGTAGGACTGTAACAGTTGAAAACAAACTGTCAAAACCCAAATGAATTGGCAAAAGTGGAACTCGAGAATGAAAAAGCATGGAGAGACTGTACAGTGAATAACTGCAGGCTACCCAACTTGAGAAGAGAGATGGTAGCAAAAGTTTCAGTTAATCAGAACGGAAGACATCTAACCCAAAACGTAAAGTAAGTGCTAAAACAACTCCGTTAGTATAGACCTGACCATTTTTAATTTTGAAGAAGTGCATTTTGCTAAGCTTTCATTACCAAATAGTACAATAGCATAATGCGAAAATACATTTGGTTTTCAGTTTTATTTTATACCAAAATCCTAATGAGTGTTGTTAAAAAAATTAGTTTATTATTAGTACAATTTTTACACTATTTTGAAATCATGAAATAATTAAATAATTTCTCAGCAAACTAAAAATTCTCATCATTCCCCGACTACTGTTTAGGTGCTTTTACTTACCAAGCCCAGAAAGAATTCACAACCGATGTTTGGTTCTCAACCACCATGTTTGTAATACTACAGCTTCTTCAGACTGAATTTGTTCTAAACCAATTAACTGTTTATATCACAGATAATAGCTAAATGTATATGATACATAGATAAAACATATAAAAAGCTTTCCTCATAGGCTTTAAGCACTAAAAACACATTGTTGTTTTATCTTTCTGATAATTAATAACTACTTATTAGCCTATTAATAATTTTTGTGCAGTATAAGCTAATACTGTACTGCATGATGTCAAAATGAGTACTCTTTGAATGTTTTTCTAAACTAAATCAATCTTGTTATAATCTGTTGTCTGCACTTGATAAGTTCGGAAATTGTTTTTTATTTATTACTAATTACATTAATAAAACTGTCAAAAACAAACAAAAAAAAATCTATAAATTATTGCAGAATGGTGATGTAAATAATGTCCTATCTTTTAGTGTTAGCTAGGCCAAACTTCCAAGTGTTGAGCCATCTTAACAAATGATGCATAACTTGTACAAACATATATAACTTGTATGTAACCTCACATACAGAAATAACTAATTAAATATGCATACCTCTGAAATGGCCCCACAGTTTCAGAGTCAGGTGAATTACTGACTAGCTACAGGAAAGAATGTTAAGATCATTATAACGTACGGCATCAGATAAACATACCCCATTATCTCTCCATTATTTAAACACACCTTATCATATAGTTATTTTATTCTTAATTTAGCTGGTAGAACATCAGAGAAGTATTCCCACCCTACTATTGTCAAATGACATTTGCTGGAATGTCCAGCCTGCTTGAAAACATTCAAACACAAATTTTTCGATTCAGAAATTTTTGCACTGTACACCTATCTAATGACATTTTCTTAAGCAAATTTTGGACTCCAGAATTTGTGCTGTCGCATGGCAATGCTAAATATTATTGTGTGCACAAGCGAATGCCATTAGACAGAAGCAAAACAAGTATACTTTTTAGAGAGCTCTTCGCCACTCATTGAGTGGATTACTGAGCAACCTGAGATTCATACACACACATTTTCTTGAATGTGTGCAACTCTCCCCCAATGCATTATTGCTATTTATGCCACTACAGGTAAATTACTTATAAGGTATTTAGGCCTACATAAAACACTCAAGCAGCTTAACAAAATGTAGCCTATGAACGTATAGCCATTTCTCTAAAAAAAATCGGTTCAAAAGTAATTAACAGAAAAAAAAATGGAAAATTTGTATAACTTTTCAAGTCAGTTCTTAAAAGTATCTCTAATTTTCGTCATACGTGAATATGAATGCATAACTCACCAGTGAACCAAATTAAGAAAAATTACTATTTAATAATAAATAGAACACAAACAAAATAATCCCCGATTATCTGTTTATCACACACACACACACACACACACACACACACACACACACACACACACATGGACAGACATCCTAACATGAGACCATAAAATATATTTATTTATATACATAAAAATAGCAAGATCCATTTTTTAAACTATTACCATATTTTGCGTATAACTGTGTAGCATATATTAAAAAGTAAAACCCCCTTTTTAGAGTCAAAGAACATTAAGTTGAAACAATATTAGAAAAATTCACTGCACAAATCAATGAAGGGTATTAAGATAGACTAATATACTGTATACGCAATATTAAATAATGATTTATTATTAATATGGCTTAGTTTATATATATATATATATATATATATATATATATATATATATATATATATATATATAGCCACCTCGTTAGCCTAGTTGATAGTGTACTAGGCTTTCACACCGAGAACCCACATTCGATTCTGAAGTGTGCACAATAGTCGGACATTAAACACAAAAAAAAAAACAAAAACAAAAAAATATATATAAATATATATATATATATATATATATATATATATATATATATATATATATTCCGATATTTATAACTTTTTAATAAAGATTTTTAAATATTTTTTATTAAGTATCTTGTTATTGAGTTAAGAGATATTCATCAGCAGAAGAATAAATTCACAATTTCATCCAGTACATTCATAGTTCTTATGAACTTGAATTCATAGTTATTTATTTGTTAAAGCATGGCAGCCGTTATTTGTGAACTCTGTGATTTTTCTCATTTTATTAGTTTAGAAATAGGATAGGATTATTGTGTTTTTCTCTTATAAATCATGGCATCTTTAAAAGATCATATTCATGTTCAAAGTGTGCCAAAAATTGTAAAATTAATAAGGAAAGATTAACAATTCATTGCAATTGGCGCTTATGTACATCACAAGCAAAAGGCTATGTTTGGTCATCGTAAAAAACCCTATTAGTTAGGTTTTTCACACTATATTTTCATACAAAACCACGACAGATTCATACATTTTTCAAAGAAAATTTCTAGGCTATTGTTTTTATTATTAATTACATGTATTTAATTAATTGTTTTTACAATGAAGGGTATTATTTATGAAACACATTTTTCATACAAAAATTTATGAAAAACATGTTACCTACTTTCACACAGTAATAATTTTTACATTATGCAAGGTTACTTTTATTTTCGATTTTTTCCCACAAATTTCCATACTTTTATATTTTACATTGTTATTACTGGATATGTAATAGTATTCTGGCACACAAAACTACAAAACCTGACAAAGCAAGAGAAAAGTCATATTTACCAGTACTCCAAAATGTTAAATTTATACTACTATATATTTAAGGATTTTAAAACTAAAAATTAGACATTAATATTGTATTAATAATGTAACAACATTATACTTCCACCTGATTTTAACCTTCCACAAATGGTTCTGCTATGTGAAGTTTTGTCATACCACAGAGTTATGGTTAGGTTAGGCTTTCACAAAATTTTATCAAATTAAAATATTGTAATTACTTTAGCTTTTAATATTACCTGTTATTATTTAGCTTGTACCTAAAATAGCAACCAATAAGAAGCAAGACTATATATTACCTTGTAAAATCAAAAGTACTTATTCCTTTTCAAATTGTGAAAGACGATAAATTGAAATAATATTATAACCTTACTTTGAAGAAGGTTATTACTTCATAACATTCTGTAATTATTACTGTCCTAGTTAGTTTACAGAAAATGTTAAGTCTAAATAAAATAAAATAAAAGAACACATGCATAAAATTAACTCATTAAAATCACAAATAATGCAGTCTTTAGAGTTATTAAATTTAATTTTACCAAATAAAGTTCATCACGTAAAACACTGTAACCTCAAACAGCAGACGCTATTGGTAACACTGAAACTCAAATCACGAAACGCAATATTCATAGCTTGGGCCTACTAACAGCTGATGCAACCAAGCTCAAGGTCACAATTCAAAGAGTTCTTGCACTGGAAAATTAACTAATCAATCTCTTACTCTCTATCTCGTTGCCATTTCAATGACGTAATGGAACACCTTAAGAAACCTGTTATTGTATAACTTCCAAAATAATTACTTTATGACCCTTATAATAAATTTGAAAGCACTTTTGTTAATTTTAGTTTCCAATGTTTTAAAAACAAACTTATAATTTCTATATTTTTATTTACTATTTTTACAATCTGACAAAAATAAGTTCCCTGCAAAATTGTCATTAATGTAATATTTTATTATAAATGCAAGCAACATTACAACTCTTGGTGGGCTACACACACACAATTAGGGAAATTATATGTAAATCCATTAAGTATTTTTAATTATTTAATTTATACATGTTTATGAAATCAACAAAATATGTTTTTGTATACCATAATGATAATAAACCATTTTCTTACCCTGGAAATATCTGTAGATATAAACTTAAAATACTGTTTTTAAAGCAAAATAAAATAATAAACTTATTTATTTAATTAGTCATTGTCAAGTGTTTAAAGCTTTAGAATGCAACATTAGGCATCCTATTTCATTTTAGCCATAAAGGTACATTAAATGGAATGTTTTCTACTAAAAATTTAATTTATGAGAATAAAATTAGTATTTGGAAACATTCTAGAAGTGTGTGATCATTAATTTCTGACATTTTAAAGTTTTGCTAATACCACTTTTATTAATTACAGCAGTAAACGGTTTTTTTTGAAAACTCAAAAACTGACAGCATAAGACTTTTATAATCTCATGTTTTGAATTTTATTAAATTATGTATTTGATATTTTAGTTAACAGCACCACGTCTAGTACACAGACAGTCAAATTAGATTTCATATATAGTATTTTATGATAACAAAATTTGTAAGTTGTTTTATTGATATTGAGGAAAGAGTTTAGATCTACAAATGTTTGTAAACTTCAAATGAGATTAATGTTTTAAACTTTAATATTTATTAAAATAAAACTACTCTGCAATACCAAGCACAGAGAAATTTGTTACAAATTTCTTTATAGAAACTTGTAATTATACTGAAACATCTTATATGTAGAAAGATTTTTTCTTACTCTTAATTTATTACATCAATTTTTGAGTGAACAAAAAAAAATAGTAATCAGCTTATTAAAAAAACAAACTATTCTTAAAGAAAAAATTAGGTGAGGTTTTCATGGTTAAGCTGATTTACAGTATAAGTGTTATGCATTACATGCAACAGTTATTTCATTAAACTAATCTATTTCATTAGATTGTTTTTTAAACTGCAAAGTATTAATCAAATATATTAAAAAACTTATTATTAAATATAATAATAACATAGTATTTACACTTACAAATTTGAAAAACATTTTATAGTATGTAATGCAAGTTTTCATACTCTATAAAGTAACCCCATTTCTCTCACTTTCTATTATATACGTATCTACATTTTTCCCAAGTTCACATTTAGAAACATGTTTATCATAAGTTTGTTTCCACTTGAATCTATCACCACATTTTCTACACAAATAAGGTTTCAATCCGGTGTGTATTTTTAAATGACTGTTCAAACTAGATTTTTGTGTAAATGATTGACTACAAAATTTGCACACGTACCGCCGTTCACCTTTGTGAATCATCAAATGTCTATTCAATGTTGAACCGTTTACAAAACTTTTACTACATATATTGCAAGTTCGAGTTTTTTCAAAATGTACTGACATTTTATGCCGTGCAAGTGTTCGTCTTTGCTTGAATTCCTTGCCACAGTTATCACATGAGAACTTAACATTTTTATGAATATTTTTATGGTCATTAAAAGAACTTGCATCTTTATAAATTTTGCCACAAAATTCACAAATATATTCTTTTGGCACAGGAGAATGAATAGTGTTGATATGAGTATTCAAAGTCGCTTTGCTTTTAAATAGTTTGTTACACACTTCACATGGATATCGTTCTTTTGAATGGTGATATATTCGGTGTGTTCTCAAACCAAAATAATTGTTAAACGATGTCCCACATTCTTGACAAAGCAAAGGTTTATGTTCAGGATGTAACTTACGTTGATGCTTCATCAGCAATAGTTTTTGTTTAAACACATCATTGCATACCTC
Source organism: Callitettix versicolor (assembly GCA_022606455.1). NCBI lineage: Eukaryota > Metazoa > Arthropoda > Insecta > Hemiptera > Cercopidae > Callitettix > Callitettix versicolor. The sequence continues at coordinate 55,583,801 of CM040186.1, forward strand.
ACACTTGTAAATTTTTGGTCCTGAATGAAACAACTTATGCCTCTCTAGATTCGCAAATGCAATAAACATCTCGCCACAAGTTTCACAGTTGTAAGGTCTTTCATTCTTATGTTCCAAACCATGAGCCTTCAATTCATTTTCATTACAAAATACTAACTGACAAATTGTACAAATTAATTCAGAATGTGCAGTTTTTAAATGTTTATTTAAACCACTTTTAGTTTTATACTGTAAATTGCACTTTGTACATATGTTTATCTTGCTTTTGTTTTTTATTTGACTTTTCCACATTACATTGTCAGTCAACACATTTTCACACATACTGAAAACTTTATTTATATATTAACATAGATACTGTATTTTTCAGTAAATTATAATACATTTTTTACTAATGTATCTGAATTTAATTCCTCTTGCCTGAAAACCTACACAGAAAACAAAGAACAATTTTTGTTAATGTAATTGCATAAGTCATATTTTTAACGAAATTGTGGTAAAATTAAATTTTAGGGACTTTTGTCCATTTTGATAACTTCTGCATCAAAATTATTAATATGCCAATATTAATGATCCGAACAATTGAAAGTTACAAAAAAAAGAAAAGAAAAGTAACTACCAGAAAGCTCAAAATGGCTACTGCACAAAAGTAGGATACACGTTTTTCATCGTGAAAATGATTAATGAAATGTGTTATAATTAAAAAAGTAAACTTCTTTTTTAAAACAAAGAAAGACTTTAACTAACTCAACTTGGTTGTTGGGTGTTTACCTTAGTTATTGGTTATATAACTAGTATTCTGTAAAAGCTATTAACCTTTGCAACTAGTGTTACTGCGGGAGACATAAAGCTGCTACTGCTTTGTGAAAATGGATGTCAGAATATAGTTTCATAGTAAATATCTAAAAATTGTAATTTATCATAATAAATTTAATATTTCCATGGGTTAATATCTCAACAAAATAATGCAGCACATAATAAAATCAACAAAATTGTTAAAATCATTACTGTTATAAAAGTCCTGAAAAGTCAGAAATACTAAAATTGACGATATTTAATAAGGATAGACCTAACACTGAATGACCAGGAAGAAAATTAATGGTATTTTTATGCATTATAGATACTTTTTTCAAATAGTGATTTTTGAATTTTTCTCGTTTATTGTGTTGCAGACACATACGCATCTGCGGAAAATTATTTTTTTTAAATTACTTATAATTTTAGGCCATTTTTTACAGAATGATAGCGTAACAACATTATTGTTTACATTCACAAAATATACTAGACTTCATAAAATGACTTGCTGCCATATACTACACTGCTCATACATTTTTTTTTTTTTTAACGTCCGACTATTGTGCACACTTGGGCTAATGCAGATGATGGGATGATTTATAGCGTATGAAAATGTTAAGCCCTGGCCGAGAATCGAACCCGGGTCCTCGGGGTGAAAGCCTAGTACACTATCAACTAGGCCACCGAGGCGGCTTCCTCATACATGTTATCAAATTCTAAAAGGCATTAACTTAATACATATTATTTCATTCGTTCTTGTAGCAGAAATATTGTTAAAATTAATGTCAATTTAACTAAATAGGTTTTTCACCCAACAACCCTGCCAATTACATTCTTCACACAATCACCGTGTAAGTAAGATTCTTCATACAACAACCATGTCAGTTAGATCCTTAATATTTCTTTAAGCACTTTTTTCTTATTGTTTTAGTGATCAAAACCACATTACCTACGAGAGTACAATAGCAACATTTGAGTTTATGCAGATTATTTTTAATTTCCATTTTTATTGTACTTCCCATGCTTTTATATTTTGGATTATTGGTTTTGGGCATATAATATTGTTTGTGAAAAAAATCACTGAAAAATTGAAAATAACCTACACAGCATATTTACCAATTAATTACACAAGTGGTAAAACAAGCCAATTTTAATAAACAATAGATATGCCTTATTTTTCATGAAAGACTTGTTTAACTACACATAAACTTGTTTTGTGACACAATAAGTATTATATATTTTATATTAATAAGGGTGGTGGTTTTTTGTGAGACAAATTATATTATTTTTAAACCTAACTTTTTTTTGTTTACTTAAAATGCATGATGGGTTAACTAAATACCTACTTCGTTAAAAGTTCTAAACTAGTACTCTACATAGGACTGCTCAGTTATATTATTAGGTTTATTTTTAATAAGGTAGCATAAGGGCCAATATACAAAAATAATTCAAATAGGCTGCCTACTTAAATCTCACTTACCTAACTTAAAAATATTTTCATTTTAGGTTATATTGATGCTCAGTCAATAATTTAAACAATTTTAAAGAACACTCATAAAAGTGTTCAAGAAATGTTACGTTTTGTAGTTAATTACCATTACAATTATAAAGATTAAAATTTTAATATATATAATTTCCATTTATGGATAAAAATAATATTACTTTTCCATTTTTTTTTTCATTACGTTAAAACAGTCATGTCACATTTAAAAAAATAATAAACGTTTTTTCAATAATCTGTGGCTCAGGTTAACCTATATTCCAGGCTATCCGATGTATTGTGCAATTTTTTAAAATTTGGTTTTTTACGTGAATAAAGGTTTTTTTTCTCCTTTATATATATATATATATATATAACATTTTTGTTTCTTCCATTCCCTTGCGTGAATGCTGAGTATTATGTTTTCTCGACTTGCACATTATACTATAACGTATGTACTACAAATTTCGTTTCCTACGTAAGAGGGAGAATGTAAATACTAAGATTACTTGTCCTGATACTAGCAATATAAAATTAGTATTGATAAAATATTGTCGGGGATATATTATGTGTAAAAATATTGTACGTAATAAATATTATTATGTTATGAAAGTGTGTATAAGATTGCAGCACAATACAAATGAGCGTATACTTTCGACAAAATCACTCAAAAAATTTCACACTCCTACTCTTAAAATAACACTATACCACCCAAATTTTACCCAATGAAATTAAATTTACACCTATGTTCTCTAGTGGGAAAACTAATATTACAGGAATTACAAGTTATATAGAGAGGAATCAGACTGGAAAAGAATACTACAGTACTAATTATTTGACCGTTTGTAAAGTGCTGCTACCTTGAAGGGTTTTGTTTAATCCTCAACTAATGTTTATAAATCAGCACCAGCAAACCAAGTCTACTTTTTAAAGGTTTATTTATGCATGCATTACAATGAACATTTTTACAAATGAAAATGCAGTACTTGTTAATTCATAAATTAAAAATATGTCAGCTGAGATTTCAAAAATTATATTTTAGTCAATATGTTCTTTAAGAGTGGTAGCTTAACATTTCAATATATTACTAAACTTTTATTTTTTGCAGAGTAAAGTAGGCCATTCTTTAAATACTTCATCAAAATACCAGTATTATGAGGTATTACTTTAGGTATTTTCTTCAAATACCAAAATTACAAACTAATTAACTTATGAACAGTTTAAAAGATATACAATACTACCAATAAAGAAACTAACTAGTACTGTAAGATTTTGCTATTTTCTATTAAAAATTAAACATTTTTTTATCTTAATGAAAAGAAACATTCTAAATAATAGGGTATTAAGGAAGCTGGGATAGGTTATGTCATATCATTACTTGGTATATTATTATATATACCTGTTCCAATCCAAGCAATATTGTTCAGGTGAAACTGGTTGCAAACTGTTTATGCAAATGAGTTATAGTCACAGTTTTAGTTATTTCTGTTTCCATTGGCTGTTTCAATTAATTTTTTAAATTAAATTTTATTAACTTCTAAATATATGAATACTTAAATACTTTTTATAAATATGAATATGAATAAATATGAATCATTTATTGTACTTTTTACATATTAATATTGTATAATAATTACTTAAATCTAATAAAATTAAATTATGAACTATACAACTTGTTTTTAATTTTTGGATACCAAATGCAAGCAAAATAATGGTGGAGTAATTTAGTAAGTCTAAATTCAGTTAGTAAATCAGCAGAGTGTATGCAGGTTCAAATCTGGTTACTAATGATGGCTTTTGCATATTTACGTTAATTTCCCAATAATGAAAAAAAGGTGTAACAGTGGGCTTTTGTAAGTTAGCCAAGTAAAGTATAACAGCTCGGATAAATCAGTAAGCAACAAATAATTTCTAAAGTTATAACATTTGTAAAAATCTATGTAATATTTATATATGTTAAATTAAATTTAAATTAGCTTTTTTTTAAATGAACCTTCCTATTCCATTTAAGCGTTGTATTTTAAAGTTTGGCTTTGGTTTGGACAATTTTTAAGCCAAATGAAATAAATGAATTCATTAAATTGTTCAAAATTAAAAAAACTATATTATTTTGCAACCCTATAATTAAATCTAAAAAATCCTATAAAATAATTTATAGGAAAATTTTAATTCAAATAAATAATTTACTTCCCTATAAAAGAAGGCTTAGGATTTTCATAACAGAAATAACACAAAATATTCTCCTAAATACAGAAACAGATTTGAAATGAAAATAAATACCATAATAAAAACAAAACAAATATTAAAAAAACTCACTGATAAAATTTACACCATTCATATTTTAAGTATTATCAATCACTTTTCAGATTTTCCTCAATGTCTTCCAAGTTCCACTCCAAAGTATTCTTTCTATTGGCATCCTCAGTGGGCGAGATATCCAGTAAGGAGCTACCAATGCTGGTCAGGCTTGAAGCAGGAGAAGGAGCTTTTGGAAGTTGTAAAGTGTGGCTTCGTGGAGTCGAGTGAACCACACTGGTAAAGTCAAGATTTGCAAGATTTCTTGTTATTGAATCAGGCTGAAAAACAATAACAAAATACTATACAAATTATTGTTTTGCTTTACTTCCACTCTTTACATAGTACAATTGGTGCCCTGTAGTTTGATCAGTCACTGCTGCTAATGTTCTGCATCAATGTTTGTTTCCCTTTGTTTAGGTTTAATGAAATAAAGTTATTAGTCAGTAATCTAACCACTTTTAAGTGAGTTTTATTTTCCCACTATCAGAATATAAATCATGCATTCGTTAATCACAACTATTTGGATTTATTTCAATATTTTATAATCAGAAATACTTTAGTCAGTATTTCTTAATGTTTAGCTTTTTGATATGTCAAACTGTTATCATAAATTAATTAATCCATTTATTGATTTAAGTTGGTTAATATCATAAAAGCATAGAATAAATTTTTGCCAGAAAAAGAAATCAATGCCACACCAACCCAATAAAGAAGAGCAAGGATAACAATATTTGGGTTTATGCCCTGTCTTAAATTTACTTATGTACTATAGAGTTTTAGTTTGTCCGTACATAGTACTGGAGACTAAATGAATTACATGATTTCAAGCAAGTATGTGTTGTCTAGCAAAAAACATGAGAAATTTAAACATGAGAAAAACATCAGATTTTCAAATTAAGACTTGAAATGGCTGCTATTTTCAGAAATTTTGCTGTTTAACAAACGTGTCCACGCTATTACCATATATGTGAGCATGAGCGTACGCGTGTGCACACACACACACACACACACTTTACACAATATTAACATATTATCAAATTAAAAAAAAATAATTTAAAAGATGCTACACAAATATCACACCAAATACATTAATTCAAATCAGTTCAAATAACATTCATTAAAACGCAGAAAAAATCAATTTTTATAAATTTAGACGTCTATCTTCAAGTCCATACTTTGTCAAGTATTTCACTTCACACTGATTTACAATCATGATTGTTCAACCCTCAGCGACTACAATTTAACATCTTCTGATTTGAACTAATTAAAAGAAACATATGCTTATGCTAACTTATATTTGTCAGATGTCTTTATCTGTTTATCTATGCCACTGGCCTAAAACTCAGGTGTTTGGTACAGCACATATCTTGTCATAAGAAAAATTACCTTAATAGTCACATATTTGGATTAATTGAATTTTAGTTTATTTTTGAGGCAGGCTTCATTGTGATGAACCTCAATACATTAGTGATATTGGATAAGTGAAAATAAAAAAAAATTATCTTCAAAAAATAAAATAAATAAATAAAAGAAATTGAAATTACAAAATTACAGTATTTGGGATTCTCTGTTTAGAAAAATTAAGTTCATATTACTACTAATTACGTAGTTTCACTTGAGTTGGATAACAATTATTGATAACTGAGTTTTGTGTTCAAAATGGAAAAAATATTTAAAGTTCATTGTTCTATGTTCATCCTATTTTGTTTTGTCTCACCCTATTTGTAAAGTAGATTTATTTTGTGGTTTAAAGTTTGTATTTCACTGAAATTCACTGTACCAGACAAATCCTTTCATATAATAATAATTTTGAAGTTAACTTGTCATATTTAGTTAATATTTTCACTTGAAATAAATTTCTGATGTCAGAGCATTACCAGACTCAACTGTCATCATATAAACGTCGCATTTTTCCTCTTCAAATTGAAAAAGTCCTTATGGTTTTTTTCTGCTACTTTTTAGAGTACTATTTTGGTAAATTTCCATAAATTTTAATTTGATAATTTTATTATGAAAATATAAAAGAAATTTTCTATCCAAATATTGTTTTAATATTTTTAATTTTAAAATAGCTTGCATCTTATTCTTAAATTACACACATACTATTTAAGTAATTTAAGTATTAAATTACTTAAATACATGCAATATCTGTTTAGAAATCCTGCAATGAAAATTAACCACCAATTAACACCAGACTCATTGCTACATCATGTGATGTTGCCTGCATTTGTCATATTACCATATACATTAAACATGGCTGACTATGTTAATTTAAATATCTGACATTTCTAAATATGTCCATATATACCGTTTATACAAACTCTCGCGATTAAGTTAATATCTTTGAGCAAAGTTGACCAGCATGTAGGCACCTTAGTAATGAAGTCATCGCTAACAAATCCAGGCAGCCATAATTAATTTCACTAACTTTTTACATCTGAATTTGATCTAATTTAACTGTTTTGAATTATAAGTTGTTGCAATACATAATACACACACTCCTCAAAAAGACATAAGAGTTCAAGATCAAGATCCCTGGTTTGGGACTTACCATGATGGCCACTCCAATAGCTTATTCTCCAATGGGAATTTGCTCAAAAAACATCTAAAAGTTATACACAGGGGGTTTATTGATCGTTTTGTGTTTCATAACAAAAACTTTATTTTTTTCATGTCATTTCAACTTCTTATAGGTCAGACATTTAGATTAAGAAGTTAACAATATAAATATACAGCTAAAGAATAAACACCACACATACGCGCACGCATACACACACACAGAAATATCTCTCAATTGCGGATAATTTTATAATGGAAATCTCTCTATAACAGCAAAATGTATTGGTCCCTTCCCATTCCTGTAGTAAAAACATGTATTGTAACTTTCTTTATTGAGGGGGACAATGTTGATCGCGTCCACAGCATACTTTAAGCTGTACATGTCCCCTGGATAGTGCTAAATGATCAACAGCGCTTGCAAATGCCTCCCAAGAAGCAAATAGATTGAATGAACGGAAATAACAAAGGCAAAAGGAAAACAAAAACCTCCCCTCCTCAGGGCTAAACATGACAATACTGTGAATATTAGTGCAAAAATAGATTGTAGCAAAATTTTAACTTTTGACACTCTGCACTGCAATGCTGGCGGGTTATCCCAACAGAAAAAATGTGACATGAAATAGTAAAACACGATATTGATGTGTTTGTTATCACAGAGGCAAACATTATGGAGCACAGTGAGCAGTATTATAAGCTGAAACATTACTACATAAATTGATTGTACAAGTCCAGGCAGGTAGCAAGTGGGATTATGACAGGAGTCAAGAAAGGTCTTACATCTGAATTTAGAATTATCAAAGCTATGACAGACGGTGACAGATCAGAGGTGGTGCAGATCACAGTATGGAGGAAAGAAGGGAAAATAAATGTATATGGAGTATATAGAGCACCAAACAACACAGAACTTAATATGGATGTCTTTCAGACTCAAAGGAAGACAATTATAACAGGAGACTTCAATGCCCACTCTAAAAGATGGGGATACAATGATATAAATTCAACAGGAACAGAGGTGGAATTTACTTCCTTGATGATCGGACCTTTGAAGTATTGTATAATCCAACGGACCCAAAGACATTTATCCATTACTCAGGATCTTCAACAAACCCAGACTTGGTGTTGGTATCCTCGGACATTGCCTCTGAGACAAGCAGATATGTGATGACAGATGAAGGTAGTGGACATAGACTGAACTGTTCAATCACTGTTCAATGAACTGTTCAAATTCAATCACAAGAACTGAATTGAGCAGAACTGGGAAGATTGATGCACAAGAACGTATAACCTGGAACTTTAGGAGGGCAAATTAGAAAAATTTTAGAGATACAATCGAGGATGAGATCAGTAGCATGGATGGTGCCTCACAGGGAAATAGTGAACTACTAAGGAAAATTTGTAAAATAATAACTAAGGCAGCAAAAAAATGGATTCCAAGAGGAAAGATGAGGAAATACAAATCTTTCTGGATTCATGAAACTGAACTCATGAAACTAAAGCAGAAAAGAAATTATTTGAGAAACAAGGCAGAGAAGACACAGAACCACATAGATGTGAGAGAATGGAGAAAGGCTAATGCAATGTACACTAAGGAAGCTAGAAACAGGCCTTCACAAAGTTTATTACTGGCCTTAATTATAGAACAAGTAGCACAAGGGTACATAAGCATATTGGTTCTCTTACAAACAGACACACTGAAAAGACAACAGATCCAATTAAAAACAGCACCGGGGATTGCTACATGAACCATGATATCACTGAAACCTTTAACAGCTACTACAAAGAAATACATACACTCTCCAAAGGAAACAATAGACGCAATAAAGAAATTAAAAAGGACATAAGGAGACCGAAACAGGACACAGAAATTGGTCTCTTCATGGATGACTTCTGTGAAACAGAATTAAATATAGCCATTAACAAATTAAAGGACAAGAAGGCACCCGGAGAAGACAACATACAGGCAGAGTTCCTTAAACACCTTGGACAAAAAGCAAGAAAATTACTGTTGAGCATTTTTAATTCAATATGGAGAGGGAAGAGTTCAATGCCAGACACATGGAGAAAAGCAACAATTATTCCTATTAAGAAAACAAACAAACAAGTAGGAAATCAAGTGGTTAACTATAGACCAATTTCGTTGACTTCAGTGGTGGCTAAGACCATGGAAAGAATGGTGGCAACTCGGCTGCAGTATTACATGGAGAAAAACAAACTGTTTCTGGACCAAGCCGGATTTCGGCTTTATACAACAATGGAACAGGTTGGAAGATTAACACAAAGCATTAAGGATTCTTTTAACAGGGGAGAATCGGTTATGGCGGTTTTCATTGACTTCAAGGGTGCTTATGATACAGTATGGATAGCAAAACTTTTAAGACAGTTAATTGACTATAAAATAGGTGGAAACATGTATAATTGGCTTAAAGGATTCCTAACACAGCATTGGATAAGGACAAAATGGAGAAATACAAATTCATCATATAGCAGACTAGGGCAGGTTTGCCTCAAGGAGCAGTTTTGAGTTCAATTCTTTTTAACATTTTCATTAATGATCTTCCGAAAAAATTGGGATCCAGTGGGGTGAAATGTGCAATGTATGCGGACAATGTAGTTGTGTGGATCGAGGCAAGCAATAGAGACAGGAGGATGTTTGACTACATGGAGACAGAGCTTAACCAGGGTCTAAAGGGAATAGTGGAGTAATGACAATAACATGTATATCAACGAAAATAAAACATACTACCAGTTCTTCTCACTTAAATCCAAGATCAAGGATGTAAATTTGAAAATTCATGACAAAAGTATCCAGAAAAGTATAGAGACAACATATCTTGGAATCACTCTGAATAATAAGCTTACATTCAGGGCTTATGCTCAAAAAATTGCTGCAAAAGTTTCAAAAAAATCAAGTATCCTTAAACGCTTGGCCGGAGTTAAATGGGAAGGATCTCTAGATCTCCTAAATAAATCCTATATAAAACCATGTTTAACTTATGGAGGGGAAATGTTGGCAACTGCCAGTAGAAAGGCAAAAAACAAACTAGAAATATACCAAAATAATTGCCTACGACTTATTACTGGTGCACTTCGGACAACTCCAATACACGTTCTGCAGGCCTATATCAATAACATCCCATTAGAAGAAGATTTCAACATTAGAGCTCATATTTTGTATGAAAAGTTGATACAAAAAGAATTTGATAACCCATGGATAATAGGATCTCCTCCAAAGCAAACGCTAAAAACTCAGACCAGCTTTAAACAACTTATCATCTCTAATAGGATAAACAAAGTAAATGTGGACGACCTCCTCAACTCATGGACCCATTGGAATTCATGGATTTTAACATTCTCTTGGATCTGCTTGAACCAGTGAGCAAGAACTCTGATACTCCAGTGAAAATATCTCAAATCGCTTTGGAAACCTTGAAAGTGTGATACCCGTCAGACTCTTGGATCCGTGTATATACTGATGGCTCTAGACTGGAAGGAGAAACAGGAGCTGGAATATATTGTGACCACTTCTCGCACTACATTGCTTTAAGCAGCAATTCTACAATGTTTGAGGCAGAATTGCTGTAAATGAGGCTCTCGAACAGCTGATTGTGAGACCATGGCTGAACACAAACATAGTGGTCTTAGTTGACTCCAAATCGTCTCTGCAGGCAATAGCCAATAATGATAATCCAAAAAGCAAAGTAATACAAAATATCAGACAGAATTACAAGATTGTAAGAAATACTGTTGGCAATATCGCAATGCACACGTGGGGTCCCTGCACACGTGGAATTAATGGGAAATAAAGCTGCGGATAATTTGGCGAAGAGAGGAACAAAAATTATTCAAAAGCCAGCAGGCTCCATGTCATTACAAGCAGTTGTATGTTATGGACAAGGATCATTTACTGATCTGCGAGGGCCTGGATAGAGGGAAGCAGAGACGAAGGGACTTTCCTGAATTGTATTGGGAGGTAAGACCCAAAATGGTGTGAACCAAAAGGAGCCATTGGAAGAAGAAGAAGACTTTCTCTATTGAGGTCAAACAAATTCCAAGAATCTCTTTATAGATGAAAAACACATGAAACTTCTACTCTCCTACCCTATTTCTCACCATGTCATTCATTTGAGAGTTAAAAGCAGAGCGTAGTGTGTCAACTGAATCGAGTGTTTTGTGACAAGTACATTTTTCAAGAAGTGTATTATTTGTTTATACTTTTACAATACAGTACAGTCTACTGGCATCAAAATGTAAAATTGTACCTATTAGACATAAAGGCTACTTGACACCCAATTTTTTGTTAAATTTGAGAAAGAAAGCAATTTCAGTTGTAAATGAAGTTTTCCCTGTCCTGTCTCATGGCAAGTCAATAAGCTTCCTCAAACAATGAGATGAGGTTTGGCTCAGTTATTCTTTAGTCAGGTAGTCAAATCTGTCATCCCTCAAGTGCCATATACAGGCCAGTTTTTGTTTTCCCTGCAAATAACATTATTTAATGCCCTTGGTAGCTTATTGTTCTATGCCCTATTTAACTTGGTGTCTCATGAACAACAATACGTGTTTTAAGAAAAAAAATTGAAGGTAGATACAGTAATTGAATAATTCAGTAACCTATATACAGTATGTTTTTATTTATTTATTTTTATCTGAAACAGTGTGCCTCTATTTAAGTCAGTTAACAAAGATTATACTGTATCTTGAAAATGTTTAATTGGTAATTCTTATTATGTAACTTTTACTAGCCTATGTCTAAACTGTGTTGTGTTGGCTTACTTTTAAATTGTTTCAAATGTGCTTTTTAAATGAAGTGTGTGTGTGTGTGTGTGTGTGTGTAATTGAACTTAATGCAGTATATAAACAACATTTTATTTATAACAAAAAATACCCTTGAAAAACAGAGTAATTTTAAATGTTGATTTCTATGTTCCAAATTTTTATGCCAATTAATGAACAAAAACTTATGCAATATTGACTTTTTCTCACAGTTACAGTATTCTATTCATACAGTGTTATTTAAAAAAAATATTATTGTTTAAATACTTGTATGTTACATAGTTTAATTTCAATAAACTTTCTATTTAATAATCCAAATTAAAAATAATGTGTAACATGTTTTACAAACAAAAAAAACATTCTATAAATGTTTTGGTTGAACCTCTCTATAGCGGTAAAAATTAATGTTCCCCTCAGTGTACAAAGAAATGTTACTGTACATATATTATAAAGCTGACATCTAAGTAGCTTATATAGTTAATTGCAATCCTTATTTAGTTAGTGTTTATATTTTTAGACTAAATAAATCCTAACTTTGTCTGGTGACTGTATTCTATCAACGGACGTTGCCGAGTTCCTGGGCGTTGCACAATCTTCAGGAGTGGTTATGTTCATCATGTCATCGCTAAATGATTTCTTATTGCCTGAAATAAATAAAATATTTCATTTCAGTTTTTTAACAAGTGCTTATTACACTTCAAACATATTTAATAACTCTATGCAAATGGCAGGTCTGTTTTGTAAAATATTATTATTATAACATGTATACTATTACAGCAGGGATCTTCATATTTTATTACGTTTCCAAAATGTCATATAATTAATTTGGAAGCAGTCCTGGTTTCAGTATTTTTGTCGAGTGTAACAGCCAGGCCTCATAGTTACAATTCCTATTGACCTATGACAAAGTGATTGTGAGCCCCTCTAGAAAAATATATTTGTGAGAAATACATTAGAAACATGTGTTTAAAATAAAGCTGCTTTTTGATTTTGTGTAAAATAATTTGATGTTAATTTTATAAAGATAAGATTTATGATATTTTCATACAGCCAACCCATATTTCATGAATTATTTCATATTTCATGAAATAATGAGTTAGCCCTCAGAAGCCTGATTTGCTGTTAACTGATAATAAATAAAACCGTCCATAGAATGTTAAGAAATTTTGACCTGTAAAAATGTTGACCTAAAGACTTACAACTAGAGATAAACATATGGACACAATTTATTTATTTTGTTATTTTCAACTTTTAAGTTTATTTCTCTATAATTCATTCAACTTTTCACTTACATTATCACCAATAACAACTATTATTAGAGATGAAATGTACCAACTCACCACTGAACAATTCATCTAAAAAGACGACTTTCTTTTTCGCCAGATTTCCTGTAGACGAGGCACTTCTCAAGGCACTTTTATAAATACGAACCGGTTGGCTGGTGGCCAACAGAGATTTTTCTTCATTGTCACTGGACGAAGACAACACAAACTCTGACCTAGTCCTGGTAAGTGTCGGGTCCATGGTAGACCTACACAAACACAAAGATTCAGCACAATGAATGGATACTGTGTTTGTTTTGGCAGTGTTACCAGGCAGGTGTTTGGTGCCTCACTGAAGGTCGAGGCACAAATAGATCATGCGAAACGCCTTCATGATATTCAACTCGATTTTATAAATCTTAAAAATACAAGCACACCATTAAAATTATAATGACACTATGAGTTACAGCCATCACAATTAGTTTTATACTTTTTTAATTTGGAATATTTATGACCAATAACTAAACCAAATTTCTAAAGTTTTAATAAAATCTTTGTTTCATGGTACCTATTTCCTTTTTAAGGGAAAATATATTTTGATCATAGTCTCTTGACAATATTTCTTTTATAAAAGTCTAAATTAGAAAACAAAATTGTAAGATTTTTGAGTCTTCTTATCAAACAAAAGGTATAAGGTACAAAACAGTGCAAAATCTTTTTCACAAATAGGCTAATTTTCTAAATAAAACTTAATTTTATTTTCTGTTACATTTTTGTATCAGCCTTTTTATTTTAATAAATTACGTTTGGGGTGATATAAGCAACTGTCAAAAATTGTTAATGAAAAATACACATACAATATATATTTCCTAAAAAAATTGTATAGGCAACAGAAGGGTTCGATAAATTTAAAACTTTTCAAACCCTTAGGACTGTATAATGTGCAATTTATGACCATGCACATATAATATTTATGAATGCAAATATAATATAAAAGTTAAAAAGTCATTTGATACACCTTTACCAATGAATACATAACCCACAACATTACAGTCATCAATTAAATTTTATTATAAACATTTTTAATTTTGGAAATTTAATCTTTTTTACTTAAGATCTGATCTTATAGACACAACACAAAAATTCAGAAAATATATATTAAATTCTATTTCTATAAAACACAAATAAATGGAAAACCAAATGTTTCTGAACCTATATTTAAAAAGGTTAAAGAAACTTGATAACAGTATCCAACGATTCCAAAAAGTATGCATAACTTTCTGAAACACCTATAATACTGAATGCAATACATACTTTTCCATTAGTAAATATGTAAGGTTAATTGCAGAAAATACCAGTTTTAAATTAAATTTGTTGAATGATGTAAATTAGTTTAAACAAAAGACAAGTTCATAAAGATAGAACTGACTCGTTTTTGTTCATTGTTGAAGCTACGCAGTTCATTGCCTCTTATCAGGTAAGTCAAATAATCTATTACTTCCTTACTACATATATGTATGTCTTAACTATTAAAGTTTTCTGCAAGTTTTTAGGGGAGATTTTTTATTTTTGTTAAGAACAAGTTTGATCTAAACTCAAACAATAACTCATTCAGAATAATTTGGAGTACAAGAAGAAATAACAGTGATAATCAATATTCAATGATTTTTTGATACCCCATAAATCAAGACGCCTACTCCTACTTAAAACAATTTTTTTAACTAATTCCCACTGGAAAATGATTTACTGGAGTGGTTATCATGTTAAGACTCAAAGACCTAGGACCTTAAAATAAGTTCAGATCCTTTCTGGTTTACTGGGTCAGCTGGACTAATTACAAGTAATTTTCCACCGCAGGTTTTTAGTTTAGGTAAATAACTAAATTTTCTCAACATTCCCAATTCTTCGCAAAATACGTAATCAATGTTTTTTTAAATCAAATTACAAAACAAAAAGATGGATAATATGAACAGTAATATACTGTGTTAAGACTCAAAGACCTAGGACCTTAAAATAAGTTCAGATCCTTTCTGGTTTACTGGGTCAGCTGGACTAATTACAAGTAATTTTCCACCGCAGGTTTTTAGTTTAGGTAAATAACTAAATAACTAAATTTTCTCAACATTCCCAATTCTTCGCAAAATACGTAATCAATGTTTTTTTAAATCAAATTACAAAACAAAAAGATGGATAATATGAACAGTAATATACTGTGGTAAATATTTATAATTAAAATATAAACATCACAATCATCAGCAATCAGTTCTCATAGATAAATGCTGTGCAGTGAGGTGCTGAGCCTCACCTCAGAGTGCTGCAATCCTTAGCAAGTACAGGTGCTGAAGTTAACATATTAGTATCTATTGTAAGTTTTCCTATAATTTCTTCATGTGCTAGTGTAGGAAGATGGGCTTCTTTTACTTTAACAACCATTGCAGGAACTTTCGAATTCTCTGAAATGTCAAATGAAACAATTATTACTTATGATAAAACAATGCAAGAACTTCACAAAAACTTAAGCAAGTGAAAATTACTTTATAAAAATATTTTTATTATGATTTTTTGTGTTAAGAAAGAAGATGCAGACATATTTTTTATATACAATATAACCTTGATATAACAAATCTCAAGGTTTCAAAGAAAAAATTTATTATATCGGAATATTCTTAAAAAGAAGGTTTGTTATACCGAGTTTAAATGCGGCCAATATTCACTACAAAAGGGTTTCCTCAGAACTGAATGGGAATGTCTACATGACGAATATATCAAAATTCAAATTCTACTTTACAAATGATTTTCAACTATAGGCCCTACATCTACACTGACAGTATTAGTGTGTTGACTTTCAGTTGGAGAAGGTAGGAAGGAGAACAGAAAGCAAGTGCCTGAGTCACTACACACTGTGCAGCACAATTTTTATAAAATACATTTTATTCATCATGTAGGGGTTCAATACTTTAGATATTCATAATATAAGGGTTTTATGCTCTACTTCAAGTTGAAAAAAAATTGTTATATCCAAGCTATAAGCCAAAATAGTATTTAGTACATATTTTTAACACTGGAGTGTTTCATGGTTTGAATGGAATTATAGGAGTGCTAAAAATACTTGTTAGATACATGCCTATGCCTACCTTACCCTTCTTAGCCAAGGCAAGTACTTGAGCTGCTCTCGTATGCAGCCTTGTCATTATGTTCTCCTTGGACATGGGTTTTCTTTTGTCAGGTTCACTATCACAGCGTTCTTCAAGATTATGTAGTAAATGATCTCGAAGTGTAAAATAACCAATATGGCCCTGCAAACAAAATTATTTATTACTATAAATACTTGGTCATTTCTATTTATTACCTGCTTCTCCTCTGTGAACTATCTTGGTGAGCTGGTGGGCTTATCTGCAGTAGCATTTGCGTCCAAAGTTCTTAAAAATATTCACTGAAGTTTGAAAATTACTTTAATTATCCTAGCAGTCACTGTACACAGGGGTTGCATACTGTCCATATGAGATAAAATGACCACGACTCTCCTAGCCTACGTTACTATTTGAAGGCGCTACAATTGCCGCAGTACAACACGATACTGTCAATAAATTTTAAGTAATATAAGTAGGCTTTTTTACTTGAATTTGTTACTATGAACATTATTTTACATATTAAAGTCGATTTCTTGACTTTTGTTTGGTGATAAACAATTTATATTTTGTTAAACAATACATTACATTACTAACAGCAAACTATGCACTGAGGCTTAATCTTTGGTGTAGATACAGTAATACAGTATTGACAATTTATATACTTGTATTTTGTTGCAATATACACAAGCAACATCGAAATTTGAAATAAAGCAAGTTACAGCTTGAAAAATCCTCTGTCCCATGCATTTGCCTTGAGACTTGTTCTTGTTTTCAACTTTGCTGCAAGAATTTCACTTACGATTCTTCACATGATTAAAATGATAGCAATCTATCAAAGTGAAATTGAGAAATATGGTATTTTAGATTTTCACCACTACAGTAAGCTTCTGAACCAATTTTTTTGAAGAAATGGCTAAATAAATTGTCATCTACCACAGAATCAATTTCTATGTAACTTCGGCATACTACTTAAACTACTCCTAAAACTTAAATTAAGTTTAATTTTAGACTTGTATTTAGGCACAAGAGAGGTTAACACATTATCTTTCTATTTAACTAAAGGCCTAAATAAATAAATTCTTTAAAAATCATTCCAAAATAATGCTGCATACCTTAGCAGTGACTTTCTGGTGATGTTTCAAAACAGCCATTTTGTTTTTAAAAGTTTTGTTCGGCACCCCTCTCCACTCAGCATCAATGCCCAAATCTTGAAGCCTTTTCTCCAACAAATGAACAAGTTCGGTTTTCAGTTCCTGCAATATTTCTGGGTTTGAAGCTAAAATTTCTTCCATACTGTAAGGGTGAACAATGTGTAATTACTAAGCAGGCTATACACTTCATGATACATTAAATGTTCAGAGATAGGTAGGCCCTACCCACCTTTGTAAAGACTGGAGAGCCAATTGTTGATGCATTGTTGCCACTCCTTCCTGAGAATCACTTTCAGAACTCTGAGATTTGTCTTGTATCGTACTCTCACTATCGTCAGTCATTTCATCACTTGTATTCAAATAAATGTCTTGTACTTTTGACCTCCCCGTACTGTCAACCCTCCCTCTTACAACTTCATTTAAACCATTCTTAGATTTGTCTTCATCAACTGACATAGTACCGTTGCTTTTATGTACTGTACTATCAACACTTTTGTTCAATACACTATCGTTGCTTATACTTAATGTTCTATCAATGCTTTTGTTCAATACACTATCACTGCTTTTATTTACCAATGTGATGATTTTTGTTTCAATTTGTTTTCCTAAATCTGCAATTGCATCAACTCTATTATTTCTTCCATCAACCGCTATGTCTCCACTGCCTGCCATATTGGCTTTCTGTGTACTATCAATTTCATTTTGTAAGGTTTTTTGATAAACAAAAGCTTTTCTTTTTACAATAGGAGGCGGTTGAGGGATATTTTGTTTAAACTCTTTTTCAATTGAAATTTCTCTTTCTACAACTTTTACTTGTTTCTGTGTCACTGGAAATTCGGAATGTACACTTATTTCTTTCTTCACAGGAATTTCCTGGAAAATAAATTTTACTTTATAAAAATTTAAGTAAAAAATGTATTTGTTAGTATTTCCAGAAAGCTTAAATCAATTCTGTTTTTAATGTAAGTTAAGAAAGAAACATTACAGGGCAGTATTACAAAATTGATTACGTCTAAAACATCATTTTTAATACATCATTTGCAGCAATAAAATTACTTGTGGGTCCTATAATTCGGTCCAAGCTGATCTGGGAGTGTCAGGAGATCCTTAATGCTGTTCCTCAAAAACCGGGTTACTCTTCACGGGGCTCTGGGGCATAAGAGGAGTTGCATGTGAATGCAAACCGAGTAGCTTAACTGGGATTTGCATCTGAGTTTATCAGACCTGAGCTGGCTTTAGGGATCTCTCTATCATTTGCTGGATCTGTTATCAATAGATAGATTAAGAAGCAACACCAGGAAAGATGGGAAAACCTTCATTGGCATTCCTGTAGCAAGAGCCTCTTAGGTAAAGTTCCTCATGGAAGAACAGCAGTCATCTTTGGTACAGCACAACTCAGGAAAATCATGGGGCTTATTACAGGGCCCTGTGTGTGAACAGGATGGGGCTGAAGGTACACATGAACAGAATAGGTATATAACATTGGAAAACCGTGTGTAGGTTATGCAGTAAAGAGGAGGAAACTGCAGGACACATAATTTATGACTGTGAGGTTCTTGCTACCAGGACCCTAGGGATTTCCAGCAGGATGAGCTAGTCAGTGGATTGTTCGAACTTGCTCAGAGTCTGCTGAACTAGTACTTAAAAGGTTTAGTTACACAACAGAGCCTGGAGTTTTATAATCCCCTTCCTCTAGTATATAACCTAATCTAATGTACCTTAATACATCAAACATTTAAATATCGGAATTAAAATGTTTGAAAGCATATGTTAAAATGTTTGAAAATATTGCAAGTAAAAAAAAGCGTTACATCATGATCTCAAGCTGTTTCCAAGATATTAACTTTCCTTTACTTGTGTTTATATTCAACTATCAACATTTAATTAATGCTATGTTTACAGATACAAAAATCCTACTTGACGGCAGTTGATTGCTTTACTTAGTAGCAAAATATTTCACGAGTTAAAAATAATAGTTGTGGAATGCTCACACAATAGGACAATTTACTTGAATTTCAAAGAATATGTTTTTACTTATTTATTAAATTCTCATTTTACTTTCATAATCAGCATTAAAACATACAAATACTGTATTAGCAATTCCTTAAATTTAACAGATTTTGGAAAATTCAAAATGCTGCCTTTGCCATTTTTAATACTCATTAACAATGATAAAATTGTGATAAAATGATTTATCACAATTTCATCATTGAAATTAAAGTCAATTTTAAAAATTGACAATGAAGTCAAGATTTTTAAAGATTTGAAATTGTTGCTGGGTAAAATTATATATCTTCTTCAAACTATTATGAAAATAAAATTTTATGCCAAGTCTAAAACAAATCATATGAAAATTGCAGTACACACACACACAACACTTCAAAAAGTGATCTGGTCAGGACCAATGCTTATTTGATGTTCCTGGATCAAGTGTCTTACCACAATGGCCACTTCAATAACTTATTTTTTTAAAGGAAATTCGCTAATAAAAATATTATAAGAATACAATGTGAAAAAAACTTGAGATGTGCATACGAAATCTGAACTGAAACTTAACAATGTTCTTACTGTGTGCAGCCTCCTTCCATATGTTTGGAAAGAATAGAAGGTTATTATAAGTCAGAACTTGCAGTAAGAATCTAGCTTTACAGTGAGACATGTTTAAGTCTAAACACAGTGTATTTCCTTACTACTGTACTAATAAGTTATGTATTTAATGTAGTTTCAGTGTCTGATATTCTACTATCTCTGATTAATCTATTTACAAAATGGTAGAGCTACCAATGATATGGCTTGGCATGGCGATGTTTGTTTCTCATCACCTCACTGTTCATATGTACACCACATATTTGTGTTTTAAAAAATTCTGCCACGCTAGAAAGGATATATATACAGTAGGTGTTATTTGTATTTATCAAACTGTTTTACTTACAGGAAAGTATCATAACTTCTCTAGCAAATACTCACTAGAGGGTGAAAAGTAAACCCTTAACTTTGTGGATGGACAAGAGTGATATTTTAAGTCTAAGGGACACATTTAATAAAAATAATATTTTCAGCTGCACACACACACACACACACACACACACACACACACACAAGCAGCAAAACTCTTGGTCATGTATGCAATTCATTAAGAATTCACCAGTCCCTGTTAGCTTTAACCCAAACTGCCTACATTTATTTATGGCGGGTCTCGCCTTCCATTCTACCACAGGCAGACAAGGACGTTTCAAAGAAAAATCAATCAATCAAACAGAATTCAAACCTGCAGATGTCTAACACACTATAATGGCCAATACTATGGCGCTTTATATTGCTCAGCCATTTGACTAATCTGATATATTGACAATTTAACAAGTTTCACAAGCCATCCGCTATTATACATTAACCGAATATGTTAAACAACTTATTGTTTACAGTTTGATATTATTTTAATTAATTTTTATAACAAAATTTTTATAGCTAAAAAATGCAGGAAGTGGATTTATACAAAACGGATGTCTATTAAATCGGATGTTAGTACTAAATGGCTTAAACAAATAAATGATAAAAGTAGTTATCATAAGGAAAACACAAAACATAAAATATACATCTGATCATAAATGTACAACAGTTTGATTTTAGTTCAAATGTAGTCCTTAAGTAACCACACAAAATGTATTAGTCCCACACCAACACTTTGAAAAGTCCAGTTCAAGATTATTTTAAAAAAATATAAAACTTTGGCAGCAAGGAAAATATATAAGATGTAATTTCTTAAGACCAGCATGGTGGATTTTGCAAAGATTTTGAACCTGAATGAAGATTCAGAAAAAATCCAAGATTTGTTATAGGTAAAAAACCAAAACGTACTGCCTACATCACAGTGTTCAGAATTTATTTTTGTTTTAAATATCTAACATACATTTTTTAGTTTAAAGTTTAAGACACAGAAACAATTAAGAATCTTCACATATAATCAGAATTTGAGAAATTAAAATTAAAACTATTTTGACAAAATAGTCTCTTGCGTGTTTACACTGCAACTTTTATGCTTTTTTGTTAACGCCACTCAAACTAAAATTTTTAAATCATCAGTAAACTTTACAATTTGTTTGTTTACACATGATTCAATCAAAATCTTTTTGAGCTGCTTTTCAGAATGTTTATCGTTTTCTTTATGGCTCATAGCCGTAAATACTTAGTTATAATAAAACATTCTAAGATACGGGCAAAAATAAGCCTACATACTGATTTTAAGAAAAAAGTAGTGTTGATGAGGGCACAGGCAGACAGATGTTATTCCCCAAATTCCTTCTCCAGACTCAGAAGACCACAAAACAAATAAGACTAGCTAATAACTAAAATAATGCACACACACTTTATGACTTCCAAAAAGACTTACTTGATCCAGAACTTGTATTTCTTTTTCTTCTATTTTCTGCACTGCTTTCTGCAATCCATCCTTGAGACGAAGGCCTAAAACAACGTATGGCAAATATCAGACAAAAGGACTGTTGGATTAATAAATCCACAGACAATTTACTTCTTTAGTTTAACAAGACATATGTATAATATTTGGCATAACCTATGCTATGGTTGTGCCTAAAACAATTCCAAATGGTGGTTCAATTTCTTTTACTCTCAAATTTATGAGTTGCTACCTAAAACTTGAATTCTGTGTGCAAACCGTACTTTTTGTTAATGAGTGTGCCAACAGCTGTGACAATGAGAGGCTGATTCTTCAGTTTTGTGCATTTGTGTAAAGTTGTATTTCAGTGTTCGAGTGCTTTTTTAAACTTGTGTAAATGGGGAGCAAAGAACCTGCATCAAATTTTGCTTTAAGTTTAAAAAAAATGCTGCCAAAACCAATTGCACACTTGTGGAAGCCTTTACTAACAATGCTATGTTAAAGTTAAACTTTTTTGTGGTAAAAATGTTTCAAGGATGAGCGTTCAGGATGACCACTGACTAGCACAACACCAGAAAACAGCGAAAGTACAAGAGGCTACTGTTTCAGATCACAGACAAACAATCCATGATGTTTGTACTAGCGTAGGAATGTCGTACGGGTTCACGCAATGCACCTTGTCAGACAATGTGGGCATGAGATGCAAGGCTGCAAAATTTGTACCGAGACTGCTGAGCAGCGACCAAAAAAAATAACTACATGGCTGTCTGCACTGAATTAAAAACTGCAGCAAGACCCACAATGTCATAACAGGTGATGAGGCATGGGTTTGTGGTTATGAATCTGAAACTAAGCAACAGTCATTGCAGTGGAAGTTGTCATCTTCACTGAGGCCAAAAAAAGCATGTAAAGTTCGCAATAACGTGAAGTCCATGTTGTTTTTTTATATCAACTATCCACTAGAAATTTGCCTCCCCTGGTCAAAGGAAACTTTATCGTGAAATTTTGAAGTGACTACGTGAAAGCATTAAGCACAAACGTTCAGAACAGTGGAAGAACAAGAGCTGGGTTCTCCACAATGACACTTGCAGACTTCCAGGGATGCATGGGATCATGGAAAAACATTGGGATTTGCTATATACACGAACAAGGGAATTATTTTGAAGGAGACAATGGAAACCAGGAGTTACGGTAAAGTAATTCATTTTTATGGAAAAATTCCCTAAACTTTTGTGTAGCACTTCTTGTAAATGAAATTTAAGCAAAATTTAAGAAACACACCTGTTATATTGTTACACTGTCTGCCACTGAGTTCACTTTATTATTTTCAATCAAATTTGAAATTTAAAATGCTAGCATATACAATTTTAAACACTGACTGATGCAATATTATTTTCTACTACCAATATTATTTTCTGCAAAGTTAGATTTTTATGTATCAAAATATTTGTTTATGTAATGTTATTAATGCCGCTAATTTTGGGGATCAGTTTCCAATCATATGAGCAAGGCAGAAAGTGCCAGAATCACATCATTATACAGTATTATAGCTGACTTTACTATTACATAAAATACTTTGAAGCGGATTCAATCTAAAGAGTTAAGGTTCTGTATATGTCTATTATGTAACAGAAAAAATATTACAGTAATCAAGTTGATAGCAGGGCTGGGAAGGTAAATAGTTAAGAACGCTACCTTCATCACAGGATGTCTTGAGCTTCTCCCTCAACTCTTGTACTTCTTGCTTGTGTTCCTGGTCCAACACAGATAGTCTTGTTCTCCAAACACTTTCCCGTGCTTCCAGTTTACTTTCCCAATATGACTCGCTCTGCAACAGGACAAAAAAAGATTTTTATAACAAATAAAACATGAGAATGGAAGGAGGCATTTAGAGGCCTTTAAAACCGAAAACTTTAAAAACAGTCAGAAAAAAATAGACATACCTGCATAAAAATTCAATTTACAGTCAATTCCTAATTATTCACAGCAACAAAAAATTTAGAAATTTTTTTGTACAATGAAAACAAACAAAACATATACTATGTCTTTAAAAGAAAAATAAGACATATATAGTATTTAATATATAGTATTCAAATATAGTAAATGTAATTTTTTTTTTATGCAATAGTACCAGGAAAATTTGGAATCAAATAAAAAAAACCTATGTTTTATCTTCAAAAATAATATAGTTTTCGAATATGATAATGTTAAATAAAATGTTGTTAAACAATACACATATGTACTGTCATACAGACACCTATAACGTGTATAGGATTAAGTTTGTTGTTCTCGATGAACAATAAGCATTAAATTTCAGACACATTTCCCATACAAAAAGTTGACCGGTCAACAATACTTGAGGCAGGGTGCCTGGATTATTTGTTTGTCTTTTAGTTTTCTAAGGAGATCATTATTTTTCATTTAACAGTTTATTATCACTTGTTATTCTTCTAATTAATGTTTAAACAACACTGTAATTTAAAAACACTGTATATATAGTATCTGTTATAAAATAATGTTTTTTCCTTTATGTGGGTTGTCCATCACAATGACTCCACACAAATCTGCGGATAACCAGGAGTTGACTATAAATTTATTTAGCCATAAGCAATATATAAAACAAACAAGTTTAAATAACATCAAAATTTAAATCCTGTATAGCTCTTTTTGAATGTCCAAGACAAAATACATTGGAATTTCCATGTGCTAAGTAGTGTAGAAGAAAGAACAAGCGATGGAGGGAATGTAGAAAACTTTGTCTGGCATCAGGAATGCCGTTTTAGTTTTAACTATCAACAAACTCAATAAACTTTGCACACTGATATTTACATTCACTTAGTTCATTAGTTGTCTGTAAGCATTATTATACATGCCAGACACAAGTCTCTCTAAAGAGGCACTTCCAGATGTAGTAATTTATAAAATTTATGTAGCATCTAAAATTTATTTACAACTCAAGGAACAATTTTTATGTACACATTTTGTCATATAATTTATCCAACTGTTATGAAATTTACATTGTAGTCGCAGTTCAATTATTTAGTAACTGTTATATATATATATATATATATATATATATATATATATATATATATATATTTAATTAATTTATTTATTTGAGTTTAATTGGACTGGAGGAGAAAAAAGGCAAAAATATTAATTTTTCTTGTTTTCTTATTATTATCTGACTGTTATAAAATGTACACAAATGCCTATAATATATATTTGTGTTGTAATATAAAGTAGTAATGGTCCCACACGTAAGTTTTATTATGTCTTTTAATATGATTTATGAAAGTGCAACAAGTACAACAAGGTTTCATAACCTAAAAAAGTAAGTTTTACACCTTTTCTTATGTTTAAATACGTTAATCTGTTTCATCAAACAAAAATGAAAGTGTGCTTATTTGATGGCAATCTATCATCTTAAATACTACTGTACACTTATACAGTATACATATACATTTACACTGTCATTACATAAGTAATGACATAACAATCATAGTAATACATAACAATGTTTGCAGTTTGATGCAAAAGGAAATGACGCTCGTAAGGGAAGCCAATGGAGCAACCAGACTGAAGCTAAACATTTCGAAGTAAGATCTGATATATGCTTAATACATTTGTGTTTAGTATCGTTCATGTTATTAGAAAAAAAACAATGCTCGTAACCAATATGTTGCTATCTCCTACAAATTTTGTCTTATTAGCTATTGATAAATTGGAAAATATCTAAATATAAAAGATTCAATTTTTCAAAATTATATCAATAGTTTTCTTAAATTTTAGTATTTTGTAAAGATTTATAACTTAGAACTGTGTATGAAATTAATGTTACACTGTAAGTATAAAGTATTTTAAAGCAGATTAAAGAATCTAAAATTTGTATTTGTAATTAAATAAAAACGTCGAAGCTATGCTCCAAAAGTACTAAAAAATGTTTTCTTTAAAATTTTACAAGAAACGAAAGATTAAATTTTCTAAAATTGTTTTACATCCAGGCAGTAGCACAGAATGCACTTGTAGCTGCGTTCAGCCCACAACACTCGTGCTGTGAAAGTACTCCCAATGGCAGTGCTGAAACTACTGAAGTAAGTTCTAACAATAACTTCTATAGTTGGCTTGTAAAACAACTTTTAATAAAAATGTATTGTCACACTGTACTGCTTAAAATATCTTTCAAGCTCTTTATACTTTTGCCCATTAGGCACACTGTAATGGTAACAAGTGAGACAATCAATGTTAGGAGTCAACACATCAGGGCCCAAACTGTAATATAGCTATTACATTCACCGTTCTTAACAATTTATTTGACAACTTACAAATAACAGGCCAATTATAATGAAATCGTGGCACACAGCTGTCTCGCTGTGATGGCAGCAATTTTTTCAAAAATATTTTTTTATTTTACCCTTTTTGACCGCCATCAAATTAAATTAATTAATTTAAACAGATTTTGAAAATTCAAACCGTTTATTTATGCAATTTTTAACGCTGATTACGATTTTTAAAAACACGTGAGACAAAAAAAGTTATGCATTTTTTTAAAGGCTTGAGAAGGTCATATCATTTTGAAACTGTTGAATGAACTTGTTCAAACTATTTTCTAAATCGATTTTAGTGCAAATATAACCAAATCTGATCAAAATTGTAAACAAAAGAGTGCTAAAATACAGCACACATAAATATGGGCTTTATAACATGTACAATTTTTATCAACTCTTCAAAAAGTGATCTAGAAGTCAAGATATCGTCCTGGGGCTGGGTCTTACC
This sequence comes from Callitettix versicolor, assembly GCA_022606455.1. Classification (NCBI taxonomy): domain Eukaryota; kingdom Metazoa; phylum Arthropoda; class Insecta; order Hemiptera; family Cercopidae; genus Callitettix; species Callitettix versicolor. The sequence continues at coordinate 55,610,413 of CM040186.1, forward strand.
ATGACAGGCACGCCAATATTTAATTTTCACGGGG